>CM021105.1:595828077-596168077 GCA_007115665.2 Sequoiadendron giganteum | reverse complement strand
AAATTCAATTCTTTTTCTTTTAATCCTATCTTATGTGAAGCATAGAATGTGACACATGTTTTAGATTAAAAAAATGTGATACCCTTTGAAAGTTATAGATGTTTTTCAATCAGCATATCAATCAGGACTTTAGTCGTGATTCAAATAGAAAATGAATAAAAATTATTTATTAAATTAAAACTAAAGCATAATTTATATTGGTGGAAAGCTAAGAATCTCCTTTAAAAACCCTTTTCATTTCATCAATTTTGGGTAAAAAAAAATTCATCAACCACATGGGCCATCATATCACTTACATATCACCACTTTTTGGCCCATCATGATCCTGCACATACCCATTCATGGGAGAACAAGATCATAAACAAAGACTCTGACAAGGGAAATGAAAAGGAAGTAATGCCAACACAAAATTTGGAAGACCATTTGAAATCATCCACCTCAACCACTTTAGAACAAATGACAACAAATTACGCAACAAACTTTGATGAAATTAATCAAGAGAAACCACTGAATCCAAAAGAAATGAAGAATATTTATGGAAAAGGTTATAAGCTTATGAAACAACTAGGATATAGTGGGAAAGGGTGTGGTGCTAGAGAACAAGGTATTTGTGTTCCTTTAGAGCCTAACACACAAGAAAAAACTCATGGTCTTGGTTATTGTCCTTTGATAGAAATCAACTCATCAAACAAGCCTTCACTTAATATCAACACTCTAACAAAATATTCCTCTAAGCCCACTTTAAGGGTAATGCATCCTGAACTGATAAACACTAGTGGAATTTATTGTTATCCTATGCAAGAAATAAAAGAAACAAAGAAATCCTCGCTTAATGTCAATTTCATCACACAAAACACTTATGATTCGAATTTGATATATTTTACACACTCCCATAAAGGAGAGAACAAAATCTCACATTTGCATGAGTCTTGTGTAAGTATGACATCCTATACTAAGCAAGAGAAATCTTTGCCGCAAAATAACGAAACATCATCTACTTTTGATGAAGAAAGTATCTTGTTGAGACTCCACCAAGATCATTTGATATCCCTCCCTCCAAGAACATGAAAGAAATTTTACTACAATGATTTATTTCTAACATATCATAGAGTTCATGGTCATTATAGGGTAAAAGCACAAAGCTATGTCACACTTTTAGTCAACTTATCAGCACAACTGAATTTAAATATTTCTAACTAAAAATCAATTTTGGTCAAACATATGATCTAGTAAGATTCATTCTAGCTAGTTTAGATATTTCCACAACTTTTTTAACTAAAATTGTTGGCTAAAAATATATGGAGTGCCACTTTCAGTCCAATTTACCAAAAAGTAAAATTATTTGAAAAAATTGAAGTTTCAATAACTCCTGCTAATGTAAATAACATCTATTTAAAAATATTAAAATACCCTTTTGTAGATCCATAAGTGTAGTTTTCAAAAATATATTTATTTTAATAATTTAATTATTAGCTACATTTTATTTTATTTTATTACTAAAAGTAGTTTATTAGCACAAAATAAATTAGGTTCATTACCATGCCAAGGAAAAATACGAAAACTTATTAAAAGTTTTGAAAAAAATATGATGCACTTGATAAAATAACCTATTTTAAGATGGTATAATTTTTTTTCCATTTTAGATAAATATTTAATATGAAAGTTGATGTCCCATGGAAACAACTAGTTTTTGATTCACAACACATTTTAATATTTATTTTAAAATATATATTTATCAAAATTGGAAACAAATATATCCATGCACTAAAGTTTCAAGTTATAAATACACACAAAAAATTTGAAAAATAAAATAAAATTTACTATAAAAAGTTTCACATCTCATGCAACTTCATTTTTTAGCATTTTATCAGCAACTAGATTATAGTGTTAATTTATTAAAAAGTAGTTTAAAATAATTTGTTTATTTTTATTTTTAAATAAAAACATAAAACATACTAAAATATACATATTTTACTAGTTTACATCATTTCAAAACTCAAAACATATATGCAACTTTTTAGTGATTCAAGTTTAAAAGTTGGATCATTGTTGGCTATTTCCTTTATAAAGTGTGACATAACTTTATGCTTTTACCCTATACTAATGAATGTGAGGCTTCGACAAATAAAATTCAACACCTTAAGAACTATGGTGCTCTCCCTTGGGTTGAAGCACCTAATTCCTCTTTTCATTTTGGCTCATCCTTGTCTTGCACTAAGTGGGGACAAGGGGTTAGATAGCCTTGTCCTAGTAGGTCACTTATCATTGTCTCTTTTGGTTAGTTGAGCACCTTCCATGTATATGTACGAGAAAGCTTGGGATGTGAACGACATTCCTTAAGATGGCTCGAATGCGACATACTATATTTCGAGGGCAACCCTCTTTTCCTTTTTCATGTTTGGATACTTTAAAGCAATTTCTCATAGCAATGGTGTTAGCAACCGCTTTAAAATGGGGGAATCCATTGACACTTATGTTCCATTGTGTGATTTCATTTCTTCTTCTGATGCATCCTTTTCCTGGTGGTTTCATTGGGTTTGATTTCCTTTGAGGGCATGATGTTTATTTTAATTTTCCTCTCTTGGAGACGTTAAGCACAATGTTCCCTAAGATGGGACCTCACACAAACTAAGAAAAATCCTTTGAACATCCCTCTCTCTTGTTGTGTTTCATTTTTGTACCTTATTAAAGTCATGGAGGTATGTCTTTGATATGGTTTCTCGGGGCTCACCTAGTGAACAACTACCTTCACTAGCTCTTGTGAGCATACATTTTTCTTTGTCCTTATCATAGTCATGGGTGTATGGCATTGATATGGACTTCCTAGGGATCACCTAGTGAACAACTAGCTTCACTAGACCTTGTGAGCATGCATTTTGTTTGCATAGTGGACAACATGTTCCACTTATAAACCTTTTTGGATAAATAGACTAGACCCAATCCACAATGTGTTGGATGACTAGTCAAAGCTTGATTCATGGCATTTTTATTTTTCCTATTCTTGTTTTCCTTTTTTTTTTCCTTTTTATATCTTTGACAGTGTATGCTTGTGATCTGGTTATGGCTTCATATATCATCTATAAGTGTGTTCCTTTGTGCCTATGTTGGTTTGTCATAGGATCTTGATCTTGGGGGCTTGATCATCCCTCTTGGTTATTATCATCCTATCTTACCGAAACTCATACATTTGAACCCCTCTTGATTGAGTGGTTGGCTACTTTAATATGAGTTTGAAGCAAGTTAATCCTCTCACTAAAGTGGGGGCTAAATGTAGTGTAGAAAAATGCATACCCTTGCATTTTCACACTTTTTTGGGCTCACCTTTCTTTGTTTCTTTTTTAATATCTTAATTGGTCCTATTTTGCATCCACAAGCCTTATAATTACATCTTTTTATGGCTAATCTCGACAAACATCAATGGATAAATGATATAACTTAATGATTTTATCTGAGTGTCCCTGGTTTTTGGGTCATGACTAAGATGCCACCTAGGGCATCTTTGTCCCCCAAAGGTCTTTGGACCCTGATCTCAAAGACACCTTAAATGAGCCCCTTTTTGGAGTTTGTGCCCCAAGTTTTTAGCCTTGGGACTAAAATGCCACCTAGGACATCTTAGTGGACCCCTTAAGCATTTTTCTAGATTTATTTTTGAATTCTAGAGAGATTTAGCTTCCTTTAATTAATGAATTCATATGTCGGCTTGTTGTGGTGTAATTTCAGGATATTAAGCATGGATAAGTATAAATACAAGTTTCATTCATTTATTTTCAATCCAAGTCTTTTGTGAGAGAATTCCTAATAGCATAATTGATTTCACAAGAGCAATTCATCAAGCATTTGGAGCCATCATCAAGATTCAAGCATTATATCAAGCAAATTGTTGCATCATGTGTTTTTTTGAGCTAACATTTGTGATGTGGGGTTTTGATTCAAGCAAGCAATTCAAGTCCATATCTATCAAGCATTCATTGGATTCAAGATCTATGTCCAATCTATCCATTTCACACAAGTTTGCAAACTTCATAACAAGGGTTTGGTGAGTTGCAACATAGCACTTTGTTCATTTATCATTTCCCTCCATTTCTATTTCATTTCAAGGTTTAATTACCAATAAGGGGTTTGACAAAGGAAAACCCCCATTTACTAACAATCAACAAGTTTTTCCTCTCTTGCATATTTTTGTTTGCATATTTGGGTTGAAGACTTGAAGATCATTTGAAGTGAAAAGTTGTAAAGTTGCATTGCAAAGTTGTCATGTTCACAGAAACTCACATACAGGCCAGATCAAGAAGTTTCATGACCTTAGATCTGAGAAGAAGGAAGTGCAAACTTTGGACCTCAGGATCACATTCAGATATTTCAAAAATTCCATATGGGACTAAGTTGCCACCTAGGGTTTCTTAGTCCTCCCGAGGATTTTTTTAGATATTATTTTAGACTCAATTTCGGCATCCGAAGATTCCGCATTTTCCTTGAAAAACAACAATGGGAACATGTCAATAGTAAGGGCGTCTTAGTCCTCCATAACACTTTTTGATAGCTTCTTTTCATTTTTGAAATCCTCATTACATTTCCACACTTCCCAGGTACACACATCCTAACTTGTTTCATAATTTCATCATTTGCATCATTCATTTAGCTTGAATTATTAGGTTTTGCGATTTGAATGCTTACTTTTCTTTTCCAATCTTTTGTTGTGTGGTGAACCCCTCAAAGCTTAAAGAACCCCCTTCCTAGGTCTTCCTTGTTGATATTGACTCACCCTTAAGGTTGATAGTCAATCTAATTAGGATTCCTAGGACCTTATTGAATGTCAATAGGAGAATAGTGGTGTTCTATGACCTAGGCCATAAAGCATCACCATTATCATATTGTTGAGTTGTTTTGAATGCAAATTCTCTCTTGGATGTATCTACATCTCCCATTCTCATCTCATAATAAGTAAAGTTTTTATGCTACTCATCGAAAGTGAGTTGTCTAGATCTCTTGCTTCTTCCATTGCAAAAATTATAGATTCATACCTAGATGGAAGGGATCTTGGGGCCTTCTTTAAAATGATTGATTCTTTTATTTATTCTACAAGGCCTTTGATTGCATTGACTCTTTCATCTACCCTTAGGAGGTAGTCTAAAATATTATCTTCTTCACTCATATTGAGACATTCAAACTTACCTTTGTAAGTTTGTATCTTTTCCTACTTTACCTTATAATCACCTTCATAGATTCTCTTAAATTTTCCCCAAATCTCATGTGTTGTTTGATAGTGCATGACTTTGAAAAACTCTAAGTTGGACAACCCACAAATAATAGAATTGTTTTCCTTAGAATTATTTCATATGCTTTCTTGTCTATCTAATCTATAGGAGGTGTAGCAGAAATAACATAGGCATTTACAACTGATATTCATACATCAAACCCTAATGAGGATATATATGATTTCATCTTGATGCTCCAGAATGCATAGTTTGATCCATCAAAGAGAGGTTCTTTGTTTGAGGAAGAGTCTTCATCACTAGCCATCTTGTGTTCACTATCCAAGATCTACCTAATTTGATTAAGCTTCTCCAAAGGAACTAAGGCTCTAATAATAATTTTTGGAACACAAATATCTACTGATAGAGGGTTGAATCAATTTTTGGAACACCTCTTAAAGAAGATTAAAGATAGTACAAAGATCATAAACACATAGATGCACATAACACAATATATACATGGAAAACCCAATAAGGGAAAAACCATGATAAGAAATGCTACTACAATCTACAATCTACTATCCTAATCTAGTTGCACAATAGAACCTCATTGGTTACAATGTTTAAGGGCACCAACCCTAAGAATAAACCAATCCTCTGAATTAAGAGCACCAACTCATTTTTCTGATGGCACCATCCCATCAGATTTACAATAGAATTTATGGAGCAACAACTCCTGGTTACAAAATGATTCACAAGAATCCAATTCAAAGTTATAGACTTATTTTGCAACTGCTCATACTCTACTCTCTTTTTTTAATTCTTCATCAACATATGCATACCTCTCTTCTCTTCTCTTTTCACCTCTTTTTTCTATCTCTTGGGTTCTGCATGAGGACCAAGTCACTGATTTCAAATTTTCTCACCATTACTCTTTTGTTATAGCTCCGAAAAAGATGATTTTGATATGCCTACAAATGATTTAAGGCATTTTGTCATCTTTCTTGTGACATTTCTAGCTCATGTAGACAAGACTGTCTGTACTCTTCATCATCAATCATTTCTTTCAAGGAGACTCGAAGAGAAGGAATTTTGACCTCGATGGGAAATATGGCCCTCAATCCATAGACCAGGGAAAATGGAGTGGCTCCAGTGGGGGTACGAATGCTAGTACGATAGGCCCATAAAGCAGGATTAAGTTGTAGGTGCCAATCTCGGCCAACATCATTGACAGTCTTCTTGAGTATGCAAATAATTGTTTTATTTGACACCTCAGCTTGGCCGTTACCTTGTGCTTAATATGGGGTGGAGAAATGATGTTGTATGTGGAATTGTTCACAGAGCTCATGAACGTCCTGATTTTTGAATGGACTACCGTTATCTATGATGATGGATTGTGGGACACCATACCGGAAAATGATGTAATTTAGGATAAACTTGGATATTTTCTTACCGGTGATGTAAGTGAGAGGGACGACTTCAATCCACTTAGTAAAATACTTCGTGGCGGTGATTATGAATTTATGGCCATTAGAAGAGGAAGGATGGATCTTACCCACGAGGTCGAGTCCGAGTCCACATTGTGTGAAAGGCCATGGAGAAGTGATCGGCCTTAGCTCCTCTGTAGGTGCGTGAATTAGGTCACTATGCACCTGGTATTTTTGACATGTTCTGACAAACTGAAAAACATCTTTCTCTAATGTAGGCCAATAGTATCCCAGTCTGGTGAATTTTTGAGCTAACGTTGGACCACTCAAATGAGATCTGCATATACCCTCATGCACTTCTCATAAAGTTGTTTGGGATTCATCAGTGTTGAGACAGTGAAGAAGGGTGTTATCAAAACCACAGCGGTATAGAGTCTCACTGACAATGGTATGTCTAGCTGCTTTTCGGATAAAGGACTTTCTTTGGTTGTTGGACAGGTTTGGTGGGAGGGTTTGGGACTTAAGATAGTCATAGATGTCCTGATACCAAGGCAAACTGGAACCAAAAAATTTGCACACCATTTTTGTCTCTGGAATATCATATGTAGGCATCAACAGCTGTTCCACTAAGAACTCAAATTGTGACACATTTTTAGGGATGTCTAAGAGAGATCCAATAGTAGCCATTGCATTGGCTGCCTTATTTTGTGTCATTGGGATTTGTTCAAAAGCAATCGTTTTGAAGCATTTCATGAAACTATCCACCATACATTTGTAGGGAAGCAACTTCTCATCTTTTGTTTCATAGTCATCATTGACTTGGTTGATGACTAACTGAGAATCCCCGAATACGAACAATGTCTGAATTTTCCATTTAATTGCTATCTTGAGACTGGTGACCAATGCCTCGTATTCTGCAATGTTATTTGTACAAGGGAAGGCAATTTGAAATGATTTAGGAATTGAGTCCCCTTGTGGTGTGATAAATAAGATTCTAGCGCCTGAGCCATGACCGGTGTGGGACCCATCAAAGTATAGTTTCCATGGTAAGGCTGGTTCCGCGTGAAAGATAGACTCATCAGGAAAATCAGTTAACAATGGATGAGTGGCTTGGATCGATGCATCTACAAGTTGATCTGCTATTACTTTACCTTTTATTACCTTGCACTCCACATATTGTATGTCACACTTGCTTAATATCATGACCCACTTTGCCAAATGGCCTGTCAATGCTGCTCGACTTAGGAGATACTTTAGTGGGTCAATCTTGGCTACCAAATGTGTTTGGTGGCTCAACATGGAATGTCTTAATTTTTGTGTCGCAAAGACAATTGCAAGGCATGCACGCTCAATGGTTGTATAGTTGAGCTAGTATCCTATCAGTGTGTGGCTGATTTAGTATATGGCTCTTTCTTTCTCCTCATTGTCATTTTGTGCCAATAATGCCCCTAGTGCATTTGTAGTTGTGGAGACATACAAGATCAATGGCTTTCCTTCAATGGCCGACATCAGGACTGGTGGTGTCAATAGATATTCCTTAATTTTTTTGGAAGCTATGTGACATTTATCCGTCCATACAAAAGGAATGCTTTTGCGTAATAGATATTGAAATGGTTGACACTTGTTTGCGAACTGTGTGATGAAGCAGTGGATAGATTGCAGTCTGCCCCTGAAGTGTTCACAACTTGCTGATTCCTTTTGGTGGAGGCATGTCTAGAATTGCTTTTACTTTTGTTGGATCAACCTCAATGCCTCATCATGAAACTATGTATCCCAACAGCTTACCTGAAGTGACTCCAAAGATATTTCTTTGGATTCAAACGAACCTTGTAATCCTCTAGCCGTCTAAAAAAAATTTCCAGGACTTTGAAATGATCTTTCCTTTTCAAAGATTTTTCCAATAGGTCATCCACATAATCTTCCATTAGGATATGCATCATGTCATGAAAGATTATTGTCATAGCTCTTTGGTATGTGGCGCCTACATTCTTTAAGCCAAAAGGCATGGCATTCCAATAGTATGTTCCCCATGGGCAGGTGAATGCCGTTTTATGCTGATCCTCTATTGCAATTCGGATTTGGTTATAGCTTGAGAAACCATCCATGAGAGACACAATCTGATACCCTGTCGTGAGATCAAAAATCATGTCTATATTTGGTAAGGGGAAATCATCCTTTAGGCAAGCTTTATTCAAATCTCTAAAATCCGTGCAGATACGGATTTTTCCGTTTGGATTTGTGACAAGGACAATGTTGGATATCTAGTCAGCATAATCTATTGACCTTATGAACCCAACATCCAGTAACTTCTTTAGTTCGACTTTTACAAGTAGTGCAATATGTGGATGCATTTTGCACAACTTTTGTTCGACTAGCTTGATTCCTGGGATTAGAGGAAGATGATATAAAACCAATTCTGGATCAAGGCCTAGCATGTCAGCATATGACCATGCGAAGTTAACTTTCCTTTATGTGAAGAATTGTTGAAATTCAGGTTTTTCTTCCTCTAACAATGATGCAGCCAAGAGAATCATTTTGGGATTCTCTGGTGTGGCTATGTTAACTTTCATTGTGTCTTCAATGAGCATAGCTGATTTTTCTTATGTTACGGGAAGAAATTCCAATCCTCCATCCTTAGGTGCCTCAGAGAGGTTTTCACCTTTGGATACGTCCTTCTTTTTTACTATTTTGCTGTCAGAAAGTGCCTTGCGGTTTTCACCTAAAGATAGTTTTTTTTTGTTTTATTCTTTGTATTTTTATGTCTGGAGGATTGCACAGTCTCCCTGAAATAAGCTGCACAATCTAGATCAATGGAAAACCCTATTTTGTGATCACCCCAAGGAATACCTCCTCGGAGCCCCATGAATTTTGCAATTGCCTTATCATTTTGAAAGATGACCATCACTGGTAGATCTTGTTGGTCTCAGTCAATCAGTTGTGGGTAAACAAGGGGAATCCCATCATCAGTTTTGGTAAAGGATGGGGAAGATGCAAAAAGTGTGCAAATTGAAGCCTCAAGTGTAAAGGCAGAGTTGTCAATTTCAACTTCTGTGTCAGATGCAATAGATGGACCGTACTTCGAGTCAAATGAGTCGAATTCAAAGTCATAATAGGGGATAAAATTATCAGCATCATGACTATTGGTTGGCATTTTAGAGGTATGGACAGTGGACTCATATAAATTAGGCTCATGTGTGGGCTCAGGAATGGGGTGGGATAATTCGGGTATTGCCGATGACAATTTATATTCTTCTGGATTCCAAGGAATGCTTACCCATTCCTTATTTTTGGAATTTCGGTCAATAGGGTCAATGTTATATTCTTGTCAGAATAATTCTTCAAAGGGGAGTTGACCAGGATCTAGGAATAGTTCGTCAATATCATAGTCACTTAGGGTTTTTTTAGATCCCCATTCCGATTCATTTGAGTCAGTTTTGGTAAGGGATTCTTCGCATGTCTCGACACTTTCTATAGCCATTACACCCTCACTTGAAATTTCATAGGTACATCGATCATCAGTTCTGAGTTGGTCAAACCCTAGCCCTATGTACCTTGGTCTTGTAGAAATGATAATAGGTTCCCTCCTTCCATTGTTGTCCTTTCCAAGACCACTTGTGCCATCAAAACCTAGGGCTTTGCATATATCATAGCCTTTTCCATAGAGATGCACTGGTAGTGGAGGTAACTCTTCTAGGTCTTTGTAGATCCAACTATCTATGTCAATAATTACTTCATTACCCATATCGCCCCATAGTGTGAAAACACTTTTTGGTGGAACTGTGAAAGTTGTTTTGGGCTCAAGTGCAAAACATGGTCTACCATAGACTTTAGGTGGCTTAGGTATTGTGGTGATATAGTAAGCCATATTCAATTTGAATTCTCCATAGCCAAGGTCCTGGATCTGAAGGTCTTTACTCGGTATGGAGGTCAAAGAAGATGGTTTGGCAGAAGTTGATGGAATGGATGATTTGGTGAGTGCAGATGGGTCAATATATTTGGATGAGGTGGAAGCTAAGGTTTCTCAATTGATGGGTACTTAGTGCTCAGCAGTGGTTCGCAGATTGGTACAGTATTGAAATGGATTAGGATTTCCTAGGATAGTGATTTCAGTATCATCAAAAGGGAATTTCAGGCATTGGTGGTATGTGGATGGAATGGCTTTTAGAGCATGAATCCAGGGGTGACCAAGTAAGATATTGTAATGTATGTCATGATCCAGGACTTGGCATGTTGTATCTATGATAACTGGTCCCACTCAGAGTGGAATTGTAATGATTCCTTTAGAAGCACATTCTTCATCATCGTATGCCTTGATGATAATGCTCTTGCTAGCATCTACACATGCATCAGAGAATCCAAGAGCTTTAACCAATTTTAAAGAGAAGATATTCAATCCTACTCTACCATCTACTAAGACTCGTCTAACCTTATGTTTGTGGAAAAAAACCTCGATGTGAAGGGAATCATTATGAGATGGTTTGGGTGGGGAATAGTCACTGTCCGAAAAGGTAATGTGATGAGGCAAATTCAGATATCCGACCATAGTCTCAAAGTGGTTGACATCAATGTTGGTTGGGATGGATGACTCTTGCAAGACTTTATCCAAGATGGCCTTATGTACGGGTGAGATACGGAGCAATTCGAGAATGGATATTTGAGCAGGTGTTTTATTCAATTTCTCGATAAGGTTAAACTATGGTTTAGGGTTTGACTGTCTAGCAGATGGACCGGGTATGGTGATCTTAGGCTGATGTGCAGAGGGACCTGGGATGGTGACCTTGCCTTTACCCATGGTGACATTGTTTTGGGGCCTTTTTAATGGTAATAGTATTAACACACACATCTTCATCAACAGCACGAAGATTGTTAATAATGGTACCACCGGGATAATTGTAAGCAAGGCGAACGTTATTGTAGGTAGGACGGACACGATTGGCTTGATTATTGGTATTCTTCATGCCAGATGAGGAAGGTTTACCATGATCCTGCAGTGGGTTCTTGTGAATAGTATGATCCACATTAGACGTGAATGATTGAGCACCCAACTCAATGGTGTGATTTTCAATGAGGTCTTGTATCAAATTTTGAAACTGACGACAAGAGGAAGTTTTGTGCCCTTTGGCATAGTAGTAATCACAAAATGCATTGTCATCCCACCATGATGGCTTGAACTGACCAGGGTCATACGGTTTAGGTTCTTCTAGCGTTATGAGTCCATTTTGAAGAAGTTTCTTCAAGACAATTTCAATAGGTTCACCTAAAGGGGTGTATGTGTGTTTTTGGAATTGTCAGGGTTGATGCAGCTGCCTTTGATTAGCTTGAGAAATATTTCTTTGAATAGCATTGGCAGTTGGTGTTGGTGTAGTGATAGGTGCATTTTGATTTTGCACTCCTTTGATGGTGAGTACATGACCTGTTGCATTTATGGTTTTGGCATCGACCACACCGTCATTGGTGATGTGTTTTTTCTTAACCCAGTATTTGGTTTTGTCATTTGAGCTACTTGGGTTATTATTTGTGGTGGTATTGATGGTTTTGCCACCATATTTTAATTTTCCTTTGGCGATCAAGGCTTTCTCAAGTTGAACACCCTTTTCAACAAGGTCAACAAAGGTGATGCAACAATGGACTTGTAAGCCATACCTTAGTGGTCCTAGGAGAGTTTGTACAAACATGGTTACTTTCTCCTTTTCAGGTATTTCTATCGGACATCAACTTGCTAAGGTTCTCCATCTTTGAAAAAATGGGATAAAAGTCTCTCCTGCATCTTCTTGGGAAAGTCTATATAAGGAGGCAATGTCGATATTCGTGTCAATGTTATAGGCATAGTTTTCAACAAACTTGTTTGCCAATTCGTCCCATGTTTTGTTTCCTTTAGGCAATAGTGAGAACCATTCTAGTGCATGACCTGCGAGACTTATAGAAAAGAGTCTCATGAGATATGTTTGCTCATATGCACTATCCATGCAACTAGTGGTAAATTCTCTTATGTGCTCAATAGGTTTTGTTTTTTCTTTGTATTTGGTAAAATGAGGTACCACATATCCATGAGGAAAGGGTGGCATATACAAGGTTGTGTCGAATGGATATGGACACAAGTCATGTGACATGTAAGACTTTTTGTTGGATTGTTGCAAGGTCTCCACTTGCGTTTGAAGAGCAGCGAGTCAGAGTGTGAGTGCTTCCAAAATTGGGTTGTTGGTAGCATCACACATGTTGGTGATAGGGATGGCTTGAGTGCCCACCTGTTGTGATGAGATGTTTTGATTTGGAATTGGTTGTTGGTGAGAAAAATGAGTGTTTTGATGAGGGATGTGTTGTTGTGTATGGATTTGAGAGGCATAAGTGGGGATGTGAGATCCTGCCATGATGGACTGAATTTGAGGGCCTTGTTGATTTTGAACTTGTTGATGCCCAAATGGAGTGAAGGATTGAGGTCCTTGTTGATTTTGAGCTTGTTGATGCCCAAATGGAGTGAAGGGTTGAGCACCTTGATTGCCTTGCCCAAATGAGAAATTGTGGCCATGAGGAATGTTGGCGTTTTGGTTCATAGGAATGTTGGTATTAACCTGTGAGGAATTAGGTTGGGTGCTTTGAATGACAACTCTTCGTTTATTTCTCCCAAAAGGGTTGGATGAGTTGGTTTCCATAGCATTTGAAGAACCTAATAATAGGTTTGTTGATGTACTCATGGAACTAGATGAAGTTCCAAAGAGTGTTGAGGTGGTTGCACCCATTGTTTGTGAAGGGATGGTGGATGTTTGTTGGGAGATGGATTGTGATGTGGTGTTGGGTTGGGAAAATGATCCCCTAGTAGATGTTGTGTTGGTTGTTGTGGTAGTATGACCAAGGGAGGTAGCATTGATGGTGTTGATGACATTTTGTGAAGAAGCTGCCATGGAAGGATTGTGTGATGGGGGATTGGGAGATGTTGCTCTAAGAGTGTTAAGATCAAATCCCTTTGGTAACTTAGCCCCTTGGTCAAGGAGCATAGCTAGGAATCTAGAAGAGTCATTTAAGACTACTTCTTCCATAAAAGCAACAACTTTTGGGTGTTGGGCAACAACTAATATGTCTTTTTCAAAGACTTCCCCATTTGAGTCTATGTGGATGAATTGTTCAACAAGCTCTTGTGGGGTGGGTGGGATGTTCATCTCACTAAAAGGATTCATGTTGGAAGTTCCCATGTTATAAGAAGGATTGTTCATGTCATTAGGGAAGGAATCCATACCAGTTGTGAAACCAAGAAAGTTGGTGTCTTGTTCAAAGGAATCCATGAGTCTTTTATTTTTCTGTAATCTAGTTTCAACCATAAAAGTTTTGCTCAACTTTGGGATGATGTGGGAAAATGATCTAAATATGACACTATGTTTTTGGATTTTTTGTAATTTTAGGAATGTTTATGAGATTCAAATGAGACCTAAAGAAGACCATAGGTTTGTGAATGAAAAATGGTGTGACTTCTAAAATGGAGATGCTAAATGGTATGTAACTAAAGGAGCCTAAGATGTAATTACTATTGAATTTTTTTAGGAGATGACAACTTGAGCAAACAAAGTTTTGGGAAATGATTCAAGTTTGGAATACCAATGGACCATAAAAGGACTAAAAAGAGGACAAAGTGAAGTTTCCACACTAGACTATTGAGTGGGAAATAATTCATAAAAGATTTGACTAAATGACAAAGGGTAATTGGGTCCAATGATAACCTACTATTGAATGCAAAGTTTTGACAATGGATGGTAAGAGTCTACTCCTAAAATCTACAAAAGATAAGTGTCTAAGGAGATAGTAGAGTTACCAATGCAACTAATGGAATGGAAATGGAATCCTATTGTGATCCTAAAAAAATGGTACCTATAATGCAATGTTAAGGGAAGTTGAGCAAATCGGTGTTTGGTTTGAACAATAATAGTGAAGGAAGACTTGATTGAATTCTGGAAAAGACAAGTTGTGGAATTTCAATTTTGACAGTGGGAAGATGGTTGTGAGATGTTTGCAAATGCGTCACAATGAATGTGGTACGACAAAGTGAATGCAGCTCAAAGTAGCAAATGCGGTTCTAGAATTGGCTAATGTGACTCAGTATAGCGAATGCGATTAATGCGGCTCAGAATGTTTCAAATGCAACTTAGCAGAGTGATCGCGGCTCAAAGTATATCGATTGTGGTTTGATAGAGTGTTTGCGTCGCAAGAAGAAAATTTTGGAAAAACAAGTTGCTGCAGTTTTGACCAGTTTTGACTCAAATTTCTGATGTTTAGTTTGTTGAAGTTTTCTAAAAATAGTTTGGCAAACACTTGGTGTTGAAAAGATTAAAAAAATCACTTTGAAGACATTGACAAAAAAAAATCCTAAGGCTACAAAGATAGTATTCTTTTGGATCCCACTAACTGCATATCTGTAGCGAATGAATTCAGAAACTTGGCCCCATGGGATCCCCCTTACAGTGCACTCACTTCTGAGGGCAACCAAGCTTCCAATCTCCCTGAAACTCCCATGGTAGATTGATCATTTCTACTATGAATTGAGCAGGTGCGGGTGCCTTGGCAACGACCGTTGCTGCACCAAAGAATAGAAGGTTTTTGTCTTTCTATAACAAAGGATTTAATTCGGACATCCATTCAAGTGGTCATACATGGGGCCAAGATTAAGCTCGGTTATGAAGGCACTCCAGCCTGAAGAGGTTAAGCTCAACAGGGTTTTGGGGAGTACTACTTGGTCCGTATGACATATCCGCACTCGTAATCCTAGGTTTTCCCTTAGGATTCACATTTATATACTGGTCGGAAGTAGCTCGACTAAAGAGCTTCATTTCCGGTTTGAGTTGCTTTAGGGTGAGTACTTTTTCCCACCAAAGTAAACCCAATTTTCTAAAGTTCAACAAAAGCGACCAAAAATATTCATAGTTCAATCGATCTTTGTTTAAAAACAAAGAGAGAGCACATGAATATTCCGGATCACACTCGCATGGTGTTCTTTTTAAACCAAAAATGAAATGTGTACAAACAAAGAATGCACAAGGTTCATTTTATCCATTTGTAGTGTCTGTCAGACAAGAGGGTTAATTTTAACCATTTGTAGTATTTTCTAATCTAGAAGTTAATTTTAAACCCAATGAAAAACAAAGTTTGTTGTTCTTTTTAACCAATATGCATTTGCATGTGTGTTCTTTTTAACCAATGCATGTAAAATGAAAATTTGCTGGAAATAAATAACAAAGCAAAAATAATTAAATCCATTTGGACACATGCTGCAACAAACAGATCAATAACACAAAAAAAACTCTAATCTAGGAAAAAGAAAAGGCAACAAAATAAAATCAAAAACTGAAAAGAGCTGCAAAGAAAAATGTTTACCAGTTGCCTGCATCACAGCAGAGCGAATGCATCGCAGCAGAGTAGTTGCAGCTCGAGATGTCAAATGCATCTTTGCGGTTGTCATATGCATTGCAGTAGAGTGATTGCATCGCTGTGATTGGCGAATGCGGCGCAAAAGAGCATTTGCATCACTATAGAAGGCTAATGCGATGCAGTAGAGCAGTTGCGTCACAAGCAAAGGCAAATGCATCGTTCTGTACCTATTCTTGTAAATGGTTAGAAAAAATGGACGAAAACCTGCAAAAAACGTGTCAAAATGGGTCGGGTTCACCAATGTAATGATGGATTTCTGCAAGATAGATTGTTAGTTAGTTCTAATGCATGCAATAGTTAATTAAATCCAAACAAACAATGAAATACATGGGAGATAAATGAGAAAAGAAATGAAACTAGAACAGTCTCACCCAATCTTCTTTCCTCCATGATTGATTTCCATTGTACCTCCTTAGCTTTCTATGATAGTGAATGCCCTCATATTTGATGAGCAAACTCTATATGCCTAGTCCTGAACAACACTTTGAAGGATTTGTAAAATATGATTGCACAAGAAAATTAATTCTATAATGCAAGTGGCTAAAATGACAAATGCAAGAGATGATAAAGAGATAAGATTTAAACAAGATTGATAAGAGATTATAATATGAGATTGCAATATTAAGAGATGTCGAAAATGAGAACAAGATTGTCATTTTATAGAAAATGCAATCTTGAACGGATGGATGAGATGAGAGATTGAGAAATTCCCTAGAATCAATGGTTAAGATTCAAAATGACAACTCTCAATTAGGGTTAGGGTAAAAATCCCCAAATGTGTGGACAAGATTTAATTTAGGAAATTAAATCAATGGCGGAGAATAAACGTGACATTGAGATGAAATTAGTAAAAATCAAGAGATAAGAAGATGAGATTTTAGAAAATCAGTAATTTTAGCAATTACTTGATTTGTAGAAGAATATTTCTATTTTGAATTAAATTAATTCAAAATATGGATTTGGTGAGATAATAAGTAATTGATTTTTTAAATTAATTACTAAAAGAAGAATCAGTTAACTATGTGAGACATTTTTAAATAAATTGTTTTATTTAAAAATAGTGATGTGTCACATAAAGCAATTAAATAATTAGGAATAATTATTTAATTTAGAAGAGGTAGTTAATTAATTAAATAAATTGATAAATCTATTTAATTAAAAGAGGATTTAGGGATTAGTGACATATTGAATAAATATATTAAAATATACTTATTTAATAATCAAGAGGACATTAATGATAAAGATTATTTAAATAAATTGAGGACTTTATTTAATTATGAGAAGACTTTGATAATTAGTGACACATTAAATAAATAAATAAATAAGATTTATTTATTTAATAATCATGAAGAATAGAAAAATCATGAATTAATTAAATAACTATGAATTATTTAATTAATAGTTGAAGGTGGGTTAGAAACATAATTAAAATGTCATAATTATTTTAGGACGAAAGGTGGTAAAATAGTGCTTGTAGGCCTTAGTCATTTTTATGTGTCTACATCTTCTACTAGACTTTTTCACATATTTTCTTCACTAACAAGACTCCCCTTCTTTAGCCATGCACCATTGACCCCATTCAATGAATTTTCTATATTTATCATTTTTCAAACCTAGGGCTTGATTCGTAGTTAATGCCCATATTTGCATGATTTGGTTTGTATCAGATTTTCTAACTAACTGTGCCTATTTTTTGCCATCCACACATCTCAATCACCAATTAAAACTATAGTTGGAGTAGTTACAACAATTAATTTTATCCTCTGTGTTGGTTTCCTAGCTTGACTGAGACTTTTTTGCCATTTTCCACCACATAGCCCCCTAGGGCATATTTATCAATTGAAAAGTATGTTGGATGGATTGACTTATCACTGAATAGTATTTGATAATCTTTCTTACACTTAAAAGTACTCAAATATTTTGTAGTAATTTATTAATGTACAATATGCACTTCGATATCAATTATGGGAAGAACACATTAAGTGCAAGTGAGTGAGATTTCAAGAGATTTTTTTTTAATTAGAAGCACAAGATATGATATAATAAATGCAAATAATATTTTTAAATTCTTTGAATATATTAATAGAAATGCTAATATGAATGCACCAAAGGGGAAGGATTTGATAACCACTTAACAACGACTCTTTTATGAATAGATTCAAAGGTGTACTACCCTTGCAAAGTATAGTTAAATGTGAATGTAAGATACTTATTAATAAGATTGTTGAAAAATACACATATTTTGTTACTTATTCCCTTTACGAGAATAATCGTATTCTTTTAAAATTTAATCATACATGCAAACATACAAACACACACACACGTGCATTAAAAATGACCTTGGGATTTATTCTCACTATATGAGTTTGATTTTTTTTACATTTGCATCAATGAATGAGCAGAAATTCCTTCCAAATACACATTTTTTACCTAATTCCTCATATTTCTAGAAAGGAGGGCCATCTGAAATATAAAAAAATAGATGAGGAATGATGCCAATATCCTTTACTAGAGAATTTTCAACCTATCCCTTTACAATATATCAAAGCTTTATCTAAATACTCAATAAATATATGATACCAACTATTCCTTGCATGGGAAATCTAATATCTAGTCTTCTAAGCTAGAGTTGGTATCATTGGTCAAGGTCAGATTCTAGTCCATATCACCATTGTTGATTGGGCCTAAAACTTATTTGAGGAAGACTATCACATTTCTCATATCACACAAATGCTCCTTGTATGGATTTTCACATTTGTCAATGAGGAAAGAAGCCCATGAATTAACTATGATCTAGTAGGTGCAATGGGAGAAATGTGAGTTAGAATTGACGATTAGAACTCATTTTTTATGGTTGGTAAGACTCTTCTTGTTTTTCACAAATACATTATTTGATGAATAAAAATACCATTGGGTGGACTATCACCACATTCTCATTTAGTTCCAAAAATCCCACTAATGAACATGAATGCCACATTTGAGTTAACATTGTATCAATGTTGTGGAGATATTGAGTGCCCAAAAAAATTTGTATAACATGTAAGATAACCATCAATTTACTTCTTTTTTTCCCTAACATTATGTCTATGATGTCTCCCAAAAGGCTATCTAGTGGATATTGGAAACTGAATATATGTAAGTCTCCATTATGGAGTACTAAGTTCCAAACAATACAACATGGATGAAATATAATGATTGTATACTCATTGTTGATATTTTAATAATTATGCATTTTGTTGGATGGTATATGCACCAAATGTATCAAAGAACAAGTAAAAAAATTCTAAGGTACTTTTCCTCTTCTAGTTTGGGTTGTGGTGTTTTCTAATAGCATTTATAATCATCATCAAGTATCCTTGTATAAAAATTGAAGAGGTACTTAATACATCTTCTATATCTAGAACCATGAAGTAATGCATGTACCCTTGCCTCATTATTAGTTTGATGTTTTAATTTCTTAGATGCAACACAAACTAGCCAACCCCTAACATTTGTGGTAATGTACTCAAATGCAAAGAAATTAGGGTTCCCTCATATAACCCCATAAACATTTAGCTTTTTCCAACCTTCTTGCAAATGATTCATAAAAATATTATTTTTGAGTTAGGATACAAGGTATTGACAATTATTTTACTATTAAGTTAATGTCCAAATTGGTTAGTCTAGCTATTAGACCTATCATTATGGAGTAAATAGTAGAATCTTGTATCTAATGATAAGTTTGATGATTATTAAACTAATAAGAATATAGTACAATATTAAATATGAGAGTGGAGAATTATATAATCATCTTGTTTAATTATTAGAACCCACTTCACCTAAGTTTAATAATCAGTTATCTCTATAATATAATAAAACAGAAAGAAACAGATTAAAGATAAAAATAATTGATTAAAATAGAACTTATAATAATCTTAAATCTACTAAAAATTGATTGAATCTACTATTATTGAAGGAAATTTAAAGACTGGTGAATAAATCATTAGCTAATAAATAAACCATTTTTTGATTTCCTCTACCGAGATTGCATTTAAAGAGATATGTGATTGGATTTGATGGATTTCCCCTACCTAAATTATTTTTGAAGAGATATGTGATGGCCTTGGGTGAATTTCCTCTAATACTCCTCTTTTTTTATAGATTTCGCCTGTTAAAAACAATGTGATGTTCTATTTGATAGGTTTACTCGACCTAAAATTGAATGAAATTATTCGAGATTATTTATAATATAGAAAGAGTATAGATCCATAAGAAACAAAGCAAAGAACTTAAATAACATTGCATTGTATTTTGCTGTCAACAAATTTAACATATTAAACTCCAATAAAGGTAGAACCAACGCAAATATTATATTGTAATGCACAACACATTTGAGAAATGTATTACTTAAAAAAGTAGAACAATTTTCGAAAGATGCTTTACCATTAAAGTGGAACATCATTGCCAGGCTTTGATCATTAGTCATTTCAATAATTTGTTGTGAAGTCACCTAAAAACAAATTTAAATCAACTTCACCTGCTTGGTCTGCCATGCACTTTCAAATAATTTAATAAGTGAATAATTGCAGTTGAAAATGTTTGTTGACCGAATGATTTTTAAGCAATTTATGGAAGTAACGAGCATCTTACCTGCTATTTTTAAGCATCTTGCCTGCTTTGAAAATATGACGGTTCGTCTAATTGACAGTAGGTATGAGTTTCTTATATTTTATGATAATGATTTTGGATAGTGTATTTGAGTTTAATTGTATCAATTCTTTTATTAATATTTTAAGTTATTTTTAATAATTTATCATCAAAACAAACAAGGATTAAATAGCAATATCATAAGGACTAAATAGTTGAATTGCAGAGTTAATTACTTAATGATGAGTAGAAAAGATTGAAAAGAAAAGAAACTAAAAACAAGAAGGAGTCAAAGAAGAATAATAAATTCATTATACTAAAACATAAATTAATGTTGAAATATTAAACTTTCACAATTCAATATATATGTTTTTATTTATATGTAAATTCTTGTTTAAATATTTATCTATGCACATGCCTAATACACATATATCTTTTAATTTATTGATTTTGGTTGTATATCTTTAGATTTGTGTATATACACACACTAGATTTAATATATGTATAAAAATACATATATTAACATATATAGAAATATAATTGCATTATTTACTTATCTATAATTGCATTTATTTACTTTTTTATACATGTACACTTTATTTTATTTTTGTTTTGTCTATATGTAGTTATATCTTTATATATGTACCTATTTTATGTTTTCATTATTTGTTAATTTTTCTTCTTTACATATTTATGTGTATCTGTATATATACATACATATATTTCTATCAATTTTATTTTCTTTTGATATTTTATTTTTTATCTTTTTTTTTTCATCATTGTGTATATTTTTTTTATTCTTATTTGATTCTCTTTTTCTATCTAATTCCTTTTTTTAATCTCTATATTATTACCTTCCAAGTGCTTTCGTTTTTCTTCTTTTTATTTGAGCTCTTTTGTGATCATTTGGTATCCATGTCACTTCATTCATCTCCTTTATTTAGTAGTCTTGTTCTATAAATTAACAAAAAATTTCCTCTAGCTCTCTATATCTTTATGATGGATCACAAAGTGTGATCCAAATTATTGATGTAAAAAATAAAATCACATTTACATCCAAAAACACTCATGAACAATAATAAAAATAACAAGAAATGATAATGTAAACAAAAACTATCAACTAATTAAATAAATGATCAATGTAAATTTTATTATATTTGTGTATAATAAATTGAAAAGATAATGAATGCGACATATTTACTTGTAAGATTGTTGACAAATAGATACAAAAAGTGTAACATGTACATTTCATGAGAGCAATCACCATTCTTTTAAAATTGATTTAGATTCACAAACACACATATGCACATATATAGGTTAAAAATGACATGTTCATGCATATCTATAGATATAATAAAAAAGTTTCATTTACACTAACCCATGAATAGACATACTTTCCAAATATACATTCTCTACCTAATTTGTCATATTTCTAGAAAGTAGGGCCATTGTAAACAAAAAAATAGATGAGGAATGGTGTCTATATCTTGTGCTTACTAATCCAACCTTTTACAATATACCAAAGATTTATCTAATTACTCAATAAATGTAAGCTACCAATGGTTCCTTACATGGGAAATCTAATATTTAATCTTCGAAGCTAAAGTTGGTGTTATTGATGAGGGAAAAATTCTACTCCATATCCCCGATGACTAGGCCTAAACTTGTTTGAGGAATATTATCACCTTTCTTGTAGCACTTACCTAAATAGCCCTTATTTGTATTGCCACCTCTATGAATGGGGAAAGAAGATAATAAATTAAGTATGATCTAGTAGGTGCATAGCGAGAAATTTTAGTTTGAGTTGCATACATAGCATGCCAAATAATTGTTGTGACATTCATAAAATATCTTGTTTTGTTGTCAAAATTATGGACCCTATTTAATCTATTAGGACCTTTGCTCATTTTTCTATTCTAAATTTTAAATAAATTTAAATTTTATTTTGACTACATTTTTATGAGGGGAAATTTTTGTATACTTAAGTTTTCTTTGAATTTTTTTAATTTTTAAGGGATTTGTCTAAATTGCAAGATATAAATTAGGCACAATAATTGGTTGGTAAGTTATAAATTGGGTCTAAACTCTAGTTCTCAACCCCGTATTTAGTGCAATTTTTTATGTACGTTTCCATTTTGAGAAAGTCACTTTGTTTTCTCTGGGTCAAGCAAAGGAAAAGTAAATAATAAATCATTGTAATAAATAAATGACAATAGATAATCTTATCTTAGACAATGAATAAAATTTTATGTACTTTTTCATTTTATCAAGGTGATGTCACACCATAAGTTGCCACAAAGAGTTGATGATGGATGATTGAATTGCCTTGAAGACCCACAAGATGATAGTCCTTCTAACACAATAGATTTTTGTAACTATCATGTAGAGAAGATATTGAATATATCACATAATAATTGATCATAGTTCATAATAGAGTGTCCTAATGTTCAAATGTGAGGAAAATATTATTTATATATGAGTTTCAAAATATTTCAAACTAACCATATAAAAATCTAACAATAACATATTAAATTTCTAGGGAATGATTAGGGGGGGAAAGGGTGTTGGAGCACCCTAGTCTAATCCTATTATGGTTTTAGATATTTTTTAAATAAATATTTAATTTAATTTCTTATATTTAATTTACTTTTCAAAAACAAAAATTAAATTAGTAATAAATAAACATAATTAAGGGTACAAGAACTTAGGAGGGAGCTAAACATAATATGAAATTATCAAGGGTGAAAATTTATGATGCTACACAAACAAGGTTCTAGGCGTCCATTTAAAAATTGATCCACATCACAAATTTGTGTTTATTATCACAACTCACTAGATATTTATTTTGTAATGCCCCGCCACGTAACCCTAAAGGAAGTTGCAATTCACTATTTAAGTGTTGGGTCGACACACTCAAACCTGTGAAACCAGGTGGAGTCGATGTCATGTACCTACAAACCTGTAAATGAAATAACAAGGATCATATATATATAAGCAGTATAAAATACACACTATGAAGAAGAAATCATGGAATCACAGGGCGCTCGCAAGTGAGTGATGCGATCCTGTCCCCTTCACCAATACACTCATCATAAACTGACAATTCTATAATACTCAAATATCTCATGTATAATAAACATGTTAAAGCAACAAGTATTTTACACCAATTAAAGAATATCAAATAAAGCATCAGATAAGATACACCACATCACACAAATAGTATGTCGCTCTATAAATAGCGATAAAATAACACACATGATAAAGTATGAAAATTATCATAGTAACTAAAACTAAAACAAAGAAAGGTACATTGTCTGAACAAGAAGCTAAAACAGAGGGGTATTACATCATCCCCCCCTAGGGTCAGGCTTACTCCTAGAAGCTTGTAAACAAGTAGGGATATAATTCCCTCATCCTAGCAGCATCTTCCCAGGTGGATGAAGCATCATCCCTAGGATCCCACTAAACCCTAACCTGATCAATATCTCGCCCCCGAAGAGCGAGCGTTCTATGCTCCGTTACGACCACAGGCTCCAAAGCCAGCTACTTGTCCTCTACCTATAAATAATTCCAATCAAGGACATGAGAAATATCTGGATGGTATGGCCAAAGAACAAAAACATGAAATACATCGTGAATACGAGCAAGAATGAGCAACAAAGCAAGCCGGTAAGCAACTGGACCAATCTTCTCGAGTATCTCGAAAGGTCCAACAAAGCGAGGTGCCAACTTAGAACCCTTTCCATAACGAATTGGACTCTTTTGCGGATGCACCCGCAACAACACTTTGTCACTAGCAAAAAACTAGTGATCCACTCTATGTGCATTCGCATACTTCTTTTGTCTATCCTAAGCTGCTACCAAATTCTCTCTAAGTACATTAATTTAGTTATCACTTGATTAAACCACCTACGAAGGTTACCTTGTTTGCCTCTTTGGGCTCTAGCGCCTAACAGAAGCCACTCTTCTACTTGACAACATACCAAAAAAAACTAATCACCAAGGGAATCCCAAATGCATACAAACTAGACAAAACAACCACTCGAGTTCTAGGAGGCAACATAGCACATAATCCACTCCTTTTAAAGGAATAACAAATCATCCCCATTCATGGAAACCGGGTAAATTACTGACAAGGCACCATGCACTACCCAAGGGAAATACAAATGGTTGACATAACAAATCGACAACCCCCATCCTCTCGGATCCTCTGGAAGAATTACAATATTTAAGACCCATTTCCCCATACATGAACACAAAGGAGATAATTACAACAAAGCAATTGCAAGGAAATAATCTATTTTTGGATATACTAAATCCATTTCCCTTTCAAATACATTTCACAGTAAATAAAACAGTTGCCCTAACAAATTAATTGTTTAAAACAATAATTTGCCTCTTCAGTAAAATCAAATCTTTAGATTACTTTTAAAAGCAACATAATTCCATCTACAAGTTATTTTCTTTAATTACCAAAATAAAGAATATATCCATTTTAAAGTAAATATATATTCACTTAAATATTTCATTTATCTCATTTAAATAATTCCAATCTTAATAAATTATTTACCAAATGCAAAATTTATATTTTAAAAATATAAATATATATATTTCTTTATATATATTTAATTCATACCTATTAAGTTCCTTATTAAACAAATATATATAAAAAAGAATAACAAAAATCTTATTAATAAAAATTGAAACCTCTTATTGAAAAGGCAGACAAAATATAATTTGAAAGTTTTAAAAAAAAAAAAATGTACGCTTAAGTAGTGGATTGTAACTTCCTTTAGGGTTACGTGGCGGGGCATTACATATGTATTTTTGGAGATTTATATGTTGCAAAAAAATTCAAGAAAAATGAATGAGGTTGTAGGGATTTTTTGTTTATGTTTGAGCTTGAAGAGTTGTGCGAGTAGTTTAGTATAGGCCTTTGATATACTTTATCTGTATTAAACAAGATGAAAATATATGAAGATGATAACTTGAGAAAAAATAGATAATGATTGCAAATAAGGGACACCATAGAATTGGTACATTGTGTACCAACCAAGTTTGTATATTTTATTTTAAAAAAATTGAACCGCAAAGAAAATGGAGTGGGTGGGAGCGTGCCCACTTATTTTCCTTAGGACATTCAAGAATGTCCTAGGATCCCAAATTGGGCTGACTATCAACCCAAAGGGTGAGTCAATTATCAATAGGGAAGACCTAGGAGGGGATTCTTTCAACTTTAAGGGGTTCACAACCAAGCTAAAGCTTGGAAAAGACAATTTAACATTCAACTCACAAAACCTATATGTACCTAGGAAGTTTGGAGATTTAATGAGGATTTTGGAAATGCAAAGAAATTATCAAAATATTCTAAGGAGGACTAAGATGTCCTTACTTTTGTCTTAGTCCCGTTGTTTTTTTTAGGGTAGATGCAGAATCTTTGAATGTCAGAACTAGATTTGAAAGAATATCTAAAAAATACCCTTGAGAGGAATAAGATGCCCTAGGTGGTGACTGAGTCTCATCTATAATTTTTGAAATCTTTGAATATGATCCTGAGGTCCAACATCTTCACTTCCTTCTTCTCATATCTCAAGCCCTGAAACTTCCAGATCTGGCCTATAGGTGAGTTTCCGTGAAGGTGACAACTTTGCAATGCAACTTTGCAACTTTGCACTTCAAATGATCTTCAAGTCTTCAACCTAAATCTACAAACACAAACATATAAGAGAGGAAAACAAATTTGACTGTAAGTAAATATGGGTTTGCCTTGGTCAAACCCCTTGTTGGTAATTAAAACTTGAAATGAAATGAAATAAAGGAGGGAAATGAAGAATGAGCAGAGTGCTATGTTGCAACTCACCAAACCCTTGTTGTGAAATTTGCATACTTGTGTGAGATGGATATTTTGGATGTAGATCTTGAATACAATGAATTCTTGATAGATCTTGACTTGAATTTCTTGCTTGAATCAAAACCCTACATCACAAATGTTTGCTCAAAAACACACATAATGCAAGAATATCCTTGATATGATGCTTGAATCTTGATGATGACTGCAAATGCTTGAAGAATTTCTCTTGATCTCATAAACTTTCCTTAGGAATGAATACTCAAGTTGCTAGGATAAAAATGAATGAATGAACCTTGTATTTATACTTATTCATGCTTAATATCCCAAAATTACACCACAACAACCCGACATATGAAATCATTAATTAAAGGAGGCTAAATCCCACCAAGATTTGAAATTAAATCTCAAAAATCACTTAAGGGGGACTGAGATGCCCTAGGTGGCGTCTTAGTCCCAAGTCTTAAAACTTGGGGCACATACTCCAAAAAGGGGCCCATTTAAGGCAAACTTGAAATCAAGGTCTCGAGACCTTTGGGGGAAAAAGACACCCTAGGTGGTGTCTTAGTCTCAACCCAAAAATTAGGGACACTCAGCCATAATCATTTAATTATCATTTATCCATTGATGTTTGTCAGGATTAGCCATAAAAAATATATCATTCATTGCACTTGTGGATGAAAAATAAGACCAATTAGTACATAAATAGGGATAAATAAAGCAAGGCAGACCCAAACAAGTATGAAAATGCAAGGGTGTGCATTTTCCTATACTATATTTAGCCCCCACTTTAGTGAGAGGATGAAATTGCTTCAAAATCCCACTAAAGTAGCCAACCACACAATCAAGAGGGATTGAAATGTACAAATGCTAATAAGATAGGATGAGAATGACCAAGAGGGTAGCCAAGCCCCTAGGATCAAGATCTTATGGCAGACCAACATAGGTGCAAAGAAACACACTTGAGGATGATATATGAAGCCAAAAATAGATCGCAAACATACACCATCAAAGATAGAAAAAGGAAAAAGGAAAATGGAAAATGCAACGGATCAAGCTTCAACTAGCCATCCAATGTGATATTCACTGGGTCTAGGTTGTTTGTCCAAAAAAAAATTACATGTGGAATGTGTTGTCCACTATGTAAACAAAAACGCGTGCTCACAAGGGCTAGTGAAGCTAATTTTTCCACTGGGTGAGCCCCAGGAAATCCATACCAAAGTCATACCCCCATGACTATGATAAGGAAAAAGAGAAAATGCATGCTCTTAAGGGCTAGTGAAGGTATTTTTTCACTAGGTGAGTCCCAGGGAACCATATCAAATCCACACCCCCATGTCTTTAATAAGGCACAAAAAATACAACACAACAAGAAAGAGAGATGTTCAAAGGGAGTTTTCTCAGTTCGTGCAAGGTCTCATCTTAGGGAGCATTGTGCCTAATGTCTCCAAGAGAGGAAAATTCAAAGAAATATCACACTCTCAAAGTAAATCAAACCCAATGACACCACCAATAAAATAACACATCGCAATAAGAAATAAAATCGTGCAATGAAACATGAGTGTCGATGTATGCCTCCACTTTAAAGCGGTTGCTAACACCATTACTGTGATAAATTTCTTTAAGGTAGATGAATACATGAGAGCTTATTCGGAAAGCCCTATTCCAATTCATATGTTTCCAATAAGCTATGTCATGAGAAGAGAAGGAGTTTCCCCCAAAATGTCTAACTCACTACATCACATGCGAGCCAACTTAAGGCATGTCATCCACATCCCAAGCTTGCTTTTATATATACATGAAAGGTGGTCAACTATCCAAAAGAGGAAACATTAGGTGACATATGAGGACAAGGCTACCTAACCCCTTGTCCCCACTTAGTGCAGGACAAGGGTCAACCAAAATCAAAAGAGGAACTAGGTACTTCAACCCAAGGAAGAGCACCACACTCCTTAAGATGTTGGATTTTATCACTTAAATCCTTACATTAATTGGTGGAATGACTAGATGAACTTTGTGATATGCACAAAATTAATTCTTGTTGTATAATTTATTTCATTTTCTTGGAGGGAGAGATATCAAATGATCTTGGAAGAGTCTCAACAAGATACTTTCTTGATCAAAACTAGAGGATGTTTCATTATTTTGCGGTAAGGATATCTCTTGCTTAGTATTAGTTGTCATACCTACACAAGACTCTTTGGATTGTGATATTTTGTTCTCTTCTTTAAAGGAAAATGTAAAATCTACGAAATTTGAATCATAAGTGTTTTGTGTGATGACATTGATGTTAAGTGAGGATTTATTTATTTCTTGCAAATGATAACAATCAAGACCACTACTTTCTATCAATTTAGGATGCATTATTGTTAAATTTGGCTTAGAAGGATCTTTTGTTAGATTTTTAATATTAAGTGAAGGTTTTTTTGATGGTTTGATTTCTATCATAGGACAATAACCAAGACCATGAGTTTTTTCTTCCGTGTGAGGCTCTATAGGGACACTAATACCTTATTCTCTAGTACGACATCCTTTCTCACTATATCCCAATTGTTTCATAAGCTCATAACCTCTTCCATACAACTTTTTATTTATTTAGGATTCAGTGGTTGTTGATAGTCTATCTCATTAAAATTGGTCATATAATTTGCTTCTTCTTCTAAAGTGGTTGAGGTGGATTCTTTCGAATGGTCTCTGAGTTTTGTGTTGGCATTAAATTGCCTTTTCTTTTCCTTTTTTCAGAGTCTTTTTTTATGATCTTGTATTCTCCCATGAATATAGGTTTGAAGTCTAAGGAACCCCAATCATCTTCTAATAGCTTCGTCACTTCCTCAATATGTTTTTCTTTGTCTTTTTGTTGCATGGGTTCCACTTGTGTAGTTGGTGTCAATGTGTTTAAACGATTTTTTTTTTCCTCAATGTTCAAAAAACTATTTGGTTCAAGGTCAGCTTCAAGTGTGTACATTTTGTTATAGTATACATACTTCATTTTATGATAAAGAGTGGAAGGTACCTCATTCATTGCATGAATCTACGGTCTACCTAAAAGAAGATTATATGAAAGATCATGAGGCATAACATGGATCGGTGTTTCTAATGTGGCCTTTCCAAATTTAATAGGTAAAGTGATTACACCAAGTGGTTGTTTTTGTGTGTTATCAAATACATTAATATATAAAGAGGAAGGTAGGATTTTTGATTTATCAACACCAAGATTATCCAAAACATTTACACTACATGCATTTAAGGTTGAGAAATTGTCAACAAGGGTTTGCTTTATCCCTGTCATATTGTATTGAGCTATGATCATGAAAGTATCATATTAGTTTTTCACTTCCAAAGGAGGGGGTTCACTTTGGTGGAAAAAAATGTCATCATTTAGTCCTTGAATCATGGCTGCTATGTCATTTAGTTGCGCATTAGAAGCCCTTGTAGGGAACTTCGAAGCATATTGTGATAATTAGGTAAATTTTGAATCAATTGCCAGAGGGATATCTTTGTGTGAGTATTATTAAGTTGTTCAACAAGATCATACTCCTTTCCACTTTGTGAAGGAAAACAAGGGGGACTTGGTAAGATAGGATTAGGAAATGTGAGGGATGTTGAAGGTATTTGTCTTGGTTGTGGATTTTTCCTAGTGTTGTATGTATGAGAAATAGTATTGTAACTCGGTTGTTGTAAAACATTTTTCTTAAGTGGTTCAAGGATAACAACGGGTTTGTTTTGAACTTGTGGTTTTTGAGAGGGTGGATAAATAATAAATTTAGGCTCAGGAGAGTACTCCAAGAGGTATCTAATGTGCATAACCTTGGAAGACTTATTGTTATTTTCATGATATCTTTGCGAAGCAGATTCTAATGTCAATTCATCATCTTCATCTAAGGAATTATTATTGTCAATTTTCTCATTGTCTTCCACCATTATATCTTCCCTACTAGAAGGGTTTTTAAGAGAACTACAAACCAAATGTTCTTGACATTCAAGGGTTAGTTCTTCCAAGATGAATTTATTGCATGTAAGGTAGTTATCAATGGTTGAATTTTATTTTTCATCAATAGTGTGGATATTAGGAGAAGGCCCTCTATTTTATTTTTATGATTTTTCATGACTTTATCCCTTTTCTCTAAGGTCTCATTCTCTTGTGCTATACCATCTACCCTATTAAAAGAGCTTGTAAGATTTTCATCACATTTCATGGTTATATTTTATAAAATAGCTTCATCACAAGTAGCGGAGGCATCAAGAGAAGGAAAACTATGATTTTCATGCTTACCAAAGAGATCTTTCCAAATGGTAGGAGAATTAGGGAAGGGAGGACCAAGATTCTCATAACTCTCAATATGTGCTTCTTCTAACACCAACCTATTCTATTTGCATAGAGGAGGGATATTAGGAGAAGGGTAATTTTTATTGGCATGGCTATCTATGATATCATCCTCTTTCGATAAAATATTCTCACAAGCAAGGGATGAATGGAGACTAGGTAAGGTGATGTTTAGAAATGTTTCTATGATCTCATCTTCTTATTTTCTAATATCTTCCAAAGGGGAAGAGGAGAGGGACAATCAAGATTCTCAATTCTTGTATCTTCTTTCACCAAGATACCTTTGCCACTAATAGGAGAGGTATTAGGAGAAGAACAAGTATGATTTTCTACTCTTGCATCCTCTCGTATCATACCATCCTCACCAATAGGCAATATAATATTAAGGATTGTTCCAATGGTTTGATCCGCTTTCTCTAATATTTTCTCATAATTATGAAAGATAGTAAAATGATGACTAACATGTTTCTTAATGACCTCATTTTTGTAATCTAAATTGAACTCATAAGAAGGGATGTACTTATGCAATCCATTTTTAACCATGTCAAAGCCACATCTCTTGAAAGAAAATATGCTATCATAAAAAAGTAAATAAAGTGCAATTCAATGACCTAAAATGAAATGTTTAAATACATTTTTTGGATTTGAAATAAGGTAATTTATTGATTGCACTGTGTAATAACCTGAAAGATGAAATTTTGTAAATGCAAACTTGTAATTGAGTAATTCATGAAATGAACTAATTTAAGCTAGATTTAATGAAATGCATGTAACATAAACTCGACCAGGTGAAAAAGATAACCTATAGCATCAAACAGGAGCACAAAAAAGTAGATTTAAACCTTGAAAACTAAAACTTCAAAGTTCATAGGGACTAAGAAGCTAGCAAGGGCGTCTTGGTCCAACTGATGAAATTTTGAGGTTCCAGAACCTAGAACATAAAGTAAATAACAGAGATACAATTTTGAGCCTAAAACCCACCGAGGGACTAAGATGTCAGGAAGGGAATTTTTGTCTTATTAAAGGATACTTTTAGAAAAAAAACAAATTTTGAGTTGTTAATAGTGTTCCCAAGTTTCCTACCTAGGGGTCGGATGTTTACAAACAAAAAGTGTGCAAATGAATGCAAGAAAAATTAACTAATGACAAGCAATTGTGTGCAAATTTGAATGCAATAACAATGTTCCTAAATGCAATTAGGATGATTAACAATGCACTTTTTAGTTTTTCAATGAGATAAAATGATGCAAGAAAGAAAAAATGTAACCTATATGCACTTTCACTAATGCAAATATGAGAAACCCTAGATTCACTTTCACTAATGCAATATGTAATGAAAGAATAAATGCAACCTAGATCTAGGATTTTATTCAGCCCCAAATCAGAAAATGAATGCTCTAAAATGCTAGTTTCACCAAAATAAACCATAAAGAAAATAGAGTGGGTGGGAGAGTGCCCACTTATTTTCCTTAGGTCATTCAAGAATGTCTTACAATCCCAAATTGGATTGACTATCAACCCAAAGGGTGAGTCAATTCTCAATAGGGAAGACCTAGGAGGGGGTTCTTTCAACTTTGAGGGGTTCACCACCAAGCTAAAGCTTGGAAAAGACAATATAACATTCAACTTACAAAACCTAGTAATGCAAGCTAAATGATGAAATTATGCAACAAAAAGTTAGGGTATATGTACCTGGGAAGTCCTGAGATGCAATGAGGATTCCAGAAATGCAAAGAAGCTATAAATTTTTTTGGATGTTGTGTCTGTATTGCTGATATGTTGTTTTCATTGATGTCAACAATATTAGCATTAATGTCTTTACGACTATATATGTCGAGGATATTGAGAAAATTATAATAAATATGTTACAAGTTGTTTGTGAAGAAGTAAAGATCAGTATGGTAGAAAGTTAAATATTTTGATAACTAGATGTTGTGGATTAAAGGGTTTATATTATCTAGTTTCTACTCTAAAAGTTTCAAAGGTGGGCATGAAGATTTGAGAAAGTTAGAAGTTTTTGTGTTCTAACAACTATTATGTTACTGCAAATAGTGTTCATGGAAGAAGATAATGTGATTATGGTAATATGAGTTGTTGTGTATGTTCCCATGGTGTTCGTGGATGTTTCTAGATCGTATTCTATCTATCTTGCACATCTTCATTGATCCTTGTGCTCGCGATCCAAGATTTTCTCTTGCGTGTTCATTTTTTTCATGTTCATGACCAACAAGGTGGTTGAAGCGTGTTGTGGATCTTTGAGAAATAATCTTTGAAGGTGTTTTGTGTTTGAGGACATTATTTTGGGTCTCTACTATGTTTTGGCCAACCTTGGTTGATGTGCATTGATAATCCTTACTAATCTGGGCTGACAATTTGCATTCATTATATTAGTGTTGAAGCCGACATAAAGCAATATAATTTCTTGTTGTCGATATATATAAGTGATTGTTTACCTCATTTGAGAGATGTAGGAATCGAAGTGTGAGAGGTCCATGTGTGAAAAAGGTTTAGATTATTTGAAGATAGAGCAGAGTGTGAAGAAAAGTGAAATATAGTGAAGAAGTGTTCATGTGCTTAACTAGAATTGTACTCAGGCATTAGCAGATGCTACTTTCTCAGTTCAAATTCTTCAGATGGATTTAATCTGAATATTTTATTTAAGACAATGAGTCTTCCTTTGAGCCATGAGCTCTAGGTAGTGTTCCTAAATTCATTTGAATTCCTCATATATTATTCTTATAATTTTAATAGGGTATAACTTGTGGATTAACCTCCACCGTGATTTTTCCCCTAATAGGGTTTCCACACAAAAATCTTGGTTTTATGTGTGTTTTTGATTAGTTGTTGATTCATTCTTTCACTATTATTAATCATATCTACGATTAAAGGTTAATAAGTTTAATAAGTTTGAAATTCTATGACAACTTATTCACCCCCCCTCTCAGTTGTCTTCCCTTGTGTTGCCAACAATTGGTATCAAAGCAGGTTCCTTGGAAGAAGTTTAATAGATTGAGGTGATCCAAGATGGAAAAATACAAGAAGGATAGTCTGAGATTTGATGGAACAAATTATTCTCTATGGAAAACTTGAATGGAGTGTCATCTGAGATGCATTGGTGAATCCTACTAGAACATTACATGCAATAGGTATGTTATTCCTCTGAATGGTCCTACTACTAATGTTGAGATTAGGGATGTTTAATATAACATCAAGGCTAAGGAAGCATTTTTGAGTGCTTTGACTGATTCTGAGATGACGAATGTTATGGATTTGAGATCTGCTTATGAGATCTAGAAAAAGTTGGAAGCTTTATATGAAGGTGATGCAAATGTAAAGATGGCTAAGCTATAGTGTCTAAAAGGAAAATATGAATTATTGAAGATGGGTAATGATGAGAATATTTCTACTTTCATGCAAAGAGTGAATGAACTTGTGTGTGGTATCAGATGTGTTGGTGGATAGGTGGATGAATCAAATATTGTTGCTAAAGTTCTTAGATCTTTGCCTGATGCATAAAAAAATCAAGGTTGCAGCCATTGAGGAGCTCTAAACTGTGACAAATATAACCAGAGATATGTTGGTTGGTAGACTTACTAATTTTGAGTTGAGCAAATTTGGTGGCATTCCCTTCCTAAGACAAAATCCACATTTAAAGCTACCACGTATGGGAGAGAAAAGCAGAGATATGATTCAGGTGAAAGTTCCTCTAGAAAGGTATTCATATATGAGGATGAAATGAGATATATATTGAAGAAGAAAGAGAACTGAATGAGCTTGAAGCGCTTATTATCAAAATGGAAGCCAGAGGAGAAGGTAAGTATAAAGTAAATTTTCCTATTAAATGTTTTTCTTACAACAAGATAGGTCATTTTGCATCAAGGTGTCTGGAAAGAGTTCCTGAGCCAAGACCTTACAAGCCTAAATTTCAAAAGAAGTGTTACTATGTTGTTGATGAAGGTGTGACAGATGATGAATCTGACAAAGGGAATGCAAGTGAAGATGAGTTTTTATTTATTTCTATCAAAGAAAATAATTTTTGTGTCTACTGAATTTTCTAGTTGTACAAATGTGGAGAAAGCCCTAGCTGCTCGAGTTGAAGAAAAAGATGAATTGGTAATTGACAGTGGATTCTCACATCACATGACAGGTGACAAAATTAAATTTGTAAGTCTGGAGAATAATGATGGTGGAATTGTAAGATTTGGTGGTAACAATGGTGGTATAATCCGAGGTAGAAGATGTATCTCTTTTGATGGTAAGCATAATACTGATGATTTTCTTTATGTTGAAGGTTTGAAGCATAATCTTCTAAGTGTTGGAAATATGGTTGATAAGGGATATAATATTCAATTAAAATATGGAAAGTGTAGCATACTGGGAAGTTTCAGAAATGTGATTACTTTAGGTACTAAAACAAAAGGTAACATCTTTCATTTGAATTTTGGTAGTAAAATTTGTCTGATTGCTTAAGTTGATGAAAGTTAGTTGTGGCATAGAAGAATGTGTCATGTAAACTTTGACAATATTACCAAGATAAGTTCCTCATAGGCTGTGAGAGATCTTCCTAAGTTGGTGAAGCCTACTAATACCATAAGCAAGGAATGTCAGTTGGAAAAACAAACTATAATTTCATTTCATAGCAAACAACATTGTTCAAATGAATTGTTGGAGCTTGTGCATACTGACTTTTGTGATCTTGCTAGAATCAGAAGTCTACAAGGTTACATGTACTTCATGTTGCTTATTGATGATTACTCTAGGATGATGTGGGTTAATTTCTTAAGGGGGAAATTTGAAGCTCTAGAAAAGTTCAAGATCTTTAAGGCTAAGGTTCAGACAGATACAAGAGAGATTTGGTGAATTTACTTTTGGTGAGTAATTATTTTTGTGAACATGAGATAAAGAGACAATTATTTGCACTGCGGACCCCTCAATTGAATGGAGTTGTGGAAAGAAAGAATAGGATAGTTCAATATGATTCTAGAACTATGATGTTGGAAGGAAATTTCCCTCATATCCATTGGAGAGAAATTGTGAATACTACTATTTATATCCTTAACTGGGTAAAAATCAAAGGTAATACAGGTAAGACTCCTTTTGAGCTATGGTTTGGTCATAAACCTACTGTTAGATATTTCAAAATATTTGGGAGTAAATGATATATCAGGAGAGATGAAGATATAGGAAATTTTGATGCTAGAAGTGATGAAGGAATCTTTCTTGGTTATTATACTAATAGTAAGGCCTACCGATGCTACAACAAGAGATTGAAGAAAATGATTGAAATTGCAAATTTTAAGGCTGATGAAGACATTGCAAGACCCTCCAAAACCTATGGATATGATTATGATGATCAAAATGATAGTACAAACAAGAGCCAGACTTCAAATCAAGTTCAGATCGTTCTGGTGAATCAAGAAGATCAAGAAGAGGGAGAGACTAGTGAGAGTACAAAAGAGAGACCACAAGAGCCTAAAATTCAAGAACACTCTAAGACTCCAAGGTATGTGAGATTAAATCATTCAAAAAATCATATTATAGGAGATGGATGTCAAGTCAACATTTCTAAATAATGAACTAGAAGAAGAGGTATATATTGAACAACCTGATGGATTTCAATTGACTGATAAGGGAGATATGGTTTGTCAGTTGAAGAAATAATTTTATGGACTCAATTAAGCCCCTAGAGCTTGGTAAGCTAGATTGGATAAGTATTTCCTGAAGCTTGGATTTAACAAAGGTACTACTGATAGTAATCTATATTTCAAGATTGATGATGATAAATATTTGTTTGTGGAGGTATTTTTTGATGATATCATTTTGGAGGAGATGATGGTTTGTGCATGAAGTTTTATAATGAGATGCAGAATTAGTTTGATATGTCAATGATTGGAGAGTTGAAATTATTTTTAAGATTGCAAATTACTCAGGTAGATAAAGGGATCTTCATATCTTAGTCCAAGTATGTGAGAGAACTACTAAAGAATTTTGGTATGGAAGATTCAAAAAAATTGGTACACTCATGGTGATCGGATGTAAGTTGACACGAGATGATGATTCTCTAAAGGAAAACCAAACTAGATACAGATCAATGATTGGTGGATTGTTGTATTTGACTCAAACTATACCTAATATCATGAATTTTGTATGCATTGTTTCTATATTTCAGGCCGATCCTAAGGAATCTCATGTGACTTTTGTGAAGAGAATTTTCAGATACTTGAAGGGAACAGATGATTTTGGCCTATGGTATCCTAAAGATGATGATCTTACTTTAAGTGCCTTTACTAATGTTGATTGGGCAGGAGATGTGAATGGCAGGAAAAGTGCTAGTGGTGGTGCATTTTTCTTGGGAAAGAAGTTGATTTCATAGTTAAGAAAAGTAGAATGTTGTTTCCTTGTCTACTACAGAGGCAAAATATATTGCCACTACTAACAATTGTACTCAAGTATTGTGGATGAAACAAATGTTGAAAGATATCAGAGTTGTGTATGATGAACTTATTGCCATATTCTGTGACAACTCAAGTGCTATAAAAAATTCTAAGAATCCGGTGCAGCATTCAAAGACCAAGCATATATCTATCAAGTACCACTTTTTGAGAGACAAAGTGAGTGATAAGGAAGTCAGACTGGAGTATGTGCCCACTAAGGAATAGATTGCAGACATCTTTACTAAGCGTTTTCCTAATTTTGAGTATTTCAAAGGGAAGTTAGGGGTGATTACCCCTCCTAATCAGAACTAATATGCATAGTTTGTGTATCGGTCTGTGCATTCACAGTCATATCTTGATCTAGATTGATGTTGTGGTGGCTACTACTCAGGGGGAGTAGTCAAATGATTTAGATATGTGGTTCATAGATTTTGTACCTTTTCCATTGATGTCAAAGGGGGAGAGGAGTAATTTGAAAAACTATGGAAGAGCCAATAGAAAGGGGGAGAAGAATAGTGTGAACTCAGGGAGAGAAGAGAAATGTGTAAAGGGGAGATTTTTGGAAGAAGAGTTAGTTGTGTTGATGGTGTTTTTTTCACATCATGTGTTTCCATCAATGCCAAAGGGGGAGATTGTTGGAAGAAGAGTTAGTTGTGTTGATGGTGTGTTTTTCACATCATGTCTTGCCATCAATTCCAAAGGGGGATATTGTTGGATTTTTTGGTTGTATTGCTGATCTGTGGTTGTCATTGATGTCAACACTATTAGAATTAATGTCTTTTAGACTATATATGTCGAGGATATTGAGAAAATTGTAATAAATATGTTATAGGTTGTATGTAAAGCAGTAAAGGTCAATATGGTAGAAAATTTAGTATGTTGATAACTAGATATTGTAGATTAAAGGATTTGTGATCAATATTATCTAGTTTCTACTCTAAGAGTTTCAGAGGTGCGCATGAAGATTTTACAAACAAGTTTATGTGTTCTAACAACTATTTTGTTACTACAAATGGTGTTCATGGAAGAAGATAATGCGATTCTGGTAATCTGAGTTGTTGTGTATGTTCTTCTGGTATTCATGGATGTTTCTAGATCATATTCTATCTATGTTGCATGTCCACATTGATCATTGTGCTCGTGATCCAATATTTTCTTTTGCGTGTTCATGGCCGACAAGGCAGTTGAAACGTGTTGTGGATCTTTGAGGAAGAATCTTTGAAGGTTTTTTGTGTTTGAGGGCATTGTTTTAGGTCTCTAATATGTTGTGGTTGAACTTGGTTGATGTGCATTGATAATCCTTATTTTTTTGGGCTGACATTTTGCATTCATTCTATTATTGTGTTAAAGCCGACATAAAGCAATGTAATTTCTTGTTGCGGATATATATATATAAGTTATTTTTTATCTCATTTGAGAGATGTAGGAAGAGAAGTGTGTGAGTCTTATGTGTGAAAAAGGTTTAAATCATTTGAAGGCATAACAGAGTGTGAAGAAGAGTGAAAGATAGTGAAGAAGTGTTCATGTGCTTAACCGGAACTGTATGTAGGCATTAGTAGATGCTACTTTCTCAATTCAAATTCTTTAGATGGATTTAATGTAAATATTTTTTGGAAGACATCCAGTATTCCTTTGAGCAATGAGCTCTAGGCAGTGCACCTGAATGCATGTGCATTCCTCATATATTCTTCTTATAATTTTAATAGGGTATAACTTGTGGATTAACCTCCACCGTAGTTTTTCCCCTAACAAGGTTTGCACACAAAAATCTTGGTGTTATGTGTTTTTTCGATGTGTTTTTGATTCATGCTTTCACTTTTATTAATCAGATATGAGATTAAAGGTTAATAAGTTTAATAAGTTTGAAATTTTGTGACAACTGATTCACCCCCCCTCTCAGTTGTCTGCCCTTATGTTGCCAACAAAAATATTCTAGGGAGGACTAAAAGGCCCTTACTATTGTCTTAGTCCCACTGTTATTTTTAAGGAAAATGCAGCAAAATCTTCAGATGTCAGAACTGGATTTGAATGAATATGTAAAAGATACCCTCAAGAGGACTAAGATGCCCTAGGTGGTGACTTAGTCGTGTCTAGAATTTCAGAAATCTCTGAATATGATCCATAGGTCCAATGTCTGCACTTCCTTCTTCTCATATATCAGACCTGTAAAATTCCAGATCTAGCCCATAGGTGAGTTTCCATGATGATGACAAATTTTCAATGCAACTTTACAACTTTTCACTTCAAATGATCTTCAATTCTTGAACCAAAATTTGCTAACGCAAATGTATAAGAGAGGAAAAACTTGTTGATTGTTAGTAAATGTGGGTTTTCCTTAGTCATTCCCTTGTTGGTAATTAAACCTTGAAATTAAATGGAATAAAGGAAGTAAATGATGAATTAAAAAAGTGTTATGTTGCAACTCACCAAACCCTTGTTGTGAAATCTGCAAACTTGTGTGAGATGACTATCTTGGATGTAGATCTTGAATCCAATGAATGCTTGATAGATCTTGACTTGAATTTCTTTCTTGAATCAAAACCCTACATCATAAATGCTAGTTAAAAAACACTCATGATACAATAATATCCTTGATATGATGCTTGAATCTTGATGATGGCTCAAAATTCTTGAAGGATTTCTCTTTATCTCATAAAATTTCCTTAGGAATGATTACTCAAGTCGCTAGGATGAAAATGAATGAATGAACCTTGTATTTATACTTATTTGTGCTTAATATCCTGAAATTACACTACAACAAGTCGACATATGAAATCATTAATTAAAGGAGGCTAAATCCTACCAAGATTTGAAATTGAATCCCTAAAATCACTTAAGGGGGACTAAGATTCCCTAGGTGGCATCTTAGGACCCCAAGTCTTAAAAAATTGAGGCACAAAATCCAAAAAAGGGGCCCATTTAAGGCATAATTGAAATTAGGATTTGAAGACCTTTGGGGGACAAATATACCCTAGGTGGCATCTTAGTCCCAAGGTCCAAAAATTAGTGACACTCAGCTAGAATTGTTAAATTATCATTTATCCATTGATGTTTGTTAGGATCATCCATAAAAATATATCATCCATTGGGCTTGTGGATGCAAAATAGGAGCAACTAAGATGTAAATAGGGTAAATAAAGCAAGGAGGGCCCAAAAAAGTGTGAAAATGCAAGGGTATGCATTTTCCTACACTAAAAAAACCTTAATAGGCCTTTAAAGATCTTGATATTATACAAGTGCTTGAGTGTTTTTTTCTAATGTACACTTACCCTGTCAAATTTTTAGGATGAAATGTCTATGAAAGTTATTAGGGATTTTTAGGGAATTGTTGGTGATACCTTTCAATCTACCAAGGTTTTTGAACTCCCTAAGTCTAAATCATGAATGAGAAGCTTGTAAACTATTGCTTGTAAATACCAAGAACCAATAAATTTTTCTTTAATTTATCCCAAACATCATTTAATCCCTTATCATCAAAATAGTAATGGTGAATGGATTTTTAATATATGGAAAGAGTGTTTTGAGATAATATATGGGTAATAATTTTGTTCTAAGATTATGAGTAGTGATTATGGTTTATAATGGTTCCCTTACCTCAATTGAACCTCATGAGTAAAAACTTCTCGAATACATAATATAATGGTGTTTCTTGCTATAGAATATAGTGTCCTATAAGAAGCCAATGAATAGCCATTACATCACAACCTAAAAATGATAGTCAACAATTTTATCAAGGAATAATCTACAATTAAGAAGTGTCATACATCTATCATTTACTACGGGAGAGTATAGAAATATTATTGTAGCCTTAGGAATAATAAAATGAAGAAAAGGATAGAAATTACATAAGAGATAGCCCAACCACAAAAAAATAATAATAAGATAGTCATGTATGAATTTTCAACAGTATTTGAAAGGGCTAATTAACAGTCAACATAAGTCATCAAGATGGTTTTTCTAGATACAAGATGAGATTCAATAATATTCTATATAAGATTTAATCTACAAGAGCTATTGATAGTGAAGAGAGGAGAACTATGATAGAGAATACGATGTAAAATGGTCAAGATGCCATTAGAGATAGTGAGCATGCATAGTCTAGTGACCTTATGAAAAAGGTAAAATTAAAAGGGAGGTTATTCTATGACCTCAAAAGTGAAATACTAGTGGGAGTATACTAGTCATAAAGTAGAATACAATGAGAGGATATTGTAAATCAAAGTGTATCATACAAAATACAATGAAAGAAAATGTGAATAATATCATGAGATTGGATAGTTTCAAGATAATGTACAAACCTAGAATGACTAATTGCAAGTCATGATAGGTCAAATGAAACATGTCAGTCTCAATTTTAAATAATCTTGAGATGACAAGTTCTTATAATTTAGGGTAGAAAGAGAAAATAATAGTTCAAAAAGATAAAATGTTGAGGGGTATTTAAGGTTGTCTAATGATGATATGATAGAATTAGTGAAATAAAAAAATCTATAAATACTATTTTAATCATTGTATATAATCTCAAATATGCACACATTTACCACAAGAAGATGACAATAATTGTCTAGGTTTGCTAGAAAGTTAAAAACTTTGAAGAGTAAATCCAATAAATAGTCAAAGATCATTTGAAACTTCTAAGGTCAAGGTTAGCAAACTAAGGGTGATACAAGTATGCACTTGGACCAAAGAAGTTTGTGAAAGGTGGAAGTTCAATTATGGTGATTCCACTATCTTCAAAGGATGTAAAAAGGTAGAAAAGGATAACACTACATGAAAATACAATGAATAAGAATCCATGAATAGGACTATCACAATAATGAATATTATTTGATAAAATACATTATAGTCTTGTCCTTTTATGCCTAATATTATGTGACAAAATAATTTAGTGATAAGTTTACTGGTCAAAATGGTGAGAGGCTTTTGAATGCTCAAAAGGACATGACGATCTAGTAAAAATGACTTAATTTTTGTTGATCCCATGAAATTCCATATACCCAAACATAAGTGGTAGTCCATTTAATGAGGTTTGATTGGTGAAAAATATTAACATGCATAGTTCTAGTAGTTGATAGTCAAAATATAGAAAAGTAGCACCGTACAAAGGATAGAGGATAAATCCATGCCAAAAGATAATGTACAATCAAGAAGGCATCATTAAGGTCAAAATACATGAAAAGGTAGTTAAAAACAACATAAAATACAAGTCAAGCTAAATATTTCAAGCAATGAGAATGTTTCCAAAACATGTATAACATTCCTTGAGGAGAGTATAGATAATATTATTGAACATTCAAAATACTGAGAGGGCGAGATGAATCAGTATTCTATAAAAAATTTGAACACACCTTTATCCAATCACAAAATCACATAGAATTAAATAAAGAATGAAATCATGAAACATCCAAAAAGTCACATAGCACATGAGTACTAGGATTTTTACATGGAAAACCCAAAAAGGGAAAAACCATGGTGAGGATTAGCTCACAATATATTATATCTAGATATAGTATATTTTAGAGGCTCACTACCAAGACACACTGTCCTTATAAGGCTCACAACCAGAGTTAAATACAATAAAAAAATGGCTCAGTACTAAAGTATGAATTGATACAAAGTGCACCTTTCTTGTGTTGAATTTAAGTTCCTTTGAAGCTCTAAATATAAATTCTTGCTTTGCTTAGTAGTCGCTCAATCAACTCTCCTATGATTTTGAACTCTTACCATTGAATTCACATGTTCGCATTATTTGAGACTACTCCCTCTGATATATCATTTATGCTCTCTCATATATCATTATTTGACTCCAAAATGTCTCATATATATACCCAAATACATTCGCACACATCAATTAGGTCAGCCTAATTATATGTAAACAAAAAAAATCCAAAATAACTTTTTTGGCACTACACATGATTCAAAATCATCTTCACTCCCAAGAAAATCATGCAATACTTAATTTAGGTCAATTAAAATCTAAATTAGATCCAAATAATATCCTCAATGTATATTTAATCTTGTCAACACATATCATGTATTAGGTCGGCTAGGTATCGGACCTAATCACAAAAATTCCAATCATGCACATCCTTCCTAATACACACAACTTCCAGATTTGATCTTTCTTCAATTTCACATTGTTTTGACATCTAGAACCGAAACACCAAAACATTCTTCTTAAGAAAATGTGGAAACTCCCACACTGATACATTGAATAGAGGGATGATAGTGATATACAAATTTGAACTCTTTCAATGATATCGTCTAGTGCACTTCAAAAAAATTCTTGAGATCTTGAATATAGTTGTATAATCTATTAATAATGATATTTCTAAAAGCGTAGAGTTATACCTCGTCTTGTGTTGAAGTGTGGACCCAAAAACTGACACACTAAACCATAACATCATCAATAGAGAACACTTAGCCAAATTTCTGATAGATCAACTTTCTGATATAATTAGCACTATATAAATGACACCAAAAATTCTTCCCCACAATGTTGACATCAATTACAAAACTAGGTCAGCCAAATCAACCAATGTGTGTTCACTTCATGCTCATGTTGCCAAGCTACATCAACAATGATAAAAATTCCAAACTTCCAGTAATCTCCCCCCATGTCATTGATGGCAACATGCATACCAAAAAAAAATTCCATATCATGAATCAAAACTTATTTCTTCCTAACCTTGACTCCCCCTTTCATCATTAACCTTGGCTTTCCAAAAAGGTTAAAAAAATGTTTTTCATTCCCACTATATCTCTCATTATTTCTCCCATTATCTCTCTCTCCCTTATCTCTCCCATTATCTCTCCCTATTTGAAATCAATGGACAAGGTTATGCAAGGGCCCAGTACACTTCCTTTGGATATATGTATATATGCATTTTCTTCAAAAAAAGATAATTGATCATAAAGCTAAGACATATCAACCTGAAGATGTAGATCCCTTGAGTTTCTTCATTGTATCTTTCTAAATAGAGTTTCCTTCTTCCCAAGAAATTCTTGCATTCACAAGAGTCTTGTATAGTAGTTCAAGCTTCGTTAGATACTCTATTCCTTATTCCACAGTGTTGGGGCTGAGGTTTATTTCTGATACTTTTTCAGCACTAGCAAGGGCACTAGATATAGGAGTGTGCCTTATCTTTACTAAATCCCTTAGTGCCACATATTTCTTGATTATTTATGTCCTCTGATTTTGAACAACAAAGAAATTATCTTGTAGTTGCATAATGTTAGACCACTTTTGATTTTTCCTATCAGTTGCTAATTCATAAACATCTGCTTGAGTGTGTATTTGAATTTCAGTCTGAATCATTTCATCCTTTGTACTTTGTGTTTGTTTAGACCACTTCATACAATATGATATTAATTCATATTCTTCTTCACAAGATTCAACATCCTTCAATTCCGTCAAGATTCTATAATGTGCATTTGCACATTTCTTTTTGATATATCTTCTAGATTCTCTTCTAAAGTCCTTGCTTTTGATTCATTTCTAGTTTGTTCTTTTAGTCTGAAGATGTAATATTTTAATGAGTCAAACATACTTTTGAGATTTTCTATAGTGGACACTGATGTATTTGTTACCAAATTTTCACCACAACTCAAATGGGTAGAGATGATTAAATTAAGTTCATTTTAAGGTGAATTTTTATTTATTTATTTCTGCATTTGCTTAAACCATTGCACGTATTAGAGTTTGAAAGAGTTGTTCAGTTAAATTGTGTAATGTGTTTTCAATTTAAGAGGGGCATTTAGTTTTTCCAATTAATTTTATTAGCATACAAAAAATTGTATGAGATACAAAGAGTAATACTTTCATTTTGTATTGAGTTATCCATTCCATAATGTTTCATACATTTTGCAAGAGAGATACAAAATTGAACAAGAATGCATAAATGTTGTTTCATATTCATTGAGATGAAAAGAAAGACCAAGTGTTCCACACAAGCTGTGGGAATAGTTGAGTCAACAAAACACAAGGAATGCACTATGCTAATGAAGATAAAAGAAAGAAAGGAACACATAAGAGGAAACATAGTTGTCATTGCCTTAGGTGTCTTCAAGTTATCTTCATTGTTGTTTATCCCTCCTTGCTCCTATTCTCCAAGTGAACCTGCATGATTGAGAAATATTTGTTAGACCTCAAGTTATGTATCCTCCTATATGATCTATCAATAGTAATATAGAACATTATGTGTGGTGCATTGAATCAGTTGAGAAAATATTAGGAACATAAAAGATGAAACATCACATGAACATTGAACTTATTTGTTTTTTTTCATCTAGCATGTTTTTTCACTGTGTAGGTATAGGAAAAGTCATTTTTCTGATCTATTTTGAAGAATCAATAGCATGCAGAGTAAAAAAGGCTCCCATAAGGGTTGAGCTTGGCATGCTTCCCCTTGACTGCAAGTGGGACTTTGAGAAAATAAATACAATTCACAATGTTCAAAATGAAACATCCAACTGAAGGAGAAGTCCACTAAAACAATGCAAGAAAGTTGATTCAATTACCCATACATGACCATCAAACTCAAAATACAAAGTGAAGATGATGATCACAAATGAGCAAGGAATATTTCTCGAATGCTCAAAATATGTAGAATAGAAATTAAATGCTCTATATTTCATTGGCTATTTTTGTTTGCATACAAATGTGTCATGTTCAAAGTGATGCTACAACATTACAATAATGCCATATTTCATTAACATGATTTTCACACTTATAGGGAAACAAGTGATACATTGCCATAGATTGATAGTGAACAAGCATACATAATTCCAGTCTATAAATGAAGATTAACAACTGAAGAAATTGAAGAAGCTTCAAGAAATCATCATCAAGTGTCACCTATTCCAAAATATTCTATGCACTAAGGATCAAGACTCATATTAGTTATAGTTGCTTTCAATGAGAAATACAAATGCATGAAGAGTACAGAGAAAAATGTTTTCCTTCAAGAAATGGAAGTACAAAGTGACTACAAACAACAAGGGGGTTGTGGTGACTTATAGATACATCATAATTGGCTAAATGTAAGAAAATGGTGGAATTACAAGAAATTCATATACAGAGCAAGACAAGCTACACTTTTATAAATGAAAGAAAATGAAACCATTTTTTTAAAATAAATTGGAGAAATGCTATGAAGCTAGGGTTTTGAAGTAAGATGAACAATAATGAATTTCCTATTCAGAAAATGAAAAACCTAGAAGAGTTTAAAGCTTCGGCCTTGCTTAGAATGGATTTCATTTTGGTTTCCATTCATAAAAATAGAAGAATAATATTATAATCTGCATATTCAGAGAATGAACAAGAGATATGTGATGCATCAAAACCCTAGTTTGTACTCTCGTGGTCGCAGCCTGGGAGAGGCATATTTCTTCATAGAAGCACAAACCCACTTGGGGTTTTGTTCTTAAAGGTTCAAATACATAAGAGATAGAAAGGTTTGAGCATGAGTATGCAAGTGTTAAAGCCCTCAAAATGAAATCAATGAAGTGTATGGTCGCATCCATTGAGGGGTTTCAAACCCATAAAATGCTAAAACAAAATGAAAAGAGTTCAGAGATGTTTCTGGATTAGATGCAAAAAAATCAACACAATCTAATCCACAAACATCTCTGAACTATAAAATGGATTGTGGAAACTTGATATCATTAAAATGAAAAGAGTCATTATCTTTGTGAGTTACATTGATTTTACATCATGGGTCGAGCCCAAAATCATGTCATTTTTCGCAAAAAATATAAAATACAGAGAGATAGGTCATGGAATTCATCAAGTGTACACAAATTTTCATCTACAACAAACAAGAAAAGCTTCATTTTTCTATTGAAGAAGCTCGATTCAAGCTTATTTAAGAGGGAAATTCACAAGAGAAAGAAGGATAAGAACTTACCCAGGATTCATTGTGGAAAAACCATTAAAAATCCTACATCCCATGTCTTTTGAAAGCTCAAGTCAAGATTTCCATGGCGGCTCAAAGTGGAGGAAATATCCATAGAGAAACAAGGCACAAAAAATGAATTGGAAAGCTACAAAGGTCATGGCCTAGAGGTCTCAAAATCCTATGAAAGAAAGTGGGAATTCCATAGAATGATGAAATAAAAACTTACCTTTGAGTTGTAGAGGGAATTCGACACCAAGCAAGGAAAAAGTGACACAAAATGCAGAGAAAATGCTCAAAACCCTAATCTCCATGACTGCTCGAGCAGAGAATTTTTTCTCCAAAATTTATTGATGCAAATAATGAGAAAAATCAGGGATAGGGGTCAATTTTGATGTTAGGGTTTCCAAGTTCCCTAATTCGAATGTGTCTTTTTATCACATTCTTTTAAAAATTAAATGCCAAAAAAATGTGTTGACCATGCCTTGCATTTTTTATGTCAACCTTAGGTACCTTTAATTTATTTCATGACCTTGTCAAAAACCAAGTCAATGCCCTTGAAGTTCATATTTTTCTTGATTCTTGAATGGCCTAGGTTTCCCTTGAGACCTCTGAGTGAACATAATGTAATCATGTGCCTTTAATTTTCTTATGTTTTTTTAAGAAATCATATAGTTATAGGGCTCCCTGTGTATAATGATAATTTAGGCTTTATTCCTTAATTATTATTTTTGATCGATTTTTGGAGAAAATCAAATGCCTAAAAAGATATATATTATTATTGACAAAATAAATAAATAAATAAATCAATATTTTGCCTTGATTTTATGAAAAAAATAAATCAGAATTAGATGGAGCTTTCTATTTTTAAAAAAATCAAAGCTGCAAAATAGTGTTAAGATAATGTTTCTTTAAATTATCTTAATATATCTTATTTCTAAATGCAATTTTACTAAAAGCTCTTGGGCCGATTTGCAAAGAAAGCAATCAAACTTGGTTTTCTTTTTTCAATTTTGAGCTGTTTAGACCTGATTTTGTGGAGCTTTTGGGTCGACCTTTTGGAGATAGAAAGATGCAATTTGGAGCAGTTTGAGGAACTTTTTTTATGGATTTTCAGTAGAGCTCGAAAATGGATCAAAATTTATTTTTCAGAGATGTAGTTGAGCCGATTTTTCCTATTGGAGACACTTGAGTGATATAAATTTGGAAAAAATTTTAATTTTCTCAATTCCTATTGATTGTTTCTTACTCTCTTGCTCACTCAGAGAGTTTTATAAGCTTTTTCTTGTACTCGTATTTTAAGCATGTACCTCCTTTAGATTTCTCAATAAAACAATAGGGTTTCCTTTCTCATTTTTCTTCTCTCAAATTTACTTTCACAATTTGATGTTAACTGTATACACCTAAAAATGGGCTGGAGAATCTAATTAATTAAATATGACTTATTTGATTAATTATCCTAAATTCCTCTACTATTAAATAAATAGAAATATTTATTTATATAGTTCACGTTTAAATTCTTCTAATTCTTCTATTATTTCATCTTAATTAAATAAACAAAATTAAATACTTTATTTTATTTAATTATCAAATTCTCCTATTTATTCTATCTTTATCAAATCATTTAAATAAATTAAACAAAAGGCTAAATACTTTATTGTTTAATTATCATAATTATTTTATTTTAAATTAATAAACAACTTCTATAGTTTTTTTTATTAAATTATTTATTCCCTTTTGCTAATTTAAATAAATCAAAAATATTTAAATAAAAGCATAAATCAAATATTCCTCTATTTTCACTCACCTATCATATTTCTAAATTATGTCAAAATTAATGCAACTGGCATTCACGGGAAAGTTTGCAGGAAATCCTCTTAATCTTCTCCCTTTGATCCTTCCTATCTCCTTGCCAGGTTTTTTCATGGGGAGGAACCATTCCCATGATCAGCTCTAGCCTTTCCATCTCTCACCATTCAATCCTCCAAATTCAATCCAAGCCTCTACTTTTTTCCCCCTATGCAAATGTGCAACTGGGAAATCTATAAATATGGCCTTTCAATACAAGAAATGGATACCATCTTTATGCAAACTTACTCTACAGGAAAGAATCAAGCAATCAAGCATCAATATTTTAGCAATAGCAATAGATTTCATGTCACGGTTGCATACTGTAGTTTTCATCATAGTTTTCATGTTAGCATAGATTAAATTAGCTTCCTTTTATCATCTAGATATTATCATATAGGATTAGATCATTGTATCTAGCATCATTTCATTCTTTAAATTGGGATTTTAACAGTCATAGTGTCTTACTAAATCTGAGAGCTTCTTGAATTAATAAATCTTTAGAGATAGGAAACAATAAGACGCTTTCAGTAGATTTTTGCTTTAAAATAGTTTATTTATTGAATCTTTGATATAATGTTTCATTAAGAAGTGTATTTTACCTTGTTACTTATTCACACTTACAATTTGGCGCCCACCGTTGGCCTCAACCCCATATTTCTTAAATTTTATGTGAAAAGTGTTGTATAGGATTCTGGCACATTTATTTTAGCAAGAACAAGATTTTTCTAGTGCTTCCAATGAAAACTATGGGTGATCCCACAATAGTGGTTTACAAATTTTGGCCAAACTAGACACTACAATTATTATTTCTAACTAAATCTTCATATTCGGGAACCTATAGCAGCTAAACCGTGAGGAATTTGAAGATGATGCAAACTAGAGTCTCATCACATTTTGTCTATAGATTCTAAAAATACTTTTTTAAAAAAATTGGAATTAGATTGCACTTTTTTTTCCATCTCCCATGAAAACTAGTTTTTTTCATAAAGCAATATTTTTAAAAAGTGATGCTCACCATATAAAACATAATTTTTTTTGTATGAAGGATAAAATTCTATTTTTTTTGAATTTAGATTTCTAACTACGATATCTAGCACTTTCATTTGGTCTCATAGTTTTTTATTGAATATTTTTTCCTTAATCAAGTTTCAAAGTCAAACCAATTGCAATTCAAACATAAGCGGACTGTATACAACATAACTTGTCTTGTATGAATCAAAATCTAATTTTATTATTTTTAATGGATGAAGGACATCAATACCCAACCTCAACATAATTTTAAAAATTTTATTTTGATAATTTTCTATTTTTCCACATGTGCAAAAAGAGAGCTTGATTTTCTGTGAAAAACCTATGTTTAATAAAACTAAAAAAACACATACATAATAAAACCAAAACATATTAAAATTATATTCGTTGGATAGCTTGTTCTAAGGACTACCTGATTTTAGTTGGGTTTGTGAAGATTTTTCCATTTTCATCCTCAACCCGAGCTCGGAAGTGCCAAAATTTAGGGTTATTTTGTGTCTCAGATGGGGGATTAGGGATAAGGGGGTTCGTTCAAACCCCTTTCCCATGCATTGTAATGTTTTTTTTGGCAGCCAAAATTCAAAGGGGTTCGGTCGAACCCTGGTTCGAGCAAACCCCTCTTTGGTTCGATAGAACAAGTAGGTTCATATGAACCCCTAAAATCACTTTTTTTGCTTGGGGTCATTTTTTGTGAGTTTTCCTTCCTCATTTGAATTGTAAACCATTATTGTGGCTTCACCCCTATAGTGCTTTTGAGAAAAACAATAGCACTTCGGATCTCTGTTTTAGCGCTTCTACATAAACTATAGTACTTCTGAAGAATTTTGTAGCTCTTATGAAGAGGAAAATATAGCGTTTCCATGATTTGTTTTAGTGCATCAACCCGAGGTTCACAACATAGTTGGTCTTTGTTCTCCAAAAAATTTATAGCACTTTGATGAACTTCCATGGTGCTTCTGCAAAAATTTGTGGCACTTCTAATGAAAGATATAGTGCTTTTGATCTAAGCTATAACACTTCTAATTTTTGTTTCAGCGCTTCTAACCTATGTTTTAGGGCTTCTATATTTTTTTAATCTGGATATGACACGACCACAGCTAGATTATTATTTTGATGTTTTTGGGCTAAAAAGAATCAATCCTAGGGTAGACACTTAATTTTTTTTAAATACCAATCCTAGGATAGTCATCATGCTTTTTGTTATATTAGTCAAATTAAGTAGTCTGATTTTGTGAAGCAACATCTTCACTTAGAATAGTACATCATCTTTTGGGCCTAAAATAAATCATTATTTGATGTGCTTGTGTGGTGAATAGGCTTATGCTCTCCCCTTAACTAGGTGATCAAAAGGTCGGACTCATCCTTTCTTTTTATGAAATTTATGCTTTTGTTAAAACCTTTAGAAGGCCTACCGTAAAGGGAAAATGTACTCACCCTACGGGAATGACCTAAGTGGGAACGCCTAAAACCAAGGATTCCAACCCACTCTAAACAAATGTGAGTTGTTGACGAAAGTCAAAATTGATGGTAGTGTGCAAGATAACCATCCCCAAAGCCTTTGTTCTAAAGGTTGCGAGGTCTTCTGAGGGAGTTTATCATTTGCCGCACCGCACGAAAACCCTATCTAAGAACCATAGTGTAGTATCCAAGCTAAGTCAATAACCAAATATTTTAATACTCATAGATAACTAGATATTTTAGGCTTCATCATTGGTATCCAAACTATAAAGTTTAGTATCCTCTTTCTGATGATATCTTGTTTGCCTGATTTTGATACTGTGGGCAAAAGTTATGGCCTCTAGAAGAAAATAGCTCCAAAGGGGGAAAAAACCAATGCTGCATTAAATTTGATGGTCAAACAGCCATCGCAGCAAAACACAAAGCTAAATTTAATGACCATTTGGCCGTCACCGAATTTGCACAATTCGGCTTATTTCAGAAAAATTGTTTTTTAAAAAAAACAATAAAAAAACATTACATTAAATTTTTGATAAAAAAAAATTTTAATTTTTTTTTTTGGTTGGAGAGGCATATGGGCCCACCCCCACCACACCCCTGTGAAGGGCACAGGTACACTGCGTAGGTCTCCACAGGTATGGCCCTACGCAGGTACTCCCTTCTTTTGAGATTTTTTTTGTTTTAAAAAACAAAAAAAACTTTATTTTAAAGCTATGAAAAATATGGTTTTTTTTTTAAGCTTTAAAAATAAATTTTTACAATAAAAAAACTGCCGAATTTTTGTGCAGATAAAAATATGTTTTTTTTTACGAAATTTTTACCTCGATCTGTGTGCAAGCAACGGTCGTACAGATAAAAATTTTTGCTCTCTGGATCAACTGTGTCCAAAATGGATGAATTGACAGTCATTTTGGGGGTTTTGGACCACTCCGGACTCAACCAAGATGTCGGTTTTTGCCCAAAGTGCACCAAAAATAAACTCCCCCTAGATCCACATCAAAAAAACTTATGAAACCCCAGATCTGCTTCCAATGCAAAAGTTCTCAAAACAAGAACAGGTAGCTGCAGATCTGAAGCTTTGATACCATGTAGAAGTTGAGCAAATACAACTTCATAGGAGCCCAGTGATCTCTGCAAGCTAAGAAAACCTGTTACAGGGAGAATCAAAGAGAAGCAACATAGACAAATGCTCAAAGATATGGAGCTTTGTATTATCCAAAAATGTGTAAATGAATAATAATACAAAAGAAAAGATTCAACCACATATAGGTCAAAGAAACCCTAAAAAGGAAAACCCTAGGCTTGCACATTAATAAGTAGTAAAATAATTAATTATTATACACCTAATGTTAGCTTAAGCGTAAAAGAGATAAAAGAGAACTTTAATTAATTAAACAAATACTATTTAATTAATCAAGTAAATAACCAATTACTCTAACAAAAATCTTGGTTATTAGGCTAAGTTTCTTCATCGGGATATTATCATCCTACTATCACGAAACGAGGCATAGTAAATAGATTATTTTTAACCTAGTCTTGTCAATAGGATATATCATCCTATTTGACTTAGTTAAGATTCATTAGACACTCATCAAAGCATAGAAGATCAAAGTTTAGTAGAAAAAAAAAACAAACACTTGTATGCCAATCTTCACAAGGTTACAAAGACAGAGACTCTTAGAAAAATAACTTGAAACATGAAACACCATGGCAGAAGAAAATCCTTGTAATATCTTACATCAAAATGACAAGAACGAAATAATGGCAGAACACATACAAACAGCCCAACAAGATCCAAAATTCCATAAATTTATGGAAAGATTTTAGAGCAAGACATGGAAAAATATCTCTTAATGCTAGTTGAATCAGGTGCAAAACTTCCAAAATATTTGGATGTCAATTGATTAAAGGAAACACCTAGAGAAAATGAAACTAAAACGCCACAACACACACAACACATGCAAAACACTGATCAAGTTGTGGCCCTAACACATCAGATGAAATATTTGCAACAACAATTGCAAGATATGTAAAAGGGAAACACGAAAAGGTATGCATTACAGGACATTTGTCCTTATCCTTTTGACCCAAGTGTGGATATGATACCATTCCCTAGACACTGCAAATTCTTGAAATATGACAAATACAATGGTAAGATAGATCCAATCGACCATGTAAGGGAATTCAGGACCATGAGCTTAGAATTTGTGCAAGAAGAAACTTACCTAATGAGGTTATTCCCTTAAATCTTAGGAGGTTGATGTATGGAATGGTTTTCCAAACTACAACCAGGGATACAAATTTTTGAAGAGCTATTCAATAGGTTCATATCACAATATTCTTTTAACATGTTCAACATGATGTCACAATAAAGGAGCTCTACAACATGAATAAAAAACAAAGGTGCGACATTCCTATCATTTCTACAGTGATGGCGAAGACTATTTGCTAGGTATCCTCACTCCATACCTGAGCAAGAGAAAATGGATTTATTCATTAACAACCTAACTCATGAAATGAGATATAGGTTTGAATTAAAATATCCTCCTACATTCAAAAAAATAATTGAGAATGGCCTTAAAATCGAAGAATCTTTGGTCAAACGAGGGTTGATCAAGCATTATAATGAAAAATCAAACACCAACTCCTCAGATCATTATGCCAACAATGACAAGCCTAAATTATGGCAAAAGAATAGAAATACTAGGACCAATGAATCTGTAAATGACTTACAAAATGCAAAAACAATATTTAACTTGATGACCACTACAACAAAGATGAATCAAAGTAGTGACCAAAACATGAAGTCAAATGTCAATCAAAACAATAATCTGAACAATGGAGAATCAAAACCACAAACATATCAAAATCATCAAACTAGCATAGATTCACACCATTAGGCCAAACACTGAAATCAACAATGAGAGAACTTGTTGCAAGTGGTCTTATCACTACACGAGAAGCAAGATTTTGGGATCCAAAAGTCAAACCACCATGGTGGAATGACATAGATTATTGCAACTTTCATAAAAATAAAGGACATAAGACAAATGATTGCATGGAATTAAAACATCTAGTCCAAGATCTGATTGACAACAAAAAGGTATACATAGAGGGACATCAAAACAACAAAAATCATACTACCTTTAAAGATCATTTACCAAATTACGAAAAGGGAGAGTCATCTTCTACAAATAGTAAAGGTAAAAATTTCAACCACATTTACGATAGCACGGTCTTTTGTTTTCTTGAAGTGGAAAATGATACTATCCTCGATAATCAAATTGACAATAGTAGAACCAATGAAATTATACCGCTGGATTTGATTCCAAACATAGACACGTCCAAAAATCAGATAAATGTTTTAAAAATTAGAGACAGACAAGACTATCAACCAGACAACATAATGACAAGGGGGCAATCCAAGGTAATTTTGAAAGGATTTGCATCTAAAAACACCACTCCCCCTCCAAGTCAATACAACATTTTTGACCAACTTCAAAAAATACTGGCACAAATATCAATACTTGAACTCCTTAAACTATCACCATCCAATAAGGAGGTTTTGGAACAAGCACTTGTAGCCACTCCAGTACCCAAAAATCTAGATGTTTTCCAATTTTAAGATATGGTGGGACATTTTACCACACCTCATTGTTTATCATTCTTTGAATAGGATGATGTGTCACTGAACCATCCACATAACACCACCCTTCATATTGATTTTTTAATACACAAAAATCATGTTAAATGGGTCCTAATAGATGGGGGAGTTGGTTTAAACAAGTGTACTTTAAAGTTAATCTATGTACTAGGGTATTCAGATAATGCTATTGATGCCCAAACAAAAATGACAATAAAGGCTTATGATGAAGAAGAGAGATTCTCTAAAGGACTAATTGTGTTTCCCATTCAACTAGGACCAATGGTGAAAAATATAGCCTGCCAGGTACTAGAAAAAGAGTTAACCTACAATATACTCTTAGGATGTCCATGGATTCACGAAATGCAAGTGATACCTTCAACCTATCACTAGTGTTAGAAATTTATAGTTAATGGACAAGGCGTGACTATATCGGTGGATTATAACAATCCTCAACATTGTAACACACTTGGAACCACTCAAGAAACCTTTGTACCTCACAATAGGGCAGCATGTACTTCCAGTTCATCAGATGGTGAAAAACATCTAGATATTACATCCAAGTTGGTTAAGAAAAAGGGCCAAACAAAAGATACAAGTGTTTTTGAATATAAATTAATAGACAATAAGGCTCCTCTAAATTATCTATCCCAACAATTTCAAAAAAGGTCCAGATAATTGAAAAAGGCATGGGACAATATTCTATTTAGTAGTCTCTTAATCTATCACAATTGATGCCATCTCCAAAGTCATATGGACAAAAATCAGGGATAACACGATGACCATCACAACTTGCCACAGTTCTAGATGAAATATTTATGAAAATTAGTACTATAGAAAATGAAATAGAAGACAAGGCTATCCTCGATTGGTTGTACAAAGATGAAGAAGCATAAATGTCAACAAACATCAACATCAAGATAGGTAAGTATGGAAAATGAAAGGCTATTTTAGAGAAAATGTGTTATGAAGGACATGGACCTGTTGGAAAACCAAAAGAAGGCATCGTAGAACTCATTCAACCTATCACTCTTTATTCAAAGGATAAGACAATACTGGGTTACTCAAAAGAAGTAAAACAAGAAATGACTAAGAAGGCAATTGAAAGAATCCTTCAAATGAGAGATGGCTCTAAAACAGATTCCAATGAATATGAATGGGATCTATATTCTGATGTATCTTACACAGATGTCCAAATTGATGTCATAGAACAATATGCACCTACACGTGAGGAGGGATAGAGCTCGGGGTATAGACCACTTGTATATGAATCATAGAATATTGATTACTCAAGTGAGGATGAGCATAAATCAAGTGAACTAGATAATTTGGAGGAAAGTAATATCATAGACCTCAACATCCCTAATGAAAAATTTGATGGCATAACTATTTGAACCCTTATCGCCATTGACCCAATTCAATCTAATGAATTTCTTCCCTTAATTCATCCTGAACTTATCAACTAGGAACCAATTGAATCTATAAATGTACCCATATTTGCAAATGATGATGCTATCATAAATTTTATTTGTTGTGACGAACCTTATACATGTTATATTCATAAATCTCATAACAATGTTGTTTGACAGGAGGGTGTCAAATCTTCCAGTAGAGAAATTGAACATAGGAATAATGGATCTAATGGTGAAAACCATTCAATGGAAACATTAGATCTTGAAAAAGTAAAAATAAAGAATGCATTGGATGGTGAAAACCTCTCTGAGGCACTAAAAGATGGGAGATTTGACACCCTTCCAAAATATTATCATGAAACGTCATCAGTTTTGGTGGAGCCTACACAATTTGTAAACATTGGCATAGAAGAAAAAGAAAAGATTTTACATCTGGCAACATCTATGATGGAACAAGAAAGACTTGAATTTATCAAGTTCTTTGAAGAAAGAATCATTAAATTTTCTTGGTCATACTTTGATATGCAGGTCTAGATCCAAATATTTTAATGCATCATTTGTCTCTACCTACTAGAATCAAACCTGTAAAACAAAAATTAAGGGAAAAAAATCCACATATCGCCTTGATGGTAAATGTTGAGCTGAAGAAATGTTTATATGCAAGGTTCATTAGGTCTATTGATTATTCCTAATGGATATCCAATATTTTCCTTGTACCAAAGCTGCACAATAGTATCAGAATATGTATAGACTTCAAGGGTCTGAATAAGGCATGTCCCAAGGATGATTTCCCCTTGCCTAATATTAACATCATCATGGACTTAACAATAGGGCATGAAATGCTATCAATAATAGATGGTTTCTTCGGCTACAACCAAATCAAGATAGCACTATAAGATCAGGAGAAAACTGCATTCACATGTCCATGGGGAATGTTTTGCTGGAACGTCATGCCCTTTAGGTTGAAGAATGCAGGGGCAACTGATCAAAGATAAATGACCACTATCTTCCATGATATGATGCATACCTTTATGGAGGATTATGTGGATGATATCTTAGCAAATTCATATTCCAAAGAAGGACATTTAGATATCCTGGGCAAAATTTTCACAAGGCTAGAAAAGTTCAATGTTAGACTAAACCCTAAGAAATGTGTCTTCGGGGTTACATCAGCAAAACTCTTAGGATACATAGTCTCAGAGAAGGGTATTGAAGTGGATCCAACAAAGGTAAAGGAAATAATGGAAATGCCACCACCCAAGAATATCAGTCAACTAAGGTCGCTACAAGTCAGGCTACAATCAATCAGGAGATTTATCTCCCAGTTGGTAGACAAAAGTCACCCATTTAATCATCTATTGCATAAGAATGTTTCTTAAAAATGGGATCAAGGGTGTGAAACAACTTTCAACCAAATAAAGCAATATGTAATGTCACCACCTATTCTCATGCCACCCACAGAAGGAAGACCTTTAATAATATATATTGCAACAACGAATATTTCTTTAGGAGCATTGTTGGAACATGAAGATTATGAAAGAAGGGAACAAGCCATTTACTACATCAAAATAACTTTGAATGGCTATGAAATAAATTACACCTTCATTGAGAAATCTTGTTTGGTGGTGGTTTTGTCTACCCAGAAGTTACGACATTACATGTTGACTCACACAATCAGGCTCATAGCAAAGATTGACCCATTAAAATATCTACTCAATAAGGTTTCTTTAACAAGTAGACTCGCCAAATGGGTCATGATTTTAAGTGAGTTTGATATTCAGTATGTGGAAAGGAGAGTCATCAAAGGTCAAGTGATCACCAAAAAATTAGTCAAATCTCCTTTAACTAATGATCATCCTATGAAAATGGAGTTTCCTGATGCAGACATTCTTACAGTAACAACAGAACAATGGATACTTTATTTTGATGGATCATATGCACAAAGAGGATCTGGTGCGGGAATATTGTTTATTACACCCCAAGGACACACCATCCCAAAGTCTTATAGACTAATTTTTCCATGTACCAATAATGTGGTAGAGTATGAGGCATTAATCATTAGCATCAAAGTGGCAATTGAATGGAAAATCACAAAGTTACAAGTATATGGGGATTATCAACTAGTCATTTATCAAGTAAATAATGAATATCAGATGGAAGATGAGAATTTAATGCCCTATAAGCAGTTGATTTATGATCTCAAACAATATTTTGTCAATATCAAGTTTGAGAAGATACCAAGGGCAGAAAATAAAGTGGTTGATGTTATGGCGACAATTGCTTCTCTTTTGCAATTACCAGAGAAACGTGGTCATTACGAGTTTATGGTAGAACAAGTATCTACTCCTTCTTATAATAGTTCATAATCGTAAACCATATACCATTTAGATTTCATTGAATCATCCATCTATGGAAAGACCTATGCATACCTTAAAGACAACATCCTTCCTCCTGATATTTCTAGAAACCAAAAATGTAACTTTATTCGTCAATCCACCTGACATACCTTAATTCCCGATATACTTTACTGTCTAGGTCTAGATGGTACTCTTCTCTAGTGTTTAGAACATAACAAACTTGATATAGCCTTATGTGAGGTTCATGAAGGTATTTTTGGAACTCATTCAAGTGGTATAACTCTAGCAAATAAACTCCTATGTTTGGGGTATTACTGGCCAAGTATGTAGAAGGAATCTTATCAGTTTGTCAAGAAGTGGCAAAAGTGTCATATTTGTAGAAATTTGATCCATGCACCAGCTCAAGAATTACACCCCTTCACCTCAACATGGCCCTTTTTTCAATGGGGACTAGATTTGGTAGGAAAGATAAATATGTCTTCATGTAATGGACACAAGTTCATAATCACACCAACAAAATACTTTACAAAATGGATAGAATTTTTTCCTCTCACAACCATCACTGGAAAACAAATCTCTTCTTTCATATTGAACTACATAATTTGTCAGTATGGCATACCTCAATCCATTATCATTGATAATGGACGACCATTTAAAAACTATGATGTCCAGGAATTGTGTGAAAAATTTCATATCCAACATCATTTCTCAACACCATATTATCCTCAGGGAAATGGCCAGGCAGAGGCCTCTAACAAGACAATTCTAAAAATACTCAAGAAAACGGTTAATGATGTTGGATGTGATTGGCATGTTCAGCATAATCCATCACTTTGGGCCTACATAACCAGCATCAGAATACCGACATGATCTACACTATATGCCTTAGTATATGGATTAGAGGCCATTCTACCCATTAAGGTGGAGATTCCATCATTGCGTGTATCACTAAAGGGAATCATTTCATATGAGGATTATAGAGTTTCTAGGCTTCAAGAACTGGAACTGTTGGATGGGCTTCATCAACAAGTTGTCAATCATCTAATGACATATCAACAAAGAATGTCCAGGAGCTACAATCATATGGTAAAACCTAGAATCTTTTCGGTTGGTGATTTGGTCCTAAAAGAGAACCCTATAAATCAGAAAGAATGAGAAAAGAAAGGGAAGTTTGAACCAAACTGGCTAGGTCCCTTTGTTATCATATCAATTTATGGATCAAGTTCTTATTAGCTATCAACACCTGGAGGGGATTTGTTTGATGAACCTCTCAACAACATCCATCTCAGAAGATTCTACACTTGAATCACCTAGTGCACATTTAAAACTTCTGAAAAATGGTTTCCTTGATGAAAACCTAGCAAACAGGTGTCTTGGTAACAAAAAAATACAAAAAAAAATGAGAAAAGAGAAAAATACAAAAAAAATCATAAAAATATGAAAAAGTGCAATAAAAACATATAGTGAAAACCTAGAAACAAACACTATTTGTGATTCAACCAATTTTTCCATCTATTTATATACATGTCATGGTCTTTAATTCACCATCACTTTGCATCCATTATTGTATCATTACAAATATTCATGTCTCACCCTAGCTTTGGGGCAACATCTACACATCACTAGGGGAAATAAAACATCGATCTTGGAAAAAATGCAACAAAAAAAATGATTAAAACACAACCAATTGGAACATCAATCACCATCAGAAACACATTCGAACATCCATTTCAAAATAGAAAATCCAAAAACAAAGTCAAAAGAGTCTCAAAAATTCAAACACATGAGTTCGCGTCAGTCAAACTACATGGTCTCTATGTGTATAATGTAGGAAAGGCTAATCTATGATCAGCCCTCGAGGTCCCTAGAATAGGTCTTTAGGTTAGGTTAGATCCAAAATCTCAGAAAATAAAAAAAACATCACAAAATCAAGATGGATGATCTAATCTAAATAATGATTGAAACACTTTAAGTAAAGGTTGGATATGTTGTACTTTGATTATATTTTATCATTTCTTTGGAGTAACTCGATGATGTATTGAACTGGAGAAGCTAGGAAGAAGAATGGTATTTTCATTTGTCTATTGTTTGTGAATTAATTATTTAATGTGTGAATTGTCGTGGGACGTGCTCTACAAATGTATCATTGATGGCATTCAGAATTCACACACTAAAATGATTGATCCTTGTTTGTTTACACAAGAAATGTTCAGGTCATCTTGGTTCAATTATACCTAGATGCTTGTGTTCGCTTTCAATATCAAAAATCATGAGAGTAATACTCAAGTCGTCATTGGTCTAAAATATACCTTTGATGCTTGTACTCACTTTCAACATTTTTAAAGCTCTATGATGATACAAAGCACAAAAATTATTGTTAAAATTCCAATATTTTTCATATAGTTTCATGATAAAGTTAGATTGCATTCATAAATAGTTTTTTTTACATCTGCAGAGTATTTGTTGCAAAAATTTGTGAAAAAATCAAATTGATGATTATCATTTTCTCATAAAAGACTCAGTATACTTGACATAAACAAAAATATCATCATAACAATGTAGTTGCATCAACATTTTTCACATTAGAAATCATTTTCTATTCATCATTCATACATTTTAATCAAATCATTTTGCATTCATCATATCATATAAAAGTTCTAAAATAAAATTAAGAAACTAAATCATATCATTGCATTTCATTCATCCATGAAATTACATCTATTACATCAAGTCATTATCCATTCACATTTTATTATAAATACACTATTAACATGCATTATTTTAATTCATCCATCAAATTAACATATTCATTGCACCATATCATTCATCATTTTATTTATCATTATCACATCATATCATTACATTTCCATCAATTCATAATTTATATCATACATCATTGTCATTTATTTATTTACATCATCTATTTTTATATTTGTATTAACATAAAAACAAACATCCATACATCCATACATCATTCATTCATATAGAACATCATAAACCATAGCATATTACATGATCATCTAGAATCAAGTAAATCATCAAATGGCATATAGAACATGGAAAATAAATGAATCCATCATAAAATCATAATAGAACCTATCATAGATCAATAATAGTTTGTTTCATATCATATAAATCATATTAAACATCAATTTAAAGTATACAATGAATTCTTAAATAAAAAAGATATATCATCAAAATTGGATGTATCAAAGTGTACATCATGTCTCAGAAATATAAAAAAAATCACATAAAATAGTTAGGATTTGTTCCTGCCAAATAGTGTAGACATCACAAGACCAATACCTCAACCACCACCAGATGGACTAAAACCTTCTAGATCTTTGTGAGGTGGCTGGGACACACCCTCGCTAATAGTCCTAGTATGTGTCTTGTCTAATTGTGAAGGGGCATAACTCACTCTTCACTTGGTAGGAACTACATCATGATAATGACCTCTATAAAACTTAGCCTCTCGGCCCACACATAGAACCTCTCTCATATAATCTGATATAGTGGTACCATAGGAAATCCATTGTAATCTCTCAGCAGTCGTCTGAGCTTGCTTTGAAATCTACCTGACACTGTCTCTCTCAGCTGTCAGTGTACCAATTTTCATCTAGGCGGCAGCCAGCTATCTTTATATTGGTGTCATGGCCTATGCATGAGCCTATGCCTAGTTCTGTAATAGAATCTATGTATGTGCAAGTAAACCTTGTGCCTAAACAAGTTGCCCCTACAGAGTCTGAATTTGTACCTATAGACTAGCAATCTGAGTTTGATAATCTATAGAAGAATACTCCATTGCTCCCCTCTTATGAGGCACACTAGTGGATGGACCTATACTACCTACCACAACACCTCTGCCACCATCCCCTCCATCATCTCCATCATCACTACTGCTCTCACCACTACTACTCTCCTCACTATCCTCACTACCACTATCCTCCCCCTCACCACTACCCTCCCCCTCAACATCAATGTCCTCCTCTCCACCAACATCCTCCACCTCAAAATCTACAGCCTACTCCTCCACCACATCCTCCTCTCATCTTCATCACCGACCAGGAACAATAAAAACCTCCTCCTCTGCGAGTAGTGGTGCTGGCTCATAAGGAATAGTGATATGAGGGAAGGGATGTAATACAAGATAAGAAATATACTCCTCAATCATTGGTGCCTCTATGATATCACATCGTATATCCCAGGTTGAAGGTTGTAATGCATGGTATCCCTCCACAATAATATCATATAACAGACATGGCCCCCAATCTTCTACATTACTCTAGCATCGGGTATAATATGCAACACCCTAGGGCATGCACTGAACAATACCATACTGTCCCCTCTACAATAAAAATCTCTCTAAGATGAAGCAGGTCCTGCCAATAAATTACATAGAGTCACACATATAACCCATATTTGCATCATCCTCATCCTAGTGCTCACAATCTAGATAGGGACGCCATGTCACAACCTCTAAGTCATCCAGTTGCATCTTCAATGCTCCAACTTACCCATCCTAGACTGGGTAAGTCGACCTCTGTATCTGAAAAACATATGGCCTAGTAGCAGGCCTATCTCATATTGGAAATGGTCATGTGGTAACAATATACTCCCATGCCCAAACCTGAAGAAAAGTAGCTACCGATGATAAACTACGCCTACTCAAATAAATAGTTGAATGCAAGTCATGATACAGATGTGCCATCATGCACATCCCCCAAGCATATCTAGTCCCATGTGAAGGGAAAATAGGGATGGATCTAATGACCCAACAATGTGGAATACATTCCCTTAACACTAATACAATAGAGGAGAAGAGCATAAACAGGTTCTCATAGCTTTTAAAACTACTTGAGATGAATACAATCAATAAAATAGATAATATAATTCAGCATTCACAAATTGACACAAGATATACGTGGGAAAACCTTTTCAAGTAAAAAACCCACCACACAAAGTCAAGAGAATTGTATTGCAGTAATAAAAGAAATTACATACAATGTTCAGTCTTCTCTGATCAGATCACAACAACTCTTACAATTCTATCTCACTATTACAATGTTATCTCTAACATACAGTTTGAATTCTTGACATATGCAATATTGTACTCGACTTTTTAAGTCATACATTGCATTCAATGTAATCAACCAATCGTCGACCATCAGGTTCACGAATCTCTCATCCAATCATGCAACCGATCTGCCCATGTTGATCTCCCTACATCGAGCCACCCAGGCATTAATGCCACTACTAAAATTAGGTCCTGTTCGCCAGCCTAATTCAACCTGCAATTACTACTTTTACTATTTTGGCTTTTGGCCAATCAAAATGTTGTCAACTTGCCACACGTCCACCAACTATTCACTGATTGCATTTGACTTTGAGTCCAATTCAGTCAAACCAGGTCTAAGCTCATTTGAGCTCTCTAAGACTCTACCACTCCACCGTTGAGCCCAACCGACTTGTCTATGGTGTGGTTGCAAGCGCCTTCGAGCTTTGCCTTGACTTGCGCGCACTACCACTACACCATTCGAGTCGACCCATGGTAATGCGGCACACTATTCTGAGCTCACCCTTTGACTCCATCAAGCTCAGCCAAAGATACCCCATGCTACCGCCGAGTCCAATCGGACTGTCTGTGGTGTGGCAGTAAGACCATCTGAGCTCACCGTCAAATTCACCAAGCTCTGTCTCTCCTTCCTCATGCTACCGCAGCCCAGTCCTATTTTCCTCATAGTATGGTGGTATAACCACCTGAGCTTGCTCCATGTTTTCACCATGCTATCGCTGGCTAGTTGGAGATGATCTACGGTGTGGCAGTAATGGCCTAGCAAATTGCTAGTGGTCAAACAACGCTACCATGGGGGCCTCCAGGCCACCTTGTGGTAGGGCGGTAACTGCTAGACAAAGCATAGGTAGTCTCACCACGGTCACCGCAGTGAGTGGACCCACTGCTCGCGGTATGGCGGTAACAACCAGGGCGACCATAGGAGGTCTCACCACCACCACCACGGTGAGACAACTCACTGCATGCGGTAAGGCGGTGACCGCAAGACTATCACCGCGGAACCGCCAAGGGATGAAGGCACAACCATGGTAAAGTGGTAAAGGGCAGAAATGAAACAATTTTTGCCAAGTCCTTAATGTCAAAGGCTCAAGACTGGAAGTTGAGACACAATTTCTCAACAAGCTCCCACTTGGCAAAGACTTCCAACTTCCTCAAGACTTCAAAAAAATACTATCTATCATAGGCCCCAAGGCCCATCAATTTTGTGCACCATATGAGCTTTTCTATGCTCACAGGCTTTGTCAAAGCATCTACAACATTCTTCAAGGTGTCAAACTTTTCAAGATATACTCTTCCATCTTCCACCATGTCCCTCACAAAGTGAAAATGCACATCAATGTACTTCGTCCTAGCATGGAAGGTCGAGTTCTTTGCTAAAAAAAATGGCACTTTGATTGTCATAGTAAATAGTGATTTTCCCTGCATTAAAACCAATGTCTGAACACAAACACCTAAGCCAGACAACTTCCTTGAAGGAGTGAGTTGCAGCCATATACTCTACCTCTGTCGTGGATAAAGAAACTACAGCCTATCGCTTGCTCATCCAACTGATTGCTCCACCATTTAGCATGAATGTGTATCCACTAGTAGATCGCCTATTGTCAATGTCCCCTACCCAATCAGAATCAACATATCCTTGAAATTTGAGTGTTCTTTGTGATGCAACCAAACTTCCATGGTAACACAAAGCATAATCTGAAGTCCCCTCCAAATACCTGAACACCCTCTTCACAACATCCCAATGTGATCTTCCTAGATTTGCCATGAAATGGCTTAGAAATCCCATTGCTTGGGCAATGTTTGGTCTTGTACAGACCATAGAATACATCAAACTATCAACAACACTTGCATAGGGCACACTGGTCATGTCCTCCATCTCAATGGAAAATTTTGGAAAATCTTCAACAAATAGTTTTGTTCCCTGCATGACTGGAAAAACTAGTTGCTTGCAGTCAGTCATACCAAACCTCTCCAAAACGGTGTTCACATACTTACTCTAACTTACCCAGAGTTTTCTGCTTGTTTTGTCTTTGGGTATCTCCATTCCAAGAATGTACCTTACTGCACCAAGATCCTTCATTTCAAACTTTGCAGACAATTGAGATTTAAGATCACAAATCATAGTCTTGTTATTTCCTACAAATAACATATCATCAATGTACAATGTAATAACAAGCAAATGATCATTCTCATATTTATGATAAACACAATGATCATATTTTGATCTTACAAAATCCCATAGACAACAAAAATGTGTCAAATTTTTGATACCACATTCTAGGAGACTGCTTCAAACCATACAGAGATTTATTTAACTTACAGACTAGATTTTGTTTAACTTTCACAATAAAATGCTAAGGCTGGGAAATATAGATTTCTTCTTCCCACTCACTATGGAGAAACCTTGTCTTCACATCTATCTATTCAATTTCAAAATCATACACAGTTGCCAATGACAACAAAAATCTGATAGATGTCAACTTTGCTACAGGGGAAAAAATCTCTCCATAATCAATTCCCTCAATTTGGGAAAATCCCTTTGCAACTAGTCGAGCCTTATACTTCTCAACATTGCCATCAATTCCTATCTTCTTTTTGAATATCTACTTACAGCCAATAGGCTTTCACCCTTTTGGCAATGGTAAAAAATCCCAAGTTTCATTCTTCTTCAATGAATCCATTTCTTTATTCATGGCTTCTAGCCAACAATTCAAATCAGTCATGATGATTGCTTCTTTTACAGTCCTAGGCTCATTAGTGCCAGTAACTAAAGCATAGACTCAGTTCAAATCTAACATAGAGAAACCATACCTTTCAGGTTGCTTTTTTTCTCGTGTAGACCCTCTTACAGGCTGAGGTTGTGGTTCTTCATCATCAAAACTTCTAGAGCTGCTTGAACTCTCCTCAGTCTTAGGTACACCATGCAGCTCTTCCCTTTTTGGAGTTTGGGGAGTCTCAACTACATCCTTCTTCTTGTCACTCTGATCTATCTCAAGTATTTGATCACTTATTGAAGGTTTCAGCTCACAAAATATCACGCTTCTGTTGTACAGAACCTTCTCAGTAATAGGGTTCCAAAGCTTGTATCCCTTCACACCAACTCCATAGCTGATGAGAATACATTTGACAACCTTGTTATCCAATTTTGATCTTTTTTCATTTGGCACATAAACATATGCCTCACAACCAAAGACATGGACATGCCTCAGAGAGGGATTCTTACCAGACCATGCTTCCAAAGGCATCTTATCAACAAGAGCAGAGGAAGGAGATAAGTTTAGTAGATAACATGTTGTAGCCACAACTTGAGCCTAGAACTTTTGCTCTAGACCAGCACCACTCATCATACTCGTTTCCTTTTCCATCAACATCCTATTTATCCTTTCAGCAACTCCATTCTTTTGTGGATTGTAAGGCATTGTCTTATGCCTTTTAATTCCATGATCAATGCAGTAGCTTTTGAAATCTACAGAACCAAACTCACCACCATTGTCTATCCTCAAACATTTAATTTTCCTTCTAGTCTGATTCTCTACCAAAGATTTAAATTCTTTAAATCGATTGAATACTTCTGATTTACTTTTAAGAAAGTATACAAATTCCCTTCTCAAACAGTCATCAATAAAATAAATATAATATCTAGAATTCAATAACAAAGGAACATTAACTAGACCAAACACATCTGAATGAACATAATGAAGTATACCAGAAGATTTATGAGGACTAGAATAAAAATAAATACGGTGTTGTTTTCCATAGATACAATGTTCACAAAAATCAAACTCAAGGTTACAATCATCAAGCCCTTCTACAAGATTTTTATTCTTCAAGGTTTTTAAACCTTTCTCACCTATGTGTCCAAGTCTATGATTCCACAGCATAGTATTTTTAGCTAGGAGTTTTACCTCCAAAGCATTTGGAGACAGAGAAGTGTCTTCATCTTTCTCTATAGGTGCAGCATTGCTTGACTTTACAGAGGCACAATTACAATTGATAGGACATGCATCCAGCTTGTAGAGAGTGCTAGTACAAACACCCTTAGCCAAAACCATGGTACCTCTAGCCATTTTAAATCCTCTACTTGAGAAAGAAACTTCTACACCAACATCATTTAACTTACTGACATAAAGAAGATTTTGACCCAGACCTAGAATGTGTAGTACACCACCAATCCCTTTGACTCTTACGTCAGGAAATTGAATTCTGAATCTTCCTCTACCAACTATCTCCAATGTTGAATCAATTTCCAAGTACACCTTTCCACCATCATACTTCTCATATTTAGAGAACCATTCTCTATTGGACATCATGTGAAAAGACGCACCTGATTCAACCAGCTAGACATCATCTAATGCTTGAGTTGTCAAGGCTATTGCAATGAAGGTGCCTGCATCACTTTGAGAAGATTCATTGCTAGAAGTATTCTTCTTCTTCTTCTTCTTCTCCTTGCAGTCCTTCTAGATATGACCAGGTTGCCCATAGTTCTAGCATCTCACCTTGAACGTTTTACCAGGAGACTTTGATCTCCCTACAGATTTGGATTTCTACTTCTTGTCTTTCTTCTTGCCTTTCTCCTTTGGTCTACCTCAAACAACAAGAGCCTCTTTGGCCATCTCAGAAGACTTCCTTCGCATTTCTTCAGAAAAGAGGGAAGCAACCACATCATCCATATTGAATGCAATGGTTTTCCTTCCAATAGCCATCACCAGATGATCCCAACTGTCCGGTAATGAACACAAGAGGAGCAAACAATGATCTTCCTCCTCAGTTTTTACACGTACATATGCCAACTAAGTAACACTCATATTAAACGAGTTCAGATGGTCTGTAATAGATGCACCTTCTTCCATTTTCAAGGAGTACAACTTATTCCTTAGGAATAACTTATTTACTAGAGACTTTCCCTGATAAATATCACCAAGATTCTTCCACAATGAAGCTGCAGACTACTCCTCATGGACGTTTAGGAGTACAGAATCAGCTAGACTCAGTCTTATCAGACCTCTTGATTTTTTATCAGCAAGGTCCCAATCCTCTTTCTTCAAACTTTGTGACATAGTTCCAGACACTGCAATCTAGAGGTCTCTATCCCTAGCAAGTCTTCCACTTTGAGTTTTCATAACTCAAAGTTTCTGCCATTAAAATTTTCAATATCTACTCTACATGATGTACTCGCCATCTCAAATAGAAACAATTTTGAACAATGCAAGACTCCCACTGAAACAATATTACCACCAAACTAAGATTTCTCTCAAGGATAACACAACGGGCCAGGCTCTGATACCACTTGAAGGGAAAATAGGGATGGATCTAATGACCCAATAGTGTGGAATACATTCCCTTAACACTAATACAATAGAGGAGAAAAGCATAAACAATTTCTAATAGCTTCTAAAACTACTTGAGATGAATACAACCAGTAAAATAGATAAGAGAATTCAGCATTCATAGATTGACACAAAATATACATGGGAAAACTTTTTCAGGTAAAAAACCCACCACACAAAGTCAAAAAAATTGTATTTCAGTAATAAAAGCAATTACATACAATGTTTAGTCTTCTCTGATCAGCTCACAATAGCTCTTATAGTTCTATCTCACTGTTATAACTCACCGTGCGAGGTAAGGTAGTGACCGCCAATACTATCACCGCGGAACTGCCAAGGGATGAAGGCACAACTGTAGTAAAGAGGTAAAGGGCAGAAGTGAAACAATTTTTGCCAAGTCCTTAATGTCAGAGGCTCAAGACTGGAAGTTGAGAAACAATTTCTCAACACCATGCACGATCATACTCTCAAGTACACAACCCCATCCCATAGACAGTCCCTTTGACCTATGATCAGGACAAAGGAACCCTCCAAAAAATCCTACCATAACTGAAGGTAAGGTGGCATAGGAATCCACCATCTCCCACCATGGAATCAACATCCCAGCAATATGCTCATCCTGAAAGACTCTACGAAGAGTATTTGTCCCACCCACCTCTTGTGAATCATACATGATGATCTCTCCAACAAATGGTATCCGCAAAATATGCCAGAAATCCTCTGGGGTGATAGTCATCTCGCTAGTGGGTAAGTGGAAGGTGTTATGACCACTATGCCACCACTTTGCTAAAGCTATGAGAAGACCCCAATTAATCCTAATCTAGGGCATGTCAAGAAGAGAAGCAAGTCCACACTAAACAATAATTTGTGTCTCATCTGGTGTCAGTTGTGGACTCAAGTCAAATGCCCATGAGAAATGCTCTCATATCTGGAGGTTATCCAGAGGTTCCTATCATCATGAAATATTCAAAATCAGTACAATTTGTCAAATATCACATATCAATATATTCTATCAAATCTAATCAACTCTTGGTGTGAATTTTTTATCAAAATACTTGAGGAAGCATCATCAAACCTCACCTATCATGAGGTCATCATTATCAATCTTAAATTGTACTTTGCCTAACATGAGGTCAATTTATCAAAATAAACCTTGCCTATCATGAGGTTCATCATAGTTAAGATTATTCCTCATCTATCATGAGGATAATTCTTGTCTATGAATCATCACAATCAATCATCATAAGGTTGAAAATCATTAAGGTTATTAAATCATCAAATCATATCAAATCAAAAGGTTGACACGATTGAAATTGACAAAATCAAGGACAAAATTAGACATTTTTTTGCAAATCTGACTTGGATATGCTAAAATAGGCATTCGAAGTGCTAAAAGATCAGAACCACCATTTCATCAATCAGAAGCACTAGAACAGATTATCAAAGCGCCATATCATTCGAAGTGCCATTTCAGGAGGTCAAAGCACTAAACAATTTCTCAAAGCACTAATTTAACCATTTGAAGCACTAGTGTATCCTATCCAAGCGCTAATCTTCTTGAAGTGCTAATTTAAACTCTCAAAGTGCTAAACTATCCTATCTTAGTGCTAAACTATCCTATCTTAGCGCTAATCTTTTTGAAGCACTTAACTAACCTACCAAAGTGCTAAAATATCAAATTGAAGCGCTAATTCGCCGAAGTGCTAAAATCGTTCCTAAAATCACTACACTGGACTGTCAAAGCGCTATAGCATGTTCTTGAAGCACTAAAACTACAAAAAAAAAAATGAAAAAAGGAAATTGGAACAAAAAATAAAAAAACACGAATTATGAGGAGGTCTAGGGCTACGTATCGGAGATCGGGCATTGATGACGTCGCACATGCTCGCACCTGTGGGTGTGGTAAGGTATTGGCATCTTGCTCTAACTGTCTCAAATATCTCTCACTCACAAAAATTTTAAAGGTCAAATGCACAAATGAATTTGAAAAGGACCCTTTTGACCTTCTATAGGTTATTAAAGGTGGATTTTGGTGGGATTTTTAAAAAAAAATTAATTTTATTGGGTGATTAATTGAAATTCATCCAAGGACAAACCTTTTCCATCAATTATCGGGAGATAAATTATTTTACCATCAAAACTTCATCAAATATTCATCAAATCATAAAAAAATCAGGAAAAATATTTTAAAAAATAATAATTGAAAATTAAATTTTTTTGAAAAATCCAAAAAAAATAAAAAATCATAAATTTATATCCCGAGGGGGCATATTATCATCAATCACCTTAAAATCAATGACTAAGGCATCTAAGGCATACTGAAAAATATTCATCAATACTAGCAGCAACAACAAAAATTTATTTGAAGCAATGTGTAAACACGTAACTTCAAAGAGGGGAAAAATGTATACAACTAAAAATGGTTTGGAGAATATAATTAATTAAATAAGACATATTTGATAAATAATCTTAAATTCCTCTACTATTAAATAAATAGAAATATTTATTTATTTAGTTCACATTTAAATTCTTCTAATTTTGCTATTATTTCATCTTAATTAAATAAATTAAATTAAATACTTTGTTTTATTAAATTATCAAATTCCCCTATTTATTCTATCTTAATCACATCATTTAAATAAATTAAATAAAAGGTTAAATACTTTATTGTTTAATTATCATAATTCTTCTATTTTAATTTAATAAACAACTTCTATAGTTTTTTTAATTAAATTATTTATTCCCTTTTGCTAATTTAAATAAATCAAAAATATTTAAATAAAAGCATAAATCAAATATTCTTGTATTTTCACTCACCTATCAAATTAGATATCAAATGTCTAGATTATGTCAAAATTAATGCAACTGGAATTCATGAGAAAGCTTGTAGGCAATCCTCTGAATCTTTTCCCTTTGATCCTTCATATCTCTTTTCCTGATGTTTTCATGGGGAGGAACCATTCCCATGATCAGCTCCAGCCTTTCCATCTCTCACCATTCAATCCTCCAGATTGAATCCAAGCCTCTAGTTTTCTGCCCCTATGCAAATGTGTTGCCGAGAAATCTACAAATACAACCTTTCAATACAAGAAATGGATCCCGTTTTTGTGAAAACTTACTCTGCAGGAAAGCATCAAGCAATCAATCATTTTTGCAATAGCAATAGATTTCAAGTCACGATTGCATACTGTAGTTTTTATGTCAGCATAGATTAAATTAGCTTCCTTTTATCATCTAGATATTATCATATGCGATTAGATCATTGTATCTAGCATCATTCCGTTCTTTATATTGGTATTTTAACAATCATAGTGTCTTACTAAATCTGAAAGATTCTTGACTTAATAAATTTTTAGAGATAGGAAACAATGAGACGCTTACAGTAGATTCTTGCTTTAGAATAGTTTATTTGTTGAATCTTTGATATAATGTTTCATTAATAAGTGTATTTTACCTTGTTACTTATTCACACTTACATTAACTATGATTCAAATACAGAATCCTCTTCATATCCTGTCATTGTAAGTTTGTTTGCAAGGGTTTCATATAATTTAGGTTGCATTTTGTGTTCTGTTTGGTGATCCTCTATGCAAATCACTATTGGATTATATGTTTCTATGGTGGGATTGTGAGAATCAAAGTTTTAGAGAGGTTTCTGAGAGTAGAAAGTTATCAAAATCTTGTTTAAGTTCTACTAAATCATCTTTAGGTTATAGGATCTACTTTCAGTTTTCTCCTTTACCCTTTCCTTTCAAAAGCTTTTAGATTAGGTGTTTTTTCGGATGGAACCAACCCATTCTAGAGATTTTATCTCACTCACAAATTACCCACAATCTGAGAGTGTTTCGATGTTGCAACAGGATAGGCAAGTCTAACTTGGCTAAGGGTGCAATCCTAATTGCCAATAGTATAAATGCTTGTACCGGGGATTACCTCATGTAACACTTTTACTACTTCATCCAAGTCTTGTGTACTTCCATTCATGCTCATGTTGGGTCACATCAGTATGTAATCTTCCTTCTTGTTTTGTAACCTCTTGTTTGATCTCAATTGGAGGGAGAACAATACGTTTCCTTTTCTTCCTTGAACTACTTGAGGATTCAGTTATAGAGTTGTCCTCTAGGTCTGATGTGCTAGGGTCTTTAGGGCTTCCTAGAAGCTTTTCTACATAATGAATAGCTTCTTCCTTAGTCACTTCATAATCCAAATCAGAAATCCACACAAGTCTAGGCTCAGTTGCTTCCATGCAGGAATAATCAATAGAGACAAGGAAAATGATGTTTCAAGAGTACCTTTCCACCACACTCTTGGGTATTCTTATTCTCTAATTTATTCTCCTTTGAAACTATCTGAAGACTACTACAAGAGCATCCTCTTGAGCATTAGATCCAACAAGATTCATCATAATATTTCTTATCTAATGTGGTACTGTTTCTATTTTTGGCCATTCTACTTTTCCTATTATTGGTATTACCTTCATGAAGTACAAAAGTATTAAAACTATCAAAGTACTATACCTAAATGCATGTTTTTTGTTCCTTTTGATTTCCTTCAAATTTTTCATCAAGTGATGTTGAAGTAACTCATAAAGATCATCTTGATGTTTTTTTTATGCACTTCTCAACACAAGTAATGCATAGGTGCATTACTCTCTTGAAAGAAAATCCTCCACAATCAAATTGCAGAACACTATCTCAAGGTCTCTCGAATGTCAGGTCATGACAATTCTTGGAATATATGAGTTGATGTATGATGTGATTTGTTGGAATCACAAGGCAGTCTTACGTGAATAAAATTTGTAGGAGAATCAGATCTGCGAACAGGGTTCTTTGGATAGGAAATTATTGCACTTTTGTTGTAGGTTCAAACAATAGTCTTGAACTCCATCTTATGATTGAATTTGGCTTTATAATGTGCAATGAACCTTAGCATAGGTTATCTCTTAAAAAAAAAGGAAAAGGGCAGGGAAGAGAGAAGGTTCCTGGAACTACAACTACCAATGAACAATGATCATGAAGGTTCTTGTTGTGGATAGTTTCCTTAAAATAGAACTTCACTTAATTAGAAATTTCACAATGTCATGAAATCTATGCTATCTTCTAAGGACTACAGACATTTCATCATTCATTCGCCATATAGATGTGAATAAAGAAAAAGTTTAAAGAGCAGCTATAAAATTAGAGTCTAGACTAACTTTGCGCAGTCACCTACCAACAACAAATGACTAAAAGTATGGACAAGAAAAGCATACACACAACAGAAATCTTCACAACCAAAGACAACATTACTAAATCTACCAAGGGCAACTAAAAAGGAGATTAGAATAGAAAATTAACTCAAACTAGAATCTTAACTTATGGGAGAATAATCATGAAACATGTGAAGAAATCCAAAACAAACCAAAATCATGTCTGTAGCATGTCTTTACAACAACTCAACTCCCTCAAAATGAGAGGAGGATACCCCTATTTATAGTTTCCAAAAAATGAAATGAGTGGCCAAGATTCAATTCTATTGTGTGGCCAAGATTCACATTGCAACAGGGTTTCACCTACCCCCAAGTATATTACATTTTAAAAACATATTTTGTCTTTTCCCTATTTTGTCTTCTAGTGGCAGCACTGTAGCATTTTCATCTTTTTGTTTATTGCTCTTTGTTGTAGCTATTCTTTTGGAAATTCTTCATCAATGATAGGGTTTCCTTCCCATTTCTTCAAAGCCACATACTCCATGAATCTCAAGATCATCGGCCGAAGCTTGTCGACCTCAATGATGTTAGATCTTAGCACCTGGTAACTCCATTACTTTGAATTGTTAATGAGCTTTCCCAGTCTTCGTCATACTTGGAAGCATTATCCTTGAAAAACTCAGACTGGGTGAAATGTCAAGCAGCAAAGAACATAAAATCTGTGGTAACCTTGGCTTACATTCCCTTCTCCATCCTCCTTTGGAAGTGAGGCTTTATTCTTTTTGGATTGATCTTAACAACAGACATCTCATACCCTATCATCAACTTGAGGTACTTAGCACAATCTCCTCTGGCCTCCTTGGCCCATTCAATATCCAGAATTACTCATTCTAGAATCTATTCCAGCCTTGCCTTTCGGTGATCGAAGTCCCTCTTCCACACATCCATTAACCAATGGTCATCATCCTTGAAGGCAAGGTCCTTTTCCCAAACCTCACTTGGCAATGTGAGGATAGCCTCAATTTTTGGGTAGGCAACCTTATAATTATTTGGGAACTCCTCAAAGATTCGCTTCATGCCCTCAAGAGATGTTTGTACTTCTAAGAACTTGTTTGTTGTTTGGATAGCCAAATTGATGCTCGTATTCCCAATGTCCAAGACCTGTTGAAACCAATTTTTTGTGGTCTTATCGAAGTTCCTCCTTCTTTCCAGCTTGTTGATCTGTTCCTAGGACAACAACTGCAAGGGGGGCGATGATGTGGTAGGTTGTTCATCTGAAGATGAACATTGTTGAATGTAGGTTGTCAGATTAGCCACCTGTGCTTTGAGCTCTTCCTTTGAAACCTTATCTTGTTGGATAAGGTGCACCAATGTGGAAAATAATTCCTGGAGGTGTTCAACCTTCTTTTCCCTGGTGGCCACTCCCAAGTCAATGGTGGAGACGTTATAGCTTATTCCTTGTTCTCCAACAATTGGCATAGCTATTTGCACTGCCCTAGATTCAGAGGCATCCATTGTTATCTTTGATATGATTCTAGGCTTATTCTCCTTCTTGGTACTAATCTGAGCTCTAGCCAGTATTGCTTCCAGTCTTGCTTTCGGAGCCTTTAGGGCGGGAGTTCTCTTCTCAAGCTGCCTTTCTAGTTATTCAAGCATCGGGGGTCCTCCCTTGGGTGATTCATGTCGATATTTTCTATCCTCCACCCTAGGTTCAATGGCTTTGACATTAAGGGCCTCTTGCTCAAATCTTGCATCTTCCTTCTCCTCATCGGAATCTTGCACAGGCATTATATGTTTTATAGGAGATTTGGTGAGCAGCTGCTTGTCAGAGTGGTCTTCCCTTTCAACACTCTTTTCTTCTTCATCTTGGTCATTCCCACCTTCCTCGAGCCTATCCTCTTGTTCATCTTTGTGGAAGGAAATTTCTTCATCATGCTCTGGGGTTTGATCATGTCCTTCCGCAAGAGACCTACTGCCCCCCATTTTTGAAGCAGCAATTCTTTTAGTTGTAGGTTATCCTTCAGCCTCTTTGTCCTCGATCTCTTTGAGTTGCTTTTTCCACTCCACGTCGAGCTCTAGATCAGCTATTTCTTAGATTATGTTTGTCCCTTGATCCTCACTATCCTCACTAGAAGATTCATAGGCCACCTCATTGATCACCCAATGTTCGTATATTGGATGCTCATGATATTCAAACTCCTCATCTTCCAGCCTCTTAGTTGCCTCTAGTTGCCATCATTCGAGCTCATCCAAGATTTTCATTATAGCCTCCATTCTAGGTGGTTCTGTAGGAGGAGGGAGATCTGGGGCATTAACCATTTCCTGGACGATTGTATCTTGCACCATTGGATTTGTAAGCATTCCCGAAAGTTTAGATGGCACATTTTGCATATACTTGACGAAGGACTCTGGGAGAGTGAGGGCAAGGATTGCAATAGCGGATGAAGTAGGTGGAAGGGAAGGAGACATGGAGGATGAAGAGATTGGAAACGTTGTGGTGGAGGATGAATCCACCAATTTGACCTGCATGATTAGAGAAGTGGAGGTGAGGTGTGCAAAAATGTCCACCGCAAGCGGAGAGGAAGCAGCTATTGCAAGTGAAGTGGGTGGGATGGTAGCAATATCAGCAATGGTTGCAACAGTAGATGAAGTGGGTGGAGACCTTGATGGTTCAGCCTCCATCTTGTCGCCCTGATGGAGTGGATATTTAGGTATTACAAGCATATTTTTGACGTTGCTCATCCTTCTATTCTTCTTAGGAGGCTTGCCCTCTGAAGCCTTTTTGGAGTACACCTTTGGGTTAGGTTGCTACTCATAACCTCCTTTCTCTTTCTTTACTTTACAAATGGTGGGGATTTGGATGTTTCTCCACTTTTAGTGGTAGTCATCCCACCATCAGAACCACTTGGCTCACTTTCGAGCCCCTTGAATGTCAAGGCAACTCCTTGTTGCTTTAGTCGAGCAACCTGCCAGTTGATCCATGCCTTTGTTCGAGCCTCAATGGGCTTGGTGAGAATGTCAAGGTCATTAACCTCTTGCTCATCCCAATGAATTAAAGGAAATGGAAAATTTGCAATGGCACTATACCTTGGATCGATCACTATTCTCTCATCCTCTTCAAGCTGATCTAGAACCAAACATAGGTTCACCCTTTTCATGAAGTATGCAGTCATACACATATAATGTTGTATCTGCACCTCAAATTCATCCTTACAATTAGCCCAAAATTCCTCAATGTGGTGGAGGTGGGCACACTCTGGTCCAAGTGCCTTTCTAATGTGATTGTATGGGTCCATTTGTGGCCTAGCTGTGTACTGTCTAAAGTGGTATTCGACCGAATCCTTCTCTGAATTGCCCGCGCATTAGGAAGTATGAATTTTATACATCCCTTGCCTAAGTTTGAGGGGATAGGGGGTCCCTACCAGAAGTTTATTGTTTAGAATTTTGTGTACATGTCGCAGCTACCAAGTTAGTTCCAATACTATAATCTAGTCATTAGGGTACCGAGGTAGCTTATTCGACCTTTGTGTGAATCCCTGGGCACGAATGTAGGTGAACTTGGGGAATTGTATGAATAGGAAGGTGTAGTGCTTGAGAAGAGCCCTAGCACTATGAGAGACTCTTCTCTCAAAATCACCTCCAAGAGACCGAATGATGTAGGCAATAAAAGCATCATTTACCCTACAATAGTCCTTCTTGAAATTCCTATACTGCAGCTGTGGGTATTTGTCATAGGGTTTGAGCTCTCTTCCCGATGCCTCATTGGGCATTTTAGACAATCCATTATAATTTTTTCGATCGGCAAGTGAATAGACTAGGTAGGACGTCATGTAGAATTTTGAGGTCTTCCTCACATTGACGAATTGCTCATGAAAGCAATTGCTGATTATTTCCCCCCAATAGAATGCAGCTTCATCCCCATGGATAATTTTCTCAACAAAATATAAGATCCACTCCTGGAAGAAGGCCGCATCAGGAAGGCCCATTAATATTCTTAGTAGGGTGACCAGGTCATGATAGTATTCAAAGAAATCTCTGCGATAGAGCTCTTGAGGGACTTTGCTAGCATTGCCCCGCCTGTCTTTCAACCAGTATTGGTTGATTAGTTTCTTGCATTTTATAGGATCCTGATCCTATAATTCTTTGCACTCCTCTGTGGTTGGGGCCTCCATGCTTTCAAAGGTGGGGATGTGGAAGGTTTTAGTTATCCTGAGAGGGGACATATCAACCAGGACATTTCTATCTCTATCCACGATGGTTCTTGTTTCAAGTTGGTATGCCTCCCGACATGCCATTACCAGCTCGGGGTTTACCAAAGCGAGCGGGAAACCTGTAGCTTTGGAAAGTTCACTGCTTCTAATCAATTTTGCATTATCTGTCTTTGGGTCAATTATGACTCTTCGTGTGAACTTATTAATATTGACTTGCCCAATATTGGTGTCAGTGGTATTCTTCCAACTGGTTGTGACCTTGGAATGCAAGGGTACGCCCTAGAATTGATACTTCATTTGATCTTTATCTTCTTCGCCTCAAGGGGATTTGGGGGTTATTTTCCCTTTGTCCTTGGCCATCCTAGAGGCCTTTACACCAAATTCCATAAATCCTACACAGAGAGACGAGAGTTAGCAACATTAACATGAGAACATAGCCTCAAAAAAATCCCTAAAAAATCAAGGTTAGATCCACAACATTCATTTAAGAACATTCAAACACTTGATAATAATAACATTGGAAGGCAAACAGGTGACCTAAGCCCCAAGGGTCAGACTTAGTCTAGCAGAATGATGTTTGGAAGGGAAAACAAAGCAAGGCATTCCTGATGACCTTTCCTGATCCTAGATTTATTCAATAAAGGGTTGGTGTACAAGAAGGTCCATTTTTAACACGTGGGTCGAAGTCCTTTTTTGATTTGCAAGCCATTTGCGCCATCAGTCTAGAATTCAGGATTTGGCTGCAAGAAAGTCATTCAAGGTTGGTTGTTTGGAACAGCACAAGGAAAAAAACATTCTGGGAATCAGGTTCTAGAGTCCAGGTTGTCAGGATCAGGAAGCTACTATGGGATAGCCGTGCGAAAATGGAAAAATGCGGATGGAAGTCCAAGGACAGAAATCCAAAATATTATACTTGAGGTAGACTTAACAGTTGGTGAAAAACCTAGTGGCAGATTGGGGGTCGGGGCTTGGTGTCCAGAAAGGCAGACAAGTTTGGCCATTCGGAACAGCAAAAGTGACATGAAATTCTGGAGCTCGAGGTCTGAGTGAAGTTTGGATGTTTTAGTTTTCCTTGCTCGAATCATGCAGAGAAAAAGGGTGAATGGAGCCCAAGGATTGGAAAGATGTTCAGTAGCAACCATTTAAAATGGTGAAGCAAAGATGCCGACGCGGGGACAGAAGTTTGGGTGTCGGGGTCGAATGACAACTTCAAATTTTGATTTTGGTTGTAAATTTGTGACGGAATTCATGTGCTTGAGGTTTGAGGTTTGAAAGGACGCTGGAGGAAAGCCATTTGGAATGGCGGAGGCACAACAAAAACCTAGGAAGGGAAGTCCAGATGCTGGGACCCAAGGTGAATTTGGTTGCCTGTTAATTTTCTCTAAATTTTAACTTTGTGTGCGGTCACAGAGAGGTCTGGGCCCGAAAGATGCAGTTGCTTGCTTCGGAGAACACCGATGGGGAGGTCAGATTTCGGTTTTTAATTTTAGCCTGCAATCACTTGATTTTCAATTTTCTAACTTGTGGGTTTTTAGGCCAGGGCACTGTCCTACCAGGTTTCAAGTTCATTTTGATTTTCACTTAATTTTCAGCTCTTTATTTTGAGAATAAGGAAAGGGTAGGTGGGCGGCGAACTTACCTTGAATCCTCAAAGAATTTTTACGTTGAATTCATGAGGAACGATGAAGCTGGAGCTCGGGCACGAAGGCAGAGGATGCTGGGGTTGCAGAGCGCTTTGAATTCCTTCCTATCATATGAAAATAATACTTCAAAACTCATTTAAATAGCCCCCAGCACAATTAATACCTTACTAAATGCATGGTACAATAGCAGATTAGGTAGGTGAATTCAAATTTCTTAGGTGGCGACAGGTGGTCCAGGTCATGGTGGCTGGAAAGACATCTTAGGATAGCCGTTGAAAAATTGTGAAGTTAAATCGAATAGTGAACAGGAATCCAGGGTCCAAGGTGCACGTTGACTAGTGACCATGTGGAATGGCAAATTGGAGATGGCAGCTAGAGGACAAAATTCTGAGAACTGAGGCCCAAGGGCCGGAAAGACGCATTGGGGAAGCCGTCAAGTTTTACAAGTAATTCAAATGACCATCAAAGCATTGGCATCCAAGAGTTGGGAAGACACCAACTATTGGTCGTGGAGAATGACGAAGCCAAAATGGAAACCCACAAAGGGAAAATAGAGAGGGGAAACCTGAAGGTCCAGGCCCGAAAGGTGCCACAGACGTCAGAAAGACCAACCGACAAAGAAAACCCAAAAGGGCTCAAGACTTAGCATTTTTCAAACCAGCAAAATTAGGTCAACCCTAAAATGAGAATTTTGAGAACGTGTTGACCATCAAGGACGTGAAAATGGGGTAGTCAAAATGAGGCAAAGCAAAAAGGACCCGGCAAGCCAAAAGGAAAGAGAGGATCCTCATTCCGAACGAGGCATGTGTGCAAGAGGCACAACAAATCATAATCAACACCATTCTCAATCATGTTAAATGCAATGTGAGTAGCAGTAGTATAGACTATATAGCTATCATTAGGTAGACAAATTTTATGTCCAACAATCATTTTAGCATACCGAATAGCCATATTTCCTAATGTAATCAAGGTGATTTCCTTTCCTTGAAGATTTGTGCTAGTATTTTTGATTAATTATTTGACTTTAATAGACTTTCATCCTAGAACTGGTCTGGAGGACCACAAACCAGTTATGTCCCTTATTTCTTCTCTATTTATTGATTATGCACCATCAATCCAGGTAGATTCATCATGAATCTTGCTTAATACAATTCAAATTTACCTCTTATTAATCAGAGGAAACTTTTCCCACACATCTAATTTCTTTTCAACTAGAGTTTTGTATTTTGATTTAATGTTATCATATTCTTCTTCCAATTTGTTTGTCCATAAAACACTTAATTCAATATTAGACATTTATTCAATTTTCCCATGTATGTATGCACAAATATGCTCAATACGTGAAACTCTGAAGGGAGTGCTATAAAATCTACCTACTGAGTCTTCTAACAAAACCTCCCAAAAATGCCTCTTCAATTTAACTTATGATTTATGTGAGAAAAATGAGTATTTAAAATGAGAATTATGGAGAAAATTTGAGTAAGAAAAATACCTCTTGAATTTTCTTTGGTGAATATTAGGGTTTTCATGTTTTGCTTCTAGAAGACTCCTTGAATCTACTTCCTCTTCTTAATTTTTTTGGAAATATGGGAGCCTAGCAACATGACCATGAAGTGTATATAGGACGATTTGGTTGTTCTAGTCTTGTCATTGATGTCAACATTGTGGAAACATTTTGGGAAGCATATTTGGTATACCGGAAATTGATCTATACCAGAAGTATTCTTTATTGATGAATCAGTGCTTTTGAGTCCAGAATTCATCATAAGAAGAGATATGACTCTTCTCTATTAATCATATTATTATGACTCATTCATACAACTATATTCAGGATCTTAAGAATTTTTGTGTAGTAAACATAAAGTTATCAATGACATAGTTTAGCTTTGTACACTATAGTTGTTTCTATGATTAGTATATATGTGTGGGAGACTCCACATTTTCTTAAGAATAAAATTGTAATGTTACAGTTCTAATGGTAGTCTCTTTGATCTTAATGTGAGGAGAAACTTAAGTAATATCGGATTTGGAAGGTGTTTACTTTGAGAAGTGTGTGTTGGTTTGGATTTTTTGTGAGTAGGTCCTATTCTTGGCTGACCTAATATATGACATATATTAAGAAGATTAATTATACTTTGTGGATGTTAGTTGGACCCCTTACAAATCTATGCCAGCTTGATATGATGCACCACATGGATAAAATTGTCTTAAATCTTATATGGTGCTGAAAATAGCTATTTTGATTGGTCTTTTTACAAATAGTTAGGCTGAACTAATTGATGTATGAAATATACTTGTATATATGAATCTTTGGAGTTGAAGTGAGAGAGTTAGTGGTGAAATATGTGTAGGATGTGAATAATGTTGAGAATATGTGATCTTAAATGATTTATCAAATGTGAGTTATATATTATGGGAGAAGTCAAGGATCATAGCAAAATTGTTATGCAACTGCTATGCACATCAGTACTTCACATTCAAAGACTCATTGGAATTGAACTCAACTTGTAGAAGGTGCACTCCATGAGTTAATAATTTTGGCAATGAGCCATATCCTTTCATATCTTGGTGGTTAGCCATCTCATTTTGTATTCTAGTTGTGAGCCTTTAAAGACAATGAGTCTTGGTAGTGATCCCTATAATATTCTATCTCTAGACATTCTATATTGTGAGCTAATCCTTGCTGTGGTTTTTCCCATTATGAGTTTTCCACATTAAAATCTTGTGTTGATGTGTTTTGTGGTGTCATGTTCATTTCGATGTCTTAATTCTTGTTTGCAATTATATGTTCTTTAATAATTGGGTGGTTTTCAGTTGAATGGTTTAATAGAATACTAATTTAACCCCCCCTCTCAGTATTCCAGATAATCAACACAATTTACCTCTTCTTCACGTCAAATGAATTTGTCTTCTCAAATACATTTTTTAACTCCATGATTTGACCTATATCAATAAATGTGTCAGCAATAAATGCTTCAAAAAAATTGTCAAACTTTGAAACCTTGTATCCATAATTAATTTACAAAAGCTTCACAAACTTCTACATTGCAATATTTCCTTCCCCAACTTTCTTCATAAATTCCTCTTCTAGGATATACCTTCATGCCACATCTTGATACCTTGTATTTCTAGGGGGCTATTAGAATTTTATGTTAATGCTCCCCCTAATCCTTAGCATGTGCTTAGTTTTCAAAAGAAATATTTGTACCAAAGGTAGGTATAGATGCATTTTTAGTAACTAATTCATCTCTATTCTTAGAATCCTCTTTCTTTCTCCATATCTTTTCCATTTCCTTCTTAACCTCAGTAGGATAAACATTCTACATAGATTCATTCCTCTTTACCGAATTATACAATCTTCTATTTTTTCTTTTGCAAACTCTTCAAGTATGTTTGGTTTTGTTGTAAAATTAGCACACAACACTTCTCCAACTTCTATTCATCCTTGATTTGCACTGGTTATCCTTATGTCCAAATACATTATGTTTATACCATTAGCCATTGAAATATTGAAACATTTCCCTGGTATTATATCTATTCATCATTTGACTTCTGCACTCAACACTTCTATGTCCATATTTCTTGCATGCAAAACATTGTCCAAAGAAGAATCCATCACTTTGATTCATTCTCTTTCTACATTCTATTTCTTTATGTTCATATTTATTGCATAAACACATATCACTGAAATATAGGTACCTTTGAGCATTTGGTTGCCTGATAGAAGGTCTACTAGCATTGCTTCTTTTATTTTTTAATTTCCTCCTATTGTCTTGAATCTTGTTTTGATTGTCAACCTTGTTAGATGTATGATTTTCTTTTCAACTTTTTCCTTCTTTAAGTCCCAAACCACCTTTTTCCTTAGATTGTTTTTGTATTGTAATCAATTCATCAAGCATTGTAGTACTTATTTTGAATTTATCCTCATGTATTCTTTCCTTTTCCACATCAGATCTAAAATTTACCACTTCTTGTTCTAGTCTAGAGCATTCTTCAGTCTTTCTTTGTACCAATACATTCACACATTCCTCAATCCTTCTTTTTTATTCTATTTACACTTTCAGTCCAATGATCTCTTCATTTGCTTTCTTCAACTATACATTGAATTCCCTATGTCTTTCTCTAAACTTATTGATTTGTTTTGTTAGTTTTTTGATACACTCATTTTCTTCTCCTAGGCTTTCCTTCAAACTTTTTTCGCAATTTCAACTTTGTCAAGATCTTCAAGAGTAGCCTTAAGTTCTTCTTTATCAAACATTTTTTCATCTTCTATATATTCAATTGCAAAAATTTCTTCTAGAGGAATAGGGTACTTCATGTCTGTCATATGTTTAAACTTCCAAGATCTTCCTCAAGTTGTTAGAATTTTCTAAAGGATCCAAGCTCTAATACCAATTGTTTAACATTCAGAATATTGAGAGAGGGGGGGGGTGAATTAGTATTCTATAAAATAAATTAACATATCTTTATCCAATAACCAAATCACATAGATTGAAATAAAGAATGAATGAATGAAACATCCAGAAAGTCACATAAAATATCAACACCAGGATTTTTTCATGGAAAAACCAAAAAGGGAAAAACCATGGTGAGGATGAACTCACAATATATCATATTCAAATATAGTAAATTATAGGGGCTCACTGCTAGGACACATTTTCCTTATAAGGCTCATAGATAGAGTTAAATACAATGCAAAAATGGCTCACTGCCAAAGTATGAATTGATACAAAGTGCACCTTCCTTGTGTTGAATTTTAGTTCTTTTTAAGCTATAAATATAAAGTACTACTCTGCTTAGTAGTCGCTCAATCAACTCTTCTCTGATTTGAACTCTTACCACTAAATTTGTATGTTCACATCATTTGATACTACTTGCATTAGATATATAATTTATGCTTGCTCATATTTCATTCTTCAACTATAAAATGTCTTATATATATACCGAAATACATTCACACACATAAATTAGCTCAGCCTAATTAGATGTAAACAAAAACAATCCAAAATAGCTTTTATTGGCACTACACATGATTCAAAATCATCTTCACTCCCAAGAAAATTGTTCTATACTTAATTTAAGTCAGCTCACATCTAAATTATATCCAACTAACATTTTCAATGTATATTTAATCTTGTCAATGTGTCTCACTTTTGGGATGTGCTGATTTTTTCCTGAAATCACTATTTTTAGAAAAATGAATGATTTAAGTCTTCAGAGGATCCATTTAAAGGGTTTTAATTGAAGAGGGATAGATAATACCCCCTTAGATATAACCCCTCTAGTATTAAATCATACCCACAATGGAGTCTCCTTCGCACCTATCAAAATGTTGGCAAAAAACCACTTTTTATTTAACTTTTGAGGGATCAAATAATGTCATCTAAAATTTATATTTTGCAAGATTGAAGCCCTCAAAACAAGATCTCCAAATAGTATATATTTGATATATTTTCATTTATCATGTATTTAATTTTCAATATTTACTAAACATAGGGTTTTTTGCAAACATCAAGCTCTTTGTTGTGTAGAGGTGGAAAAATAGTAAACCATTGTAAAAAAAATTCAAAAAATACCCTTTCCTCAGGTATTTATGTCCTTGTTTCACCAAAAAATAAAAAATTGTATTTCAATATATACACAAAAATTTAGGTTGTAGGACACACACGTATGTCCAAATTATAGTTACAGTGACTTCAAAAATAAATTTAAAATAAACTATGCAACAAAAAATTAAGAAAAAATATCCTTTCCCTAGATATTGATGTTGAGAATGTATATTTCTAAAATTGGAATTTAATCCTTTATAGAAAAAAAGTTATGTTGTATGACACAAATGTTACTTTCTAAAAATGTTGTTTTTTATTTAAAACTAGCTATTAAAGGATATGTTGAAATATTCATGATTTATTTCAAAAAAATGAAAAAATAATATTTAGAATCTACACAAAAATTTCCACAAATCACTAGTTTACATCATCTTCAAATTCTTAATGGTTTAGCTTTTATAGGTCTCAGAAGATGAAGATTCGATTAAAAATATTGATGTAAATGTCCATCTTGGGAAAAAAGTCAGGCATAGTATTGTGATTTCACTCAACACATATCATGTATTTGGTCAGTCAAGGATTGGACCTAATCACAAAACTTTCTATCATACACATGCTTCCCAATACACACAACTTCCAAACTCGATCTTTCTTCAATTTCACATTTCATCGACATCTAGAACCACAACACCAAAACAATATTCTTAAGGAAATGTGGAATCTCCCACACTTATACACTGAACAAAGAGATGAAAGTGATATATAGAGTTGAAATTTATTAATGATATCTTCCAATACAGTTCACAAAAATTCTTGAGATCTTGAATATATTTGTATAAGCTAATCATAATTATATGGTTAAAATCGTAGAGTTATACCTCTTCTTGAGGTGAAGTGCAAACCCAAAAATTGACGCACTAAACCACAACATTGCCAACAGAGAAAACTTAGCCAAATTCTTGATAGATCAAATTTTTGGTATATTTAGCACTGTATAAATGAAACCAAAAATGCTTCCCCACAATGTTGACATTAATGACAATACTGGGTTAGCCAAATCAACCGATGTGTGTGCACTTCATGCTCATGTTTCCAAGTTGCATCAAAAATGAGAGACTTACAAATTTCCAACAAATATAGTCATCATAATGTTTAGTTAAGGTATAAAGGTGAAAGAAACACTAAAAATATGAAACATTTGATAGTTTCAACCCTTATAAGTTATCCTATTTCCTCCATCCTTGCACATATGTCATATAAAAATGCATGAGGATGTTATAATAGTTTGGGGATTTGAATGGTTAGTTATGAGTAGTTCCAAGCATATAGGGATAGTTTGGATGACATGAAGATAGTAGTTACAAGTATCTATTAGGTTGAGGAATATATTCAAGAGCATTTCTAGTTGACAAAACCAAAAATCTAACAAGAGGGTCCTTCTCCAAGGCCACCTAGGAGCATTCCAAGGAGTCAAAATAAAGGACTCTTTCTAATGCTGAAATAAGGTCAAACAATTAGCATAGGGTAAGGAAATTTCATGAATGGTCTTTAGAGATGTGATCTAAGAAAAATGGATCTAAGGTCTAAATCATACCTCTTCCTACACCACAATGGAGGGAACCAAAAATAATCATAAACACCCACTTGGTTACTAACCTCAATGGAAGAGCCAGAATGGTACATCAAGGTTTTTTTTCATTTCTTTGGGTATTAATTGATTAATTAATAAGTGACTAAATTTTAAGATTCAAATGTAGATCTAGGTTAATTATGCAACTATAGCAAACTATTATGATTTTAGGAAATCATAAAAATAAAACATAAAAATAAGTACATAGAACAAAAAAGTGTAGACATAGAGGAACCTAGCATAAAAAATAAAATCTTGAGTTAGCTAGATAGGGGTGTTGACACCCTAGACTTGGAAATTCACAACTTAAAAATCATAATTTAGATCTCAGTGATCCCTATCTATAGGCTCTTCCTTCTTGTACTCAATTTTAGAACTTTGTTTGTTACTGATTAATTCCTCTTTCCCCTATCCATTGACATATAAGTCTTGAATTTAGATTGAGAAAATAGGTTTTCAATATTTCCAAAATTTTCTTTAGATATGTAACTTGCACAAAAGAGAGGAGGGTACTTAGGTTGTTCCATATAGGGTCTTTCCTAAGTCAAACCCTATTTTGGTATTTCTACCTCCACAATGGCTATGATGATGCAAAAGAGTGCTTACCCTAGTTTAGGCAAAGTTAAATGGATAGAATAATGATAAATTGATAGTTTATTCAACTTAGCACTCAAATATACATTCCTCGATGGAATAAATTCATTGTACTCATCACCTTCAAGGAGAATTAGATGTTTGATTTGAATTTCTACAAGTGTTAGTGCTCACAAAATAAATGGGCATGAAGCATGAATAAACTCACATAAAGACTCGATACATTACTAGCATGATGATTGAATAAAATAATACTAAAATAATCCTACTAATTATACTCTTGAATACTTTAAGGATTTTAGACTTGTCAATTAATTCACTAGAATTTGAAACGGTGAAAAATACTTATATTTATGTGTATTTCTTTAATTTATCGTAAAATTAATTACCGACAGTCGACAAGTAAATTCAAATTTCTAAATATTAAAATGTTGATAATGAAATATTTAAATTGGGGCCAAAATAGGTTGAATAGGGGCACCGACACTCTAGTCTAGAACTATTTTAGGGCTTTTGTGTCATTAATTGACATTTTCCAATTTAACTCTAATTTTCCTAATATGATCATAAAATGGGAAAATTAAAAGCACAATTAGGTCCAAGAACATAAGGGGGAGTTCAACCTAGTTTGAAAATTTCAAGGGTGACAATTTACAATGCCACAGTTATCCTTGACTTTAGTGAGAGTGTGAAATTACGCTCATGGTCACACAAAAGTAAGGATAAGCCAAGAAGAGTTATTTTATATAAACATTGAAGATATAGGACAGCATAAAATCTAGGGTATGTGCTATCCCCTAGGCTCAAGATCCTATGGTACAATAATATAAAGAGACTGTAACACACACATAAAGTGCAATGAAATATTGTAAACATGAAGTATACACAATGAAGATACAACAACTAACATAATGGACAAAATGAAATATATACATTTTCACAATGCAAACACAAATAAAAACACAATGCAAATACAATATAAAAATGGGGGCTATGACAATCAAAAACTAGTAAGATATGTATAATTATTACTAGGATGAATAACCAAGGTTTTCATGAATCATAGGCTAACAAAGTCTAATATTTTCTAGGTGACACATGAACCAAAATCACACGCTAGTAAAATTTGATATTCAAGTTAGGTGATGTTGATAAGAAACAACATAGGCTAGTGAAGTCTAATATTTACTAGGTGAGTTTTTGTAATGGTAGAAAATGAAAAAATATAAGGGCTAGTGAAGTTTAATATTCACTAGGTGAGTTCTAATGTAAACCATACCGAGAATTATAGTCCCAATAATTTTGAGATGATACTACAAAATATGACCAATATGCTAAAAATGCATCCCAAAGTTTAATGTGTGTGAACAAAGTGAAGAACATAATAGAATGCATGTTGGATGTTCTGGTTGTATTTCTAATATGTGGTTGTCATTGATGTCAACACTATTAGCATTGGTGATGCTTAAGGCTATATATGTCGAGGAGATTGAGAAAATTGTAATAAATATATTGCAGAAAACCAGTGAAGGTGAGAAGGTCAAAGTGTTGGTAAGTGTTGTATGTTGATAATTAGAAGGTGCACATTAAAGGGTTTTTTATTAATCCTATCTAGTATTTTGTCTGAAAATTTCAGTGGTACACATCAAGAATTGAGAAAGTTATGAAGATATGTGCTCCTACAGTTATTCAGTTACTGTAGCAAGTGTTTTTGGAAGATGAGATTGCAATTCTCCTAAATTTGGTTGTTGTGCATGTTCCTGTAACATTCGTGGATGATTCTAGATCGTGCTCTATCCCTGTTATACATCTATATTGATCGGAGTGCTCGTGATTGAATATTTTTCCTTGTGTGTTCAAGATTTTCATGTTCTTGGCCAACATGATGGTGATAGTGTGTTGCAAATCTCTATGGATTAATACTTTATTGTTTGGCATGTTTGAGGGTGTTTATTTGGGTCCTCACTATGTTGTGACTGAATTTTTTTGGTGTGCATTAAAAGATTTATTTATGTATTGAGGCCGACAGTTATAATTTATTATTTTGTGGCCAACAGAGTAGTTGATGTAAATCTATGTAGTGGATATATAAGAGTGATTTTCTCTTCATTGTTGGGTGTGTGAGTGTGTGTTTTCTTGGTGTATGTGTGTATGTGTGAATAAATATCAGATCATTTGAATGTAGAGCAGAGTGTGAAGAAGGTTGAGTGAAGTGTGTGTGTGCCTAAACGAAACTATAATCATCAGACAAATTTAATCTGATTATTGTATGTAAGGAAGTGAGCCTTCCTCTAAACAATGAGCTCTAGGCAGTGTGCCTGAATGCATGTCCATTCCCTATTTACTCTTCATTATACTTTTAACAAGGTATAATCTTGTGGACTAACATCCACCTTGGTTTTTCCCCTAATAGGGTTTCCATGTATAAGATCTTGGTGTTCATGTGTCTTTGATGTGTTATTGATTTATGCTTGCATTTTTAATTATCAAATCTAAGATTAAAGGTTGATTAATGTTGAATAAGTTTGATTTTGGTAACAACTGATTCACCCCCTCTCTCAGTTGTCTATTCTTATTTTTCCAAAAATTGGTATCAAAGCTAGCTCCTTTGGAAGAAAAGCTTAACATCTTGAGGTGATCCAAGATGGCATCATACAAGAAGGAAAGTCCTAGATTCGGTGGAAAAAACTACTCTCTATGGAAATTTAGAATGGAATGTCATTTGAAGTGCATTGGTAAGCCTTTCTGGAAGATTACAAAGATTCCATATACTATCCCTCAGAATGGTCCATCTACTGCTAATGAAATCAAAGAAGCTGAAACAAATACCAAGGCTATTGAAGCATTATTGAGTGCTTTGACAGATTCAAAGATGACAAATATGATAGTTTTGAATATTACACATGAGATCTGGAAAAAGTTAGAAACATTGTATGAAGAAGATCCACTTGTGAAATTTTCTAAGCTACAGAGTCTAAAAGGCAAGTCGGAGGACATGAAGATGAGTGAAGATGAGAACATTCTTTCTTTCTCTCAAAATTAAATGAACTAGTGATGAGCATCAGATGTGTTAGTGGAACCTTGGATGAAGAAGAAATTGTGGCTAAGATACTTAGATCTGTGCCTTCTTCCTACAAAGAAAAAGCTCATACTATTGATGAACTCGGGATAGTGACAAATGTGACAAGAAACATGTTGATTGAAAAACTTGCTGCCTTTGAGTTAAGTGAATTTGGTGAGTCTACTCCTAAGAAAAAATCTACATTTTAGGCTACTGTATCCAAGAAAAACAAGCATAGATATGATTGGAGAGAGAGTTCCAAAAAGACATTCAAGTATGAAGATGAGATGAAACAGATTGAAGATGAAGAAAGAGAATTAGAAGAACTAGAAGCATTGATTGTGAAAAGAGAAGCCAAAGGTCATGGTAAGTAAAAAAGAAAGTTACCTATTAAATGTTTTTCTTGCAGTAAAATAGGTCATTTTGCATCAAGGTGTCCTAAAAGAGTCTCTAAGTATAAACATGAGAAGACTAGATTTCAAAAGAAATGTTATTATGTTGAATCTGATAAAGAAACTAGAAATGAAGATGAAGGGGTATTCATTTCTATCAAAGAAAATGGTCTGGTGCCCACTAAATCTACTAGTAATGTGAATGTTGAGAAAGCTCTTGCAAAAAAAATTAAGGAAAAGGATGAGTGGGTAATTGACAACAGATTTTCACATCATATGACTAGTGATAAAAGAAAGTTTGTAAGCTTGGAAAACTATGATGGTGGTGTTGTAAGATTTGGAGACAACACTTCCGGTGTGATTCGTGGCAGAGGAACTATTTATTTTGGTGGTAATCACAATACTCATGATGTTCTTTATGTAGAAGGTTTAAAGTATAACTTGTTGAGTGTTGGAAAAATGGTAGACAAGGGTTACAATATTCAGTTCAAGGATGGTAAGTGCAGAATAAGAGGAAGTTCTGGAAATATGATTGCTTCAGTTACAAAGACAAGAGGTAATTATTTTCACTTGAGTACTACTAGTGAAAGTTATTTAATTACTCAAGTTGATGTAAGTTGGTTATGGCATAGGAGGTTGTGTCATGTGAACTTTGATAACATTGTCAAGATAAGCTCTACTTAAGCAGTCAAAGATATTCCTAAGTTAGTAAAGCCTACTAACACTTTGTGTAAGGAATGTCAGATGGGAAAGAAGACTAGAAATTATTTCCAGAGCAAACAATATCACTCTAATGGAGTACTGGATTTGATAGATACTGATCTATGTGGTCCATCCAGAATACGAAGTCTTCAAGGTGAAAGGTACTTTATGTTTCTTATTGATGATTACTCTAGAATGATATGGGTTACTTTCTTAAGAGAAAAAAATGAAGCATTAGAAAAGTTCAAAAGCTTCAAAGCTATGGCAGAGAATGAGACAGGTCAAAAGATCAAATTCCTAAGGTCAGATAGAGGTGGTGAATTCACTTCTTGGGAATTCAATTCTTTTTGTGAAGAGCATGGAATCCAAAGATAACTATCTGCTCCCCACACCCCTCAACAAAATGGAGTTATTGAAAGAAAGAACATAACCATTCTAGACATTCCTAGAACCATGATGTTGGAAGCAAATGTTTATCATTTCTATTGGAGAGAAGTTGTAAGTACTGTTGTGTACACTATTAACTGGGTAAATATCAATAGTAATTCTAGTAAGACCGCTTTTGAGCTATGGTTTGGTTATAATCATACTTTCAAGTATTTCAAAATAAATTGGAAGAAAATACTACATTAAGAGAGATGATGATATAGGCAAGTTTGATGCTAGAAGTGATGAAGGAATCTTTCTAGGATACTCGACTAAGATAAAATCTTCCAGGTGCTTTAATAAAAGGCTGAAGAAAATGGTTGCAAGTGAAAATGTCAAAGTTGATGAATCCAGATGTAGTGGATATTATTCAGATGATCAACATGATAGTACTAACAATGGAAGTAATGTTCAGACACAAAATCAACTTCAAATTGTTCCAGTGAACCAAGGGAATCAAGAAGAATAAACTAGTAGAAGTGCAGAAGAAAGAACACAAGAACAAGAAGTCAGAGAAAATCCTAAAACTCCCAAGTATGTAAGGAAAAATCATTATGACAGTCAGATCATAGGAGATAAGAGAAAAGGTGTGCAAACTAGAAGAATAATTTTGGAAGAGTATTGTCTAATTTCAAAAACTGAGCCTAGCAATATCAATGAAGCATGCAAAGATGAATATTGGATGGAAGCTATGAAAGAAGAACTAATGAAGATAAAGAAAAATGGTACATGGGATCTTGTTGCTAGACCTCAGAAAAAAAATGTGATTGGAACCAAATGGGTGTTTTAGAATAAGTTGAATGAATAAGGTGAAGTGGTCAGAAAAAAAGAAAGATTGGTTTGCAAAGGGTACTCACAGATTGGAATGTATTGATTTTGAAGAAACTTTTTCCCCTATTGCTAGAATTGAAGCTATAAGATTATTTCTTGATTATGTTGCTTTCAAGAATTATAAAGTCTATCAGATGGATGTGAAGTCAACATTCTTAAATGGTGAGTTAGAAGAGGAAGTCTATGTTGAGCAACCAGATGGATTTCAACTGACTGACAAAGAAAACATGGTATGCAAATTGAAGAAAGCTCCATATGGACTTAAGCAAGCTCCCAGAGTTTGGTATGCTAGATTGGATAAATACTTGTTGAAGCTTGGATTCAATAAAGGTACTGCTGATAGCAATTTATATTTCAAGTCAGATCAAAATAAAGAATTGATCATTGAAGTCTTTGTTGATGACATTATTTTTGAAGGTGATGATGATTTGTGTATGAAGTTTGCTAATGAAATGAAAAGCGAGTTTCAAATGTCAATGATAGGAGAGCTGATTTTTTTCTTAGGACTGAAAATTACTCAGTTAGATGATGGAATTTTCATATCTCAGTCTAAGTATGTGAAATTGTTACTAGAAAAAATTTGTATGGAAGATTCAAAGCTAGTTGGTACACGTATGGTAACCGGATGCAAAGTTACACAGAATGATGATTATACTAAGGAAAATTAAACAAGATATAGGTCAATGATTGGTGGATTACTCTACTTGAATCAGACCAGGCTAGATATAATGAATGTTGTATGCATGGTTGCTAGATATCAAGTTGGTCCTATGGAGTCTCATGTGACTACTATGAAAAGAATTTTCAGATACTAGAAAGGGACAATCGATTTTGGTCTTTGGTATCCTAAGGATGATGATCTTAATTTGAATTATTTCATTGATGTAGATTGGGTAGGAGATGTGGATGACATAAAAAGTATAAATGGTGGTGCATTCTTCTTAGGGAAGAAGTTGGTGTCTTGGCTAAGTAAAAAGAAGAATTCCATTTCCTTATCTACTACTGAGGTAGAATATATTGCTGCTGCAAAAAGTTGTACTCAAGTATTGTGGATGAATAAGATGTTGAGAGATGTTAGAATTGAGTATGAAGAACCTATTGCTATAATCATTGAAAATTCCAGTGCCATAAACATTTCTAAGAATCCAATTCTACATTAAAAGACAAAGAATATATCCATCAAATATCACTTCTTGAGAGATAAATTAAGCAAAAAATAAGTTATACTGGAGTATGTACCTACGAAGGAGTGTATTAGGGGTGATTTACCCTCTTGATTAGAACTAAGTGATGTAGGTCTTTCCATCAGTCCATTAATTAGCCTTATCTTATTCTAGATTGATTTTGTGGTGGCTGCTACTCAAGGGGAGTAGTTAGATGTGCTAAATTTAAGAATCAGAGCATGTGTACCTTTTCCATTGATGTCAAATGGGGAGAGGAGAAATTTGAAAAACATGAGAGGAGCAATGTGAAAAACATGGGAGAAGAAAATAGGAAAAGAGTGTACAATCTAAGGATGAGATTGTTGGAGAAGAGCTAGTTGTGTTGATGGTATTATTTTCACATCATGTGTTTCCATCAATTCCAAAGGGGGAGATTTTTGGATATTGTGGTTGTATTACTAATATGTGGTTATCATTGATGTCAACACTATTAGCATTGGTGATTCTTAAGGCTATATATGTCGAGGAGATTGAGAAAATTGTAATAAATATATTATAGATAGCCAATAAAGGTAAGAAGGTCAAAGTGTTGGTAAGTGTTGTACGTTGATAATAAGAAGGTGCACATTAAAGTGTTTTTTTATAGCCTATCTAGTATTTTGTCCAGAAAATTTAGTGGTATGCATCAAGAATTGACAAAGTTATGAAGATCTGTGTTCCTACAATTATTTAGTTACTGTAGCAAGTGTTTCTAGAAGATGAGATTGCAATTTTGCTAAATTTGGTTGTTGTGAATGTTCCTATGACATTCATGGATGATTCTAGATCATTCTCTATCCATGTTGTACATCTGCATTGATCAGAGTGCTTGTGATTGAATATTTTTCCTTATGTGTTCAAGCTTTTCATGATCTTGGCTAACATGATGGTGATAGCATGTTGCAGATCTCTATGGATTAATACTTTATTGTTTGGCATGATCAAGGGTATTTATTTGGGTCCTCACTATGTTGTGACCAACTTGTGTTGGTGCACATTAAGATTTATTTATGTATTGAGGCCTAAAGTTGTAATTTATTCTTTTGTGGCCGACATAGTAGTTGATGTAAATCTATGTAGAAAATATATAAGAGCGATTGTCTCTTCACTGTTGGGTGTGTGAGTGGATGTGTTCTAAGTGTATGTGTGTATGCGTGAATAAATATTGGATCATCTGAATGCAGAGCAGAGTCTGAAGAAGGCTGAGCGAAGTTTGTTTGTGCCTAAACGGAACTGTAATCAGGATTGTGAAGAATCTAATTTCTCATTTCATGTTCATCAGATGGATTTAATTTGATTATTGTATGTAAGTAAATGAGCCTTCCTTTGAGTAGTGAGCTCTAGGTAGTGTGCTTGAATGCATGTGCATTCCCTATTTAATTTTCATTATACCTTTAATAGGGTATAATCTTGTGGACTAACATCCACCATGATTTTTCCCCTAACAGGGTTTCCACGTATAAAATCTTGGCGTTCATGTGTCTTTGATGTGTTATTGATTTATGTTTGCACTGTTAATTATCAGATCTAAGATTAAAGGTTGATTAATGTTGAATAAGTTTTATTTTGGTAACAACTGATTCACCTCTTAGTTGTCTATTCTTGATTTTCCAACAATGCATGCCCCCACCTTAAACTAAATTCTAATGCCAAGTTGAAGCAATTATTTTTAAGGTAGAATAAAATTTCATTTGATAAGACATTAGAGCTTGTTGGGAAACCATATACCCAATGATATGTTACCCACATATTTTACTCATGACAAGGGGTTGTCCCCAAAATAAAGCCACATAATGAACAAGAAAAATATAGCACATTAGAGATCCACAAATATAAGGTTAGTTTATCGGACAACTAATATGATCATGCTCTAAATCAATATCATTTCCCAAATACTTGTGGAACTATGACCACAAAAGAGGAATAACACATAAAGACAACAAAAATTTTAGGTCAACATGAAAGAGACCTAGACATATCAACACTTTGCATCATTCCGAAAAGTAACAAAGATAATACATACAAAAGATAAAGAGGAATAGAGATAAAAATAGATAAGAGTCACAATAAATTTTCTTTCTTTGTATCCTTAGGCCAAAAATAATAACAAGGGTCATCCAAAGAAAACTAATAAAAAAAATACATTCCAAGCAATACATCATAGGAGATCACATTATATTCAATAAAACACACAAAAAAACTCAAGGAGGTACTACATATGTGATTCAGTTTATAGGAGATCATCTGGATCCAAATCTTACTCATCATAAATGAAAGAAAAAAAATACACTAAAGGAACTACAACAAGTGTGGTACAAGGAGAAGTACCAGGTTCAACACATTTTGGATCACTCTCATTAGAAGGATAATCATGTCTTCCCCCATCTAAATTAATTTACTTCGAAAATATAAGAGCTATATCATTATGGTCTTCTTTTTTTTATATTTTATCTTCAAATTCATCATAATATTGTATCACAATAGGTTGCATTTTAGTAATATCATCATGATCATGAGCACTAACATCTATATTTGTATCTAGTGAACATTTTATTCTTCTTTTGGTTGGGATGAATAAGGTTTGGATTTATGGTTTAGCAAGGGTGCAAGAGTAGAGTCAGGTGATCAAAAGGATGGATGAGTTAGATGTATCTCAATTGGATTTGGGTGGATGGATAGTCGATCACTAGTTAATGCTTTATGCTCTTTCGCAAGTTGACGAGCCATAACTTGACATCTTCATTTGCATTCTTTTGAATTTTTTATTTATCTCACATAATTTAGCCTGTGAAAGAGGGGTAGAGGAATTTCTCAACATTTGTCCCTTTTATTTCTTTTTAGGAGGAATCAAGGGGACTATTGAAAATTGAGAAACCATAGGATTCTTAATTTTTTCACAAAAACTTATTTTTCCTTAGGAGGCACAAGTTTTATCCTTGAATTCCTTGACAAAAGGTTGTCTCATGATCTTTTATAGGATGAAGGAGGGGTAATTGTGGCATACATGCTAGAAGGTTGAGGAAGAATACTCATTTTGGGTTAAGGTTTAATTACTACTTATAAATTAGGAGGAACAACCACCATAGCTATTAAATATTGAGGAGCCTCAGGAAGAATGTTACTGAGGTATAATTTGGCTATATACATAGCTTTAAACTTTTGATATGACATGAATAAAAAATCCTCACAAGGTTTAATAGGTTGGACTAGTTGAGGCCAAAAGTAGTCTAGCAAAAAATTCCACAAGAGGCCAAAGATTTAAATCCACTATAGTCAACAATATATATTTGTTCTTAAAATGGGAATTTAAGGAATTAATGAATAACCAATGGGACCAAATTAATGGATCTTATCCATGGATGACCTAACTTCACACAATATTGGTTTGACATTGGTACTATGGTAAATGGAACATCCAATTATTTAGGTCCAAATTTTATTGGGAGAGGTGTAGAACCAATCAATGGGTGATAGAACCATCATAAGGCTTTAATAATGTTTCTGATTATTCATAATCATCTTAATAAATTTCATACACATATAATAACTCTTCAATGATCACATTCACTACACACATTAGAGTATTCCCCTTGTGGGCTTATCATTAATTATATCAGTGATATAAAGAGGACCATTAGGTGTAGTTATAGAAGAATCGATATATGTGAAATAAATATATGGAAAATTATTGGTTTGACCCTTACGTGTTTGAGCATCAATCATGTTGATCTCATTGAATATATCCTCAACTTATTCTTTTGTATCGATTGTAATTTTTGATTGGGTGTTGTAGCTAATTTATTTCCCTTTTCATTTATACCAGCCAACTAGAGTATATTAGAATCAATGAGGTCTTGTACTTGGTACTTAAGATGTATACATATTTCTATATCATTCCCAGGTGTAATATGATTTGATAAAATTATTTTGAATTAGATTTAGGTGGTAGTGGTTTAGTTTTTTCAATAGGCCTGATAGGTGGAAGTTGAATCATATATTTGTTTATAAATTGAAACATAATGGCATGGAGAGAATCACTTGAAATTATGATAATTGTCTATCTAATTACCTAAATTGATATGGTGTTGTAGTGACAACTTCCATTTAAATGTTATTAGTTGATTGAGGATTGTTTATTTTTATAAATTTCTTGTTTTGATTCTTGAATGGTTGATAGTTGTTATGATGAATGGATTTGGATAAAATAGTAGGAGATGATGAAGTTGTACCTTCATATTTAATAACCAATATTTGATAATCATGAAGGATCATCCATAAGTGTGTAAATGTAGGATGCTCCATTAACAAGATCTTATCTCTAAGGTTAGGCTGAAAATTTCTTATAAAAACTCATTGCATATCAAAATTTGGAAGGTTATAAGAGATTTGCAAATATAGAGCTTGGTATTGTCCTATAAATTAATCGAATGAAGTTTCCACAGTCCATGATCATTAAGTGTTAGTTGTTTCTAGATTGAAACTATGTAAAAAAAATTATATCAACGTTTTGTGTAATGCCCTACCAAGTAACCTTAAAGGAAGTTGTAATTAACGACTTAAGTGAACCAATTTTTTTTTATAAAGTGCAATAACATACACATTCACTTACTAATTAACAAAAACCTCTAAGGCTACAAGGTTAGGATTACTTTAACCCACACATACATATTACATATAACCATAGCATTATAACCTTTATGAAATAAACATCATACATCATGAGAATACCACATAACATAATAAGATGAACATCCAAGATACAATCTCATAAACATTAACTTAATCTAATAGTTACATCACTCATTCCCAAAATGAGACAATAGTACAAAAGTATAACAATTACATAATCTCACCTCATAAACATAAGAGGGATAAAATAACTTATACAATTTGAAATATTACAATGCAAGAAAATACAATAAGAACCGCGAGTTGTCCATCTGGATGTCTCACCACCAAGAACTGAAGATCAAGGGGGACCCAACGGTTTTGGAGCATGTTCCACCCAACCATGTGGTACCCGTAGGCCCACCCCCCATGCTAGGAGATAGTAACAATGTAACATGGACAAAGATCTACAACCTCTAACCAAAGGCAGACTCAAACTAACTCAGACTAAAATAACCAAACAAATGCAATAAACAAGAACAACTCTCACATCACTGACATTGCTTCCAGACATAAAATAGACCAAGTATGTTCAGAGAACCATACACATATACAAATACCAATCACCAAGGGAATCTCAAGTGCACATAAAATAGAAAACATAACCACTCCAACTCTAGGAGGTAACAAATAATAGAACACACTCCAAACATCTTGGAGGCAACAAACACATAGTCCACTCCTTTCACAGGAGGTACAAAACATCCCCGTTCGTGGAAACCGGGTAAATATTGAAAAGACACCACACACTACCCAAGGGAAAAACAATTGGTTGACATAATGAATCGACAACCCTCTTAAATACTCTAAGATCTTCTGGAAGACTTACAAATTTGGACTGACACACAATCCCAAAGCCCAAAGTGCATCATGACGACATAGCCACAAAATCTTTCAAGTCATTAATCAAATCTAATATTTGGATTCCTTAAATCCATAATCATTCAATAGAAAACGTTGACAAAGTCAAAGGCACAATATCTAGATTAACTGAATTAACCATATAACCATATTCCTCTTTCATTATTGGACATCTAAAACAATTAGACTCACTTTCCTTTACGAATACAGAGAAAATAAAACATTTAAGGCAATCACGGGGAAATTACTATTTTTGGATATTCTAAATCCATATCTCATAAATATTTCAATCACACCAATATAATTGTCCAAAATAGAAAATAAATAACTTGAGGTAATTAATTGTCTTCTCATTATGACAACTCCTTAATTATCTTTTAATACAACATAAAACTATAGACAATAAGCTTTACAAATTTCAATCCAAAAACTATGTCTCTTCAACTATCCATTTAAAACATGAAATTTATAAAATATCTTAAAATATCCTTTTCGTTAACAATTTAACCATGCATTCAACCTTATCTTTTAAAATCTCCATGCACAATAAAGTAAAACTTTTTCTCTTTCAAATAATCGAAATAATAAAATAAGCACCTTCAATCTACAAATATAAGAAATTCTATTTTAAACAATTTAAAATCAAATTCCATATCCCTTTTAATTTTCCAACTATACACAATGTCTAAATAAAACAATCATAAAATATTGCATCTACTCTCCATATTAATTTCTTATGTAATATATTCGTTAAACGTACCCAATATGCCATCAATACATAACACAACTATTCTTATAAATATTTACATATATATATATATATACTTTTATTTATACATTAAATATATCTATTTATACAATAACAAAAAGATTACATTATATTAATAACATATAATAATATTCCTTAACTAAATTTTCCAATTGCCTATATTATCCAAATATTTAAATACCACTACAATGTTTTACAACATTCTTTCTAAATATTCAAATTACACACAAAATCCAATATTCATTTTATTAACTAAATATATTTAACATTTAAATATTAAATATTACCAAATTTTCATTGAAATTAAAATATCAAATATCAATATAATATTAACGAACCCTAAAACACCTTATGGAAAGGCGGACAAATCCGAACCCAGCAAATTCGCATTTTAAAAAAAAAAAACCAGGCAGGGATATGGCGGACGAACCACCGGATTCGCCATTTCCATTAAACACCTAGGGAAGCCCCAATGTTTGGGGGGCGGTTGTGCATAGCATAGCCGAACCCCAAACATGGGTGCGGCCTATGAAGTGAGGGGGTGTGGAGGGGGCTACAGAGGCCCTTCCTCCACAGTCGTCCCCTTATGGGGGTAGCGGTGGAGGCAGCACCTCCCATGCCTTCCCCAACCCTTTCACAAAACCTTGCTACAATTTAAATCCATGATTTTAATAAACAGGATTTTGAAAATTACAAAGCCTTAATAATGGGCGTCGTACGATCGGCGGAAGTTACATAAAAACCAGAATATTTTAATATATGAAAACTAAATATATATATATATATATATATATATATATATTATATATATATATATATAAACATATATATATATGTATATATATAATATATATATATATATAAAAACGAATTTAAACAATAGACCAATAGGGAAATTTTGTAAAAAATATTCACCTACAGGTGAAATTGTAAAATCTTTTCCAGAAGATCCAAATTTCACAAAAGCTTAAAAAAAACTAATTTCTTCTAAATCATTTTCTCGAATTCATGAATAATAAAAGAATAGGGAAAACTAAATGGGTCTAAATTATAATCAGAAAGTTTTCAAATCCTCTAAGTTTCTCCACCTAATTTCTACAGAGGGTTTTCAAAATAAATTTGATTTTCTATAGGGTTATCAAAATAAATTTGATTTTCTACAAAGGGTTTCATTTTCTAAAAACATTCTAAATGCATTGTTCAATCTCTATGTTTGATTCCAATAACAAAATAATCGATTTCCTCAAATAATTTAAATTCAACTGAGGTTTTCACAATTTTCACTTAAGAATTTTCACAAAAACAAAAGCTATAAATTTATTTGATTCTTTTCTTCTAATAGCAAATTTATTTTCTAAAACAGATTTAACAAACAAATCTTTAATCCCTATTATTTTAAAAACAATCCAGAACAATAAAAACACAAAAGAAAACCTAGTTCAAGAAGCTACAGGAAAGATGAATTTCTGATGCAAGCCTCCTCCAAAGATTTCCTGAATTTTCTTCAATCCTCCAACGAATCCAATCCAAAACCCAACAAATGCAAACAATCTTTCCTCCAATCAATTCTACAATCAAAACTTTCTTCAAACCCTTCTTTGTACAAATTCTCCAAAATTTCTTCTCTGTTGTAAAAGTGAATTTTTTCTAAAACTTTTCTCCCCAAAATTAAAACATCCATTCCTTATAAATCAAAAATACCTAATACAACCCTAATTCACATTACATGCAAATTAGATATTAATTTCAATTTCAATTTTTACAACCCTAATTCACATTGCATGCAAATTAGATATTAATTTCAATTTCAATTTTCAAAAACCCACTTTCAATTTAAAATGCAATTTCAAATAATAAATTAATTTCCAAAGTTGAAACTCATTTCCCAAGTAAACATTTAATTACAATTTCTAATTTAATTCCCACAAGTTGAAATTAAATTCCAAAATTAATTTTAATTATTTTATTTCCTTTCATTTTCTTGCATCACATTTAATTAATTAATTTAATTATTTAATAACTAAATTCAACCCCCTTGGATTAAATATAATTAATTAAATAAAGTAAATATAATTAATTAAATAAATTAAATATAATTAATTAATTTAAATATAAACTTTTATCCACATTGCATAATTTAAATTAAATAACCATCAACATGATTTAAATGCAATTATTCTAAATATTGATTAAATAAATACGCACCTTTCAGAATCAAATAATATTAAAATAAGGTAAACTATGACTCAACAACCAAAGCTAATGACACACTAAGGCTAGGGTGTAGACTTGACACATGTTACCTAGCTACTATCTCCCGTTCAACTTAACCGTTGGATCGACATGCTCAAACCTGTGAAACCAAGTGGAGTGGATGTCATGTACCTGCAATCCTGAAACCAAGTAAACAACATCATACAATATATCCAGCATATAATACACACTGTGAAAGAGAAATCATGGATTCGCAGGGCGCTCACAAGCAAGTGATGCAAACCCGTCCCCTTCACCAATACAATCATCAAAACTGACACTTCCATTATAATCCAATAATCTCATATAAAATCACATGTTATATCTACTAACATCACTACATCATTAAAGCATGTAAACTAAAGCCTCAGATAAACAAATCACATCACATAATATAGTTGTCGTTCAATAGTAGCGATCAAAACATCATAACAAAATGTATCCAGTATCAAAGTAGCCACAACCAAACATAGCATAAAGCAAACCGAACAAGAAGCAAAACGGAGGGGTATTACATTTTGGATCATACTCCATGATCCATCTTTTCTCTTTTTGCTTGCATTTCATCCTGATGATGGATCATGGAGTATGATCTAAAATTTTGATATAAAAAATTTACATGGTTTCAATCTAGAAACAACTAACACTTAATTGTCCTATAAAGTATGTCACCTTCTTTTTACGTCCCTATTTATAATGAATTAAATTCATTAATGTATCTTGAGGTCCAATTTTTTCTTTAAATTGTTGAATGAATTCATTAATTAGTGTTGTAAAGGACACTATCAAGTTATTTAGAAATGAACAAAACTAATCAAGGGTGACATCTTTTAATGACTGTGGAAATAACTTATCTAGGAGAGTGTCTTCAAAAAATAAACCACTATATAAAGGAGTGAAGGATGATATGTGGTTTGTGGGATGACCTTTTCCAACATACTTCTCAAAGTGAGGTATTTCAATTTTTTGTGGTATGGGTGTTTTTAAGATAGTGAATGACAATGAACTACATGTGACGTATGTTGGAGGGTTAGGATTAGTTTAAATTTGGTTCATGTTTGAAATTTGTTGTTGTGCAAATATATATTTTTTTTTAATAGTTGTTTTATCACAAGATCATTTAGTGACATGTTTTGAGAATGTGTTGAATATGATGGGCTATTATGGATGATGGGTGTGTTATTTCCTTACATGTTTATAATAGGTTTGAACATGTAGGTATTATGGGTGAAGAAAAAAAGATATAAGGATTCCCACAAGAAAACCCTAAAATTACATTTAGACTATTTCTATATTATGTGGTGGATTTTATGAGTAGAGGAGTAAAGATGGGAATAGAAGGCATTATTGTAGGAGAGAAAGCTTGTTTTCCTAATTTGTTTTGAGAACTAGTCAAGGCTTCAGTGCAACTAGTTATTGTAGGAATGTTTGCATCTACTATATGAGCTATGACACATCACTTCTTTAACTTGTGATTAGTTTATAAAATTCATAAGGTTATCCAAGAGAGGAACCATTTCTCTAGCCAAAGGCTCAACACTTAAGAATTGTTGAATTCTTTCTAATTCTTTGTCTATTTTTTTAGTTTGTCTTTAGGGAAATGGGAAACAACAACCTCTAAGTCTACATAAACGTTAGGTTTCAATTATTACATGAATAAAGTAGAGTTAGGAAGGGAATAAAATATGGATTGATTATATGTAACACCTTGAGTAAAGATTTATAAAACTCAGGCTCAACACCAGTTGTGATTGTAGTGCGAGAAGTCGTATTATGTGTAAAACTATGTTTCACAGTGGTATTAGCTATAGGATACCAGGTAGTGAAGTTCATAGATTTATTATAAGATTCAAAAAACTTAAGTGCTCATACAATGAAGATAAAACAAAGATCAATGATAGAAACTAAGATAACATTTAGAAGCAAAACACAAATTTGCACATGAATCATAGAGATAAGACTATGATCCAAATTTTGGATAAAATTAAATAAACGAGGTAACTACCACCATAGACTAGGGATATGGATTTTTGCTACTTTTAAAATTTGACAATGAGCTATAGTGTCTAAGGATTCTAATTTTTAGAGGTTTAATTATGACATTAGATAGATTTTTGGAAATGTAGAAAATCCTAATTTTACTATGTGTAATACATAATTGTGAATACAATTTTAGATTTTTGAATTAATGCAATATTTTCCAAAGGTAATTTTCATATTGTAAAATGAAATAATTAATAGAACCTAGTTTAAAAAATCTAGAAATTGAAAAAAATTCTATCTTGAAAAATACTATATAAATCTTTATACTTTTAATGATTTTAACCAAAATATTCATGCATAAATGATAAATTCAAACACTTATACTATATTCAGATATTAACATGACCTAGTTAATAATTTAGAAGCTTTTTAAAGTGAAAAAAAATCAAGTTCAACAAAATGTGACATTCAAGAAAAAGGGATCTAGGGTCTAAATCACACCTTATCCTACATCACAATGGAAGGAACCAAAAATGATCAAAAACACCCAATTGGCTATTAACCTCAATGGAAGAGTCAAAATGATCGATTGGTGTTTTGGTTCTTTCATTTAAAGGACTGATTGATTGAATAATAATTAATTCAATTTGAACATACAAATATATATCTAGGTTAATTATGCAACTATAGCAAACTATTATGATTTTAGGAAAGCATAAAACAAAAACATATAAATTAAGCATAGAACAACAAAGTGTAGAAATAGAGGAACTTGGCATAGAAATCTAAGCTTGAGTTGGATGGATAGGGGTGCTAGCACCCTAGACCTGAAAATGAAAACCTAAAAAAAATCAAATCTCAATTGGTCCTTGTTTGTAGGATCTTTATTCTTGTATTCATTTTCAAGACTTAATTTATTGCTAATTAATTTAACTTTCCCCAATTCGGTGATATATGAGGCTTGAATGCTTGATTGAGAAATTAGGTCTTCAATTATTTCCCAAATTCATTTCAAATCTGTAACTTGCACACAAGACAGGATGGAAAGGGTTGTGCCATATAGGGGTTTGCCTAAGTCAAACCCCACTTTGGCATTTCTACCTCCACAATGGATATGATAATGTAAAAGAGTGCTTACCCTAGGTTGGGTAGAGGAAAATGGATAAAAAATGATAAATTGACAAATGTTGCAACTTACCACTTAGATTTGTATTCCTTGATGAACTAAATTCATTTTAATCGTCACCTTCAAGAATAATTTGATGTTTTATCTGAAGTTTTACAAGTTTTAGTGCTCACAAAACAAATTCACATGAAACATGAATAAATTGACATGAAGACTTGATGCATAGCTAACATTATGCTACTATTTTAGGATTCTCAACCACTCAATTGATTCACTAGCATTTTAAATGGTGAAAAAGATTATATTTATATGTATTTATTTAATTACCCTCAAAATTAATTATTGACAACTGACAAATAAATTTATATTTCTAAATGTTAAAATGTAGACAATGCAATATTTAAATTGGGGCCAAAATATGCTGGACAAGGGCACTAGCACCCTAGTCTAGACCTATTTTTGGTATTTTGTTATTGTTAAATAAATATTAATTGATAAGTTTCAATTTAACTCTAATTATCTAAATATGATCGTAAAATGGGAAAATTAAAAGAACAATTAGGTCCATGCATATAACGCGGAGCTATTAAAACTAGTGTGAAATTGTCAAGGGTGACAACTTACAATGCTACAAGAGAATTTCCTATATTCTCTCTATATACACCTAAAAATGGTCTAGAAAATATAATTAATTAAATACGACTTATTTGATTAATTAATCTTAATTTCATCTACGATTAAATAAATATAAATATTTATTTACATAGTTCACATTTAATTCTTCTAAATTCTTCTATTATTCCATCTTAATTAAATAAAAAAATTTAATAATTTGTTTTATTTAAATTATCAAATTCTCCTATTTTAAATCACATCATTCTATCTTAATTAAATAAATGGGTTCACATACTTTATTTTATTTAATTGTTTATTTCTTCCATATTTAATTTAATAAATAGATTTTTATAGTTTTTTTTATTAAATTTAATATCTTATTTCTTTCTAAATTTGAATAAATCCAAAATATTCAAATCCTACAGCTCATCATATCTCACCAATAAAATTAGATATTATATGTTTAATTTATTTCTAATTTAATTCAATTCGTATTCACGGGAAGCTTTGGAGACAAATTGGAAACAAATTTGAATCAATCTCCCAAATATTCTTCCTTTGATTCTTCCTATCCTCTTGCCTAATGTTTTCATGGGGAGAAACCATTCCCATAATTAGCTCCAGCCTTTCCATCTCTCACCATTCAATCCTCTAGATTGAATCCAAGCCTCTACTTTGTTGCCCCTATGCAAATTGTTGTCGGGAAATCTATAAATACAGCCTCACAATACAGTAAATAGATTCCAAATTTATTCAAACTTAATTTGCAGGAAAGCATTAAGCATCAATCAATAAAGCATCAAGCATCAAGCATTTTAGAAATAGCAGTAGATTTCATGTCATGGCTGCATACTGTAGCTTTCATCATAGTTTTCATGTCAACATAGATTAAAGTAGCTTCCTTTTATCATCTAGATATTATCATATAGGATTAGATCATTGTATCTAGCATCATTATGTTCTTTAGATTGGAATTTTAACATTCATAGAACTTATTCAATATGATAGCTTGTATGATTTAATAAATCTTTAAAGATAGGAAACAATATGACGCTTTCAGTAGATTCTTGCTTTCAGAGATTCTACACTTAGGGACAAGTTTCGTCCATCTTATCATTCATAGTCATTATCCTTGCTATGCTCATTCCTTACATTTCCACCTTTGATCTTGAAAAGATTAAGGATCTTCTTGAACATCATATATCTTATCCTATACACTTTATCCATATCTTCTATACCATATCTTTCATCTTATCCATATTCCATCATTTTTACTAAATACATCTTTTCTTTCTTTCCTTGGTCTTGATGAGGAATAGGGGAAAAATACTTGGGCCTTGTGTTTGTATCTTGTCTAGTTGATCTTGATCATCTCCATTCATTATTTTTATCCTTTCTTTCTTCCACTCCAAATCTCCTAGCTTATCAAAATCCCCTTTGCAACCTTGAATCTTATTATGCAAATCATATTTGAGCCTAGTTGTAAAACATTATCCAATCCTCATATCTTTTGTTAATCAATCATCAACAATCATCAATATTATCGTACTTAGAGGAAATTAGTGATCCTAAGTACTTATCATCATCATGCCTTATGGAATCAATCATTCCTGGCATCTTAATCAATCAACCATTATCATCTTTTGACAAGAGATTTGTTGCTTGTGTGACATGTTTGTAGTGAATCTTTCATTTTGATCTATCATTTATCCATGGTTGCATTACCCCTATTGTGGGGCATCTTGTTCCTTCAATCAGTCATATCATCTTATTTCATCTTAAATATCCTGAAAATCCAAACAAAAAAAGAGAGTTGCAAAATCCAAAAAAATCAAAAATCAAAAAAACCACAAAAAAAAGAGAAAATTAAAAATTAAAAAAAAGTCAAAAAACAAAAACAAAAATAAAAAAAGCATAAAATCTGAAAAAGGTGCAATAAAATCTCATGTACATATCCTAGAAATGGTGGTTGTGTCTCACCCTAGCTTGGGGGAAAAATCCTGAACTCATTGAGGGCAATAAACTTTGAGCTTAATATAATGGACAAAAAACAGTATGACAAACGCAACAAACACAATGATCATAGAAAGATCTGACATTGAGCATACAACAAACATCAAAACCATTCCATAAACTATCTATATCAAATGTTAAAATCAGTATTAATATGGATGATCTAATCTAAGTAATGATTGAAATACGTTAAGAAAAAGTTAAATTATTGTACTTTGATCTTTGTTATCATTTCTTTGGAGCAACACGGTGATGTATTGAACTAGAGAAGCTAGGAAGGAGAATGATATTTTATTTGTTTGTTGTCTATGAGTTAATCATTATTATTATGTGAATTGTTGCGAGACTTTCTCTACAAAGTATCACTGATGAAATTTGGAATTTACATAGGAAAGTGATTGATTCTCATCTATTTATGCAAGAAATGCTCAGGTCATCGTGGTTTAATTATACCTCAATGCTTGTGTTCACTTGCAATATCAAAAATCATGGAATTCATACTCAAGTCATCATGGTCTAAATTATACCATTAATGCTTGTACTCACTTTCAACATTTTTAAAGCTCTATGATGATACAAATCACAATAAAAGTACTGTTAAGATGCCAATACTTGCATATGTAGATTTGCATGGTTAAATTAGATTTCATTCATATTGGTTTTGAATCTGCATTATATATTTTCCACATCGACTAACGATATCTATATTAGCCTGCACCAGATGTAGAATCATGTCCCACATCTTTGGGAAGAACTCTAAAATCCTCCTATGATCATAACATATCGTGAATCAGCAATATTATCAATCAATCTAATCGGCTCTAGTGAGACTTTAATCAAATCTCGTGAGCGACTATCATTGAACCTCGCCTATCATGAGGTCAATCAATCAATCTATTATTAAACCTCACATATTATGAGGTCAATCAATCAATCAATTATTGATTCTCGCCTATCGTGAGGTCAATCAATCAATCTATCAATGAACCTCACCTATCATGAGGTCAATCATCAATCTATCATTGATCCTCACCTATCATGAGGTCAATCAATCAATCAATCATTGAATCTCACCTATCATGAGATCAATAATCTTCTAATCTATCAGGATCATCAATCAATATCGAATCAAAGGCTAACACAATCGAAAATCATCAAACATAAGGAGGCTTAATACAAATTCATCTAGGGCCAAACTTTCTACATTTTTAATTGGGAGATAAATTATTTCACCAACAAATCTTCATCAAATCATCATCAAATCATTCAAAAATCATAAAAAAAATATAAATTTCTGAAAAATCAAAAAAATCATAAAATCATAAATTTATCTCCTGAGGGGGCATATATTCATCAATCACCTGAAAAATCAATGTCTGGGGCATACTAAAATTTTTAATCGATACTAGCAGCAACAACAAAAATTTCTTTGAGGCAATGCATAAACACATCATTCGAAGAGGGGAAAAATGTATACACCTAAAAAATGGTCTGGTGAATATAATTAATTAAATAAGACTTATTTGTTTAATTAATATTAATTTCATCTACTATAAAATAAATAGAAATATTTATTTACATAGCTCACATTTAATTCTTCTAAATTCTTCTATTATTCCATCTTAATTAAATAAACAAATTTAATACTTTATTTTATTTAAATTATCAAATTCTCCTATTTTAAATCACATCATTCTATCTTAATTAAATAAATAGGTTCACATACTTTGTTTTATTTAATTGTTCATTTCTTCCATATTTAATTTGTTGGTGTAATTAAATATTTTGTACCTTGTCCTAGGTCATAATTACACCTTAGTTAAGTTTACTTAGGGACCACATAGGAGTTGTTGGAGAATTTCCACCTTTGGTGGACTTATCTTCTTATTAATTTATCACCTCCACCTTTCATGGACATATCATGTGATTAGGTTTCCACCTTTTGTGGGTGATCCACTATTTGTGGTGGTTATTACATTATCACCTTTCCACTTTAGGTGAAGTGATAGCTTTCCATTGTTGTCTCATGTCATAAGATTACGACACTTGTCATAATCTTATGGACTCCTATGTACTCACCTTGGCTATATAACCAAGGGGTCTCTACTACATTTGTACACACACATTGAATCATATCATTGACATTGAATACAGTTTATTCTTGTCATATTATTTTCTCTCTTCTTTGTGCTTTCCATTGGTCCATAGATCTTGGCATCCATAGCCAATTCTAACATGGTATCAGAGCATGTTTGATTCTGACATGGTATCAGAGCAAATTGGGTGCCATTGGAGAGTCTTTTTCTAAAGAGAGGTACCAGATTTGGGGAGGTTCCATTTTTGGCTCTTTATTGCAGGTTTATATCAGAGCTTGCTAGTGCAAATTTGAGCTCACCATTGTGTCCGAAAGGTTCGAGAAAGTTGATTTTTCTTTTTGTTTCATCCAAATCGGACATATGAGGCCAAATCTATGAGGGTTTGAAGCTGCAAAGTGGTTGCCAGATCTAGAAGGTAGCTGCATTTTTGGAGTATTTTGGATCAAATCTGACACAGCCATCGCTTCTAGAAGGGCCAAAAACCTAAGATCAACTATCCATTCGTCCATTTTGGAGCAAGTCATCCGGTGAGGCAAAAAAAATTTGCCCGAAGAGCCGTACGGCCCCCCAAGCGTCATTATGACAGGGTACAATTTTGAAAAAATAAAATATTTTATTTCGTTGAAAATCTTCTGAATTTTTTTTAGAAAAATAAATTTTCGACTTCAAAATATTTTATTCGCAAAAAGAAAAAGTTTTTTTTTGTAAAAAAAAACACACAAAAGAAAAAATTTGCGGATTACATTTATTGTACCCTACTCCGCAAGGTACCTTGTATCGCACTGCTGCCTAGTGCTACGTGGCAAGAGGCCACTGGCGGGTGGGTCCCAAAACACCCGCGACCTGTCAAAGATCACTGATGGCTACTCCGAGAAATTTCGGCCGGCAAAAATCCTGAAAATCCAGCAGCAAATACAAGATTCCGACTAAGATTCTCGACGAACAGATTTTGCTATCACGAAAAGAATATTCCGATGAAAAGGAATATTCCTACAAATATTCTGGCAAGACTGACAGTGACGGTAATAGCCAAATGGCTGTCAAATTTAATGTCGTAAATTGATGACATCAGCAAAGCATCAGCACTCATTTCAAAATTTTCAGCCCCCTCACGGTTTGCATTTTGGTTTTCATAGGCGAACTTTGAAGCTCCATTCATCAGTCATTTTGGCTCCTTTTTTCAACCAATTTTTTTTTATTTGGGCTAATTTTTCGTGCTCTTCATAGTGGTGCAATTAGTTTTTGGTTTTGGCTTTTGGTTTTTCTAGAAATTGCAGATTCTCATAGATGTTGCTTCGTCCTCATTTTGGAAACTTTGGGAGCTCATAACTTGCTCCTACGGTAACATTTTTGGGTGCCATTTTTTTTAAAGTGCATAAACTTTTGTGTACTTCTCATTGGTATGATCAAATTGATCTCATTATGTACCAAAAAATTGTACTTCAATCTATGGCCTATTTTGGCAATTTGCATGTACCAAGAACAAAGTCCACTTTGCTATTTTTGGCAGTGGCAACTGTAAACGCACTACTCATAAAGTGCCAAGCTCAGATATTTCTTGGGGGGTCTCTTTATTGAGTGAATTTGGGGGGGTGTCTTTTGTGTGATTGTGCCTATTTTGTGCTCTTGCATTCCATCATGGGTTCATCTAAAGTTCCACTCTTAACTACACATAATTATGCTACTTGGAAAGTATGTGCATGGAGTAAAATAATGGAAAAAGGTTTAATTTACTACATTGATGGAACCATAACTGCACCTGCAGATCCTAAGGCAGATGCAATTGCATATATGGATTGGCTCACTAAAAATTCTATGGCATTGGGTACACTACGAAAGTTCATTTCAAATGATCTCATTTTTCATGTTGATAAATGTACTTCAGCCAATGAAGCTTGTGATAAGCTTGCTACTTTTTATGGCAAGGTTGATAAGTTTAAGGGATACAAACTTCAAAATGATCTCTTAAGCCTTGATCCTAAGAATTTTGACACTATTCAAGATTATGTCACTAAAGCAAATGAGCTAAGAGCACAACTACAAGATTGTGGTATTGAGAAAGAAGATGATCAATTGGTCTTTAACTTGTTGGAAAAGCTTCAAGTTGAGTATGTGGCCTTTGTTTCAAGTTTTCAGACTCAACAATTGACAATTAGTAATTTCACATCACCATCTTTTGAGGCTCTCACAGATCTTTTGATTTGAGAGCAAAATAAGCTTATTCAAATGGGTACTTTGAAGTCTTCAAAATCACATGCCTTGGTTGTAAAAGATGACAAGTCTTCAAGTAGCAAAGAAAAGAATAAGTACAAGCCTAAAAGAACACACAATCCACAGAAGAACATAAAAATTCATTTTCAAAAGAGAAATCATCTAAGAAGGAGAGGTCCTTTTGTGCATATTGCAAGAAGGATGGACATGAAGAACATTATTGTTATAAGAAGGATATTGATGAGTTGAAAAATATTCTCAAAAGAAATCAAATTGGTTTTCCTTCTAGAATGACAGAATCTTCTTCTCCTTCTTCTTCAAAACAGTCTAAGGGAAAAGGTCTTGCTGATTTTTCATCTACATCAGGAAATCGAGGTCAAGCTCTTTGTGCTTATTCAAGTCCAAGATCAGGTAGATGGCTTCTACATTCAAGAGCATCACATCATATGGCATCTTCACAATCTATATTCTCTTCATTTCAGCCTTGTTCTATGTCTCCTATCTTGATGGGAAACAATACATACATGAGTGTAATAGGGAAGGGATCTATTAGTTTTGGGGAGAACACTCTCCAGGATGTTTTGTGTGTTCCTCATTTGATAAACAATCTTCTTTCCATATATCAGATTACACATGGTGGAAATGGGAGAATTGTGGAGTTCACACCTGATTCAGTCATCATTCGAGACTTGGAGAGTAGAGAGATTATTGCTACTGGGGTGGTTGATCATTCATCTCAGTTGTATACCTTTGCAGATTTTTCTTCTGATGGTGGCATTGTTCCTTCGACTGTTGATCACACTTCTATTGTGAACCATGATTCAGAGGAGACATTTGGCTACTTGAACTTGGGAGTTCTCACATCAGATTCAGTACTTGAGCCATGCATTTCATCTCCTCCATCTACTGTTGTAGTTGATGATGCTTGTGATTCCACAGTTTGGGTTCCTTGTGATTCAGTGTAGCAAGACATACATTGTCCTCCAGATATGTCTACTTTGGATGGCTTCTTGACAGGTATTTCAGACTTGTTTGTGGAGTCTCATCTTGCAGATTTAGGGGACATCATTGATGACATTCATCTTCTCTTTGATGAAGATGCTCCTTCTTCAGTTTTTGTGAGGGAACACTCTAACCCTCTTGTTCATTCTCTACATGATCATTCCTTGCAGTTTGACATGATTGTGGATACTTTTGGACAACATTTGGAGGAGGCTTCTTTGTCTTTAGAGGGGATATCTTTCTCTTTGGATCATGTTCTACATTCTTCTCTACTAGATGTTGGATTGTACTCTTTAGTAGTGTGGCCTAGAATGCCTATTTGGAGTGTGTCATCTTTTGGCATCGACATGGAGACACTTGAGCATGCTTCAGAGACATCATACATCCTACATGCATCCTTGATTTTGTTTCTTCCTAAGGGGAGGAACGTTGTTCAGCAAAATTGGATCATCTTCAACATTCAATGTCAAGCTTCTACCATCATTGCAAGAGACTCAACATTGAGGGGGGGCTTCCTTGTCTCTCTTCTAATTCTCTCTTCTGGGGGGGTCTTTTTCCTCACATGGGGTTTTTACCTTCTCATGCATCATTGAGAGAATTTCTATTTTGTATTTCATCTCTCTTTTGGGGAGGAGTTTTGTCCCACTGGGTTTTCTCCTTTTCTCTGTTTGTGAGAGATTGCATTGCATTTGTACATGGGTACCTAACATGGCCTAGTTGTCGGGACCCATCTTGCATTGTTTTATTCTCCCTAAGTTGCACTTAAGGGGGGGGTGTTGGTGTAATTAAATGTTTTGTACCTTTTCCTAGGTCATAATTACACCTTAGTTAAGTTTACTTAGGGACCACATAGGAGTTGTTGGAGAATTTCCACCTTTGGTGGACTTATCTTCTTATTACTTTATCACCTCCACCTTTCATGGATATATCATGTGATTAGGTTTTCACCTTTTGTGGGTGATCCACTATTTGTGGTGGTTACTACATTATCACCTTTCCACTTTAGGTGGAGTGATAGCTTTTCATTGTTGTCTCATGTCATAAGATTATGACACTTGTCATAATCTTATGCACTCCTATGTACTCACCTTGGCTATATAACCAAGGGGTCTCTACTACATTTGTACACACACATTGAATCATATCATTGACATTGAATATAGTTTATTCTTGTCATATTATTTTCTCTCTTCTTTGTGCTTTCCATTTGGTCCATAGATCTTGGCATCCATGGCCAATTCTAACATGGTATCAGAGCATGTTTGATTCTAACTTCTATTATTCCATCTTAATTAAATAAATAAATTTAATACTTTGTTTTATTTAAATTATCAAATTCTCCTATTTTAAATCACATCATTCTATCTTAATTAAATAAATAGGTTCACATACTTTATTTTATTTAATTGTTAATTTCTTCCGTATTTAATTTAATAATAGACTTCTATAGTTTGTTTTATTAAATTTAATATCTTATTTCTTTCTAAATTTGAATAAATCCAAAAAATTCAAATCCTATAGCTCATCATATTTCACCAATAAAATTAGATATTATATGTCTAATTTATGTCTAACTTAATTCAACTCATATTCATGGGAAGCTGTGGAGACAAATTGGAAATAAATTTGAATCAATCTCTCAAATCTTCTTCCTCTAATTCTTCCTATCCTCTTGCCTGATGTTTTCATGGGGAGAAACCATTCCCATAATCAACTCCATCCTTTCCATCTCTCACCATTCAATCCTCTAGATTGAATCCAAGCCTCTACTTTTCTACCCCTGTGTAAATTGTTGCCAGGAAATCTATAAATACAGCCTCACAATACAAGAAATGGATTCCATCTTTATGCAAACTAACTCTGCAGGAAAGCATCAAGCATCAATCAATCAAGCATCAAGCATTTTAGCAATACCAATAGATTTCATGTCATGGCTACATATTGTAGGTTTCATCATAGTTTTCATGTCAGCATAGATTAAAGTAGCTTCCTTTTATCATCTATATATTATCATATAGGATTAGATCATTGTATCTAGCATCATTCTATTCTTTAGATTGGAATTTTAATAGTCATAGATCTTATTCAATCTGAGAGCTTATGTGATTTAATAAATCTTTAAAGATAGGAAACAATATGACACTTTTAGGAGATTCTTGCTTTAAACTAGTTTAATTGTAGAATCTTTGATATAATGTCTTATTAAGAAGTGTTTCTAGTTATTTATTTTACTTTTTACTTATTCACACTTACACTCTCCAATTTTGGATTGAGAAATAGGATTCCTAGGCTAGAGATTAATTAGGTATTTCTAGTTTTCACTAAGTATAGCAACTTAGCAACTCATAGAAAAACAAATGTAAATATTTCATTCTTAAAAATAAATAGAGTATTCATAGACTTGTATTATAGTTTTAAGCACCTTTTATTAATAAAAATTAAACATTTTTTAATTTTTAAAATCTATATATTAATTGTAATAATGAAAGTATGATGCAGTTTTTGAAATATATCTTATCCTTAATTTAATGTCTCATTCTAAAATTCCTTCATGTATAAACATACATAAATTAAACATGTTATAGGTTATATTACTAGTTCTAACAACTATTAGTTGTGAAAAAAAAAAAACTTTCTAAAACTATAGAACATTCCAACTTTCCCATGAAATATTGATGCATAGGTATGTACAAACTTGAGTTGTGGATGAATTAGCTTGGTTATTAAATAAATTATGTATATTCAACTGTAATATAAGTTACAAATTTTTGTGTATCACATCCTTTATATTTTAGACACATTTTTGAAGTCATCTACTTTCCTCTTTTCCCAACAAGTAATAGTATTATATATAATTTTATGTGATAAACCAAGAGAACCAAATCTATTTGGAGATTAATCTAGATCTATAGGAAAACCAGAGGCCTCAATATTTTCCAATGCTATCAACTGAGGAGAGAGTTAGCATCTCACTCTCTCTAGGGTGCACTCAATATTGATAATAGGTACCACCCTCAAAATTACTATCAAATGTTTGATAATACTCAAGTAGATATTTTGACCATGTAGGAACTAGAGAATTTTCATAATTTAGGATAATGGACTAAAGAAAGAAAATAAAAAATTTGAACATCAATCAAAGTGGTCTTCTAGAAGTGGATTTTTTCTATTTTATGTTAAATATCCAAACTTATTTATGATATACATGAGAGTTTAAAACCAACATGATATTTTTTTTAGAATGATTGATGGAAATAAAATCATGTAGAATCTTTAACCATATATTAAGGAGATGTTGAATCTAGCACTAGGTAATTATTTTGTTAAAATAGCCATATATTCATCGAGAGAGTATTTTGAAGCCTTTGTTGATTAATGCATTGGTCTTATGACCAAGAATTGGTTATTAGTTCCAAGATCTTCAATATTTATGTTGCAAAATAACCCTTGTAGTGAATTTAAATAGGATATTAGTGATGCAATTAATCTCTCAATTTTTATGATAATAATTGAAATTGATAAAAAAATTCATACATTGATGTTTCAATTTATTTCAAATATTTCTTCAAGAAATATTTTATTCATGAGTTACTCTCATAAATTATAATTTCCATAAGGAGTTATATGAATTTATTCAATCAAATTAATTATATATGACTCCATACTTGGTGTATTCCTTAGCAAGAAGGGAATGTTTTTTTTGTACTTTATCATGTTAGTCTCATTAGTTAAGGTAGACAATTATTATATTAGTATTATCCCTAGCGAGAGATGAAGTCAAGAAACACACATTTTATAAGGGTGAATAATGAATTTATATTCATAAATATACAAATTCCTGAGAATGATAATGAAAAAATAACTCTCTTGGGAGATATGGAGAAAATTCAAATTTGCTAAATTGATATTATTAGTTTTTTACCTTTAATTACATCAAAATTTTAGTACTTTTAGGGGAATCATTCAAACTCCTGACTCCTTTTAATGGAAAAATCACTCAATTAGAAGTATGTAGAAAAGGACTGAAGTCCATAATATATGTACATTGATATGTATACTTTTAACCTATCAAACTACAAAAATGGTAGGAATTGAGTTATCTCTCATAACACTTAGGCCATATGAATTAAGAGATTCATTTAATCCAAGAAAGTGTTTGGAAGGATTCAATTCCACCATCACACACAAACCCCATCTATAATACTAATAGGGCAATTGCAATGATGATATATAGGTGCATAAAATATCTTTTTCATGCATGATTCTAGCTCAAATTAGGTTGCATCAAATTGATTGTGTTTAAAGGACTAAAGGATAATGGTGAAATACTTGATCTCTCATATGAAATTAGAAGTCTTTTTTATAAAAAATTATCCATTTGAGATTAGATTGTATAATAATAGAAATATATAGAAGATAGAACATCCAATGTAATCAAAAGGAGTAAGAATTGGCTTCATAAAGCACTAAGGAATATTCAAATAAAATTCCACCTCAAAAAAATTATGATAGTAGTGAATTAGAAGGAAGAGAGGAAATATGAAGATTATATAAGGTTAGTAAGAAAGAGGAAGTGTCCCAAAATTAAGGTTTTGTGTTTACAATTAAATAAATTAAAAAAAGGGTATACTTAGATTATATAGTTTTCCTCTATCCATCATAAGCCTCTTTCAAAATCCCTTCTCAAAATTTTCAAATTGAGCTAGGTAAAGTTAAAGAGCTTTACTACACTCTCTTGAAGAAGTATTTAGGTCACCATATCAATCTCTACTAGCTTTTATTTTAATACTCAAATAAATATTTCTCCATTAACTACTCATTTCATATATTTTACATCGAAATCATATTATTATCTAGTAAAAATACTATCATCTTCTAATAAAGCTCCATCAAATTTTATTAAAATTTATACTTCATATCTTATATAAAATAATAATAAAAAAATAAATAGAACCTAGATAGTATCCAATCTAGGGGACCTAAAGCTACAAATAATCCTAAGTGATTCAACTAAATTATTTGAAAAAATAAAATAGTTATTATGCTAACATTGGATGATATTACTCAACTAAATGTCATGCTTCCAAGAAAACTCTTCCAAAAAGATTTAGATAAGATCTTCCCTTATAACTAACAGTTATATAAATATACAAGCTCAAATCATCACAAAATGGCTAGATATTCCTAAAAATATATAATATTTAGATTACACTATCACCATAATTGATTTAGGAAATTTGATAAGGGAGAAATGGATATAGCTTCCTAGGCCATTAATGAATTGGCTTATCTAAAATATGGAAAAAGATAAGGATACTAATATTCTAAGTATAAAGTTGCACATCTTACTACCCATATTAAGTATTTAGTTTCTCCTACTAGTTCCACTTCTTTGGATACATTTCCTTGACAAATTTTGAGCATAAAAAAGGAGATACTAACTAGTGGAGAACTAGGGAATTTCATGTGGTTCATTCATACATGGAATGTAGAATTAGTGATTGTAGGCCATGGGAAAATATAGGAAGTGATTGAAATTTCTATGACATTGTTGAAAGGAATGGATGATATTAAATTATAATGATAGAGGTAAAATTAAATTTGGAATCTATTGAACACATTTTCCCTCAAATATCCTAAATGGAAAATATGAATTCTTCCTATTTTGGGGATGAAGAATATGTAAGTGATCAAGAACCTAATGTATGCCAAAATTGGATATTGGTTTAAAAAATTTAGATAAATATTATTATTTATTTATTTTAAAAAGGGGTAAAACATTTATTAATAATCAGAGAAAATAATTACAAAACAACAATGGGCCAACACCCCAAAACCGATAGAATTCAACCAGAAACAAGAGACATCATCATTCCGCACCACTAGCATTTCCATCTTCAACAAGAATCCCCTCCAAATCATGGTAGAGCTCAGGAGAAACCTGCCCCAACTCCTCAACATTCCAACCATCAATATGCTCAGAAGCCCAACAAGCCAAAAAATTAGCTTCTTTGTTCCACTCCCTCGGAATGTGGATGAAGGACACCATCTCCATCAAATAACTAATCTGCAAAATCTTCTAAACCAACCTAGCCAACTTCTAGTGAACACTAGACAACTTTCGATCCTTTAGAAAACTTATCATGACTTGTGAATCAGATTCACATATAACCTTGTGCCAACCCAAAGCAAATACTCGCTCAAAAGCATGTAATATTGCCAAACCTTCCATAAGATTAATGGGATGAACCCCCTCATGAACCAAAAAGAAGAATACCGTCGATCCCATAAAGTCCCTGCCAATCCCGCCAACCCCAGCATGCCCAGGATTGCCCCAAGAAGAACCATAGATGTTGATCTTCAAAATTCCAACTAGGGCAGGCATCCATCTACCCAAACTATGGAGCCTCTACCGCAGGTGTTGACTTTTCTTGAGGCTAGCAAAAGCCAAAGACAAACCCTGAATCCTTAATCTATCCACCATCTTCACATCCCCTTTTTCTAGGGAAAAACCAACATCACATTTAGCAGCCACCGTTTCCTAAATCATACCCAAATTTTTTTGCTAGACCTGTTGAGCTACCATCTTCTCACCATGAAATATTTTATGATTTCACTCTAACCAAATCTTCCACAGGATGAAAGTAGGTCCCACAAACCACACATCTTGCAAAAAGGAGGCCTACCCAAACTACTCCAAAATTTGATCAAAGAAGAGGCATGAACACAGGAGCAATTCCACACTCCCCACCAAAAATGCCATAGCTACAAAGAAAAGGAGCAATGAAAGAACAAATGAGCAGACTCCTCCTCCCCTACCCCATAGAGAACACAAATAGATGGACCCTGAAATCCCCATTTCCGAATGTTATCCCAAGTCAAACATCTATTCCGGGCCAAATTCCAAACAAAATAGTTACACTTTGGCCAGGAAAATTTATTCCACACTTTCTTCCACCAAGGAACCTTCGTCCCCTCCAGCCTTCGAGATAAAAAAACCTAATACCCAAAAGCCACAAAATAGACCCCCTTCGAGTTAGGATACCAAGAGAGAATATCCCCATCTTGGAGGGAACTGCAATGCCTACTAGAGAGGATATTTTTAAGCTCCACACATTCTTCGATCAATCCAACAGTAGGCCATTCATCAGTGCACTTCCATCTCACAATCATCAGCTGATCCTGAACACAATAGGCCATAAAATCACTCACCCTAGATGAGCTAGCTGCAAGAAACCTCTGGCACAAAGTCAACAAATTAGGGAACTCCAAAGTAATGGGAGGCAATCCATCCCAAGAATCAGACTAGAAGTGAACCTTCGTCCCCCCTCTGCAAATCTAGAATAGGCCTTCCTTGACAAGCACCATATCTTTCTTAAGCGTACTCCAAATCATCGACCCTCTCCCCTTCAGGGGAAATCGGGGAATATCCTATTGAGCAACACAAGGGAAGTATTTATGTTATATAATCCTGGTCTGAATCTAATCTTGCTCCACACACCATCTCCAATAAAATTTAGCTGTCAGTGCCTCCCCAGATAAGGACAACTGCCTTAATTGAAGGATGCCAAACTATCATGGGCTACAAACAAAATCCTAGTTAACAAGGCTCCAATTAGAAGACAACAAGCTTCTAGCCCAAAGAAACTACCTAGCTAAAGAGTTTAAATCCTTAACAAAACCGATCGGAGCCACCTAAAGCATACATCTATAGATTGGAAGATCCTGCACCACCGACCTGAGCAACTAAACCCAGCCAACAAAGGACAACCACCTATGGGTCTAGTGAGTAACTTTCACCCAAAACTTATCCAAAATATTCTGCAAAGATGTCCTAGGAAACCTACCAATAGAGATAGGAATACCTAGATAGATCAAAGGAAGAGCCCCAATCTTAAATCTCAAGATATGGGCAACCCTTCATTGAATGGGCACCGGGGTGTTAAAGAAGAAGATGGAGGACTTGTCTTCATTAATCCGTTGACCCGAAGCAGCAAGATACATGTCCAACACCTTACACAAATTTGAAGCTTCCCTAATAGTAGCCATGCCCATCAGATTCGTGTCATCCACAAACTGTAAATGAGATTGTGGAGGAAAATTGCCTCCCCACCTCCACCCCTGAATGAGACCCAAATCCACATTCCTTCTTATCAAGCACCCCATACCCTCAACAAGAATAATAAAATAATACAAAGAAAGGGGATCTCCCTACCTCAAACCATGAGAAGCTCCAAAAAGCTCCAAATGCTCACCATTAGTCAGCACATAAAAGGAAATAGAGGTAACACAACTCATAACCCATTGAATCCAATCATTTCCAAAACCAAAAACCCCAAGCATTGGTTGGAGGAAAGATCACCAGACTTTGTCATAAGCCTTAGCCATATCCAACTTGATGAACATCACCTTATATTTGGAGTTGGTCATCGAGTGAATGGTTTCCAATGCAATAACGACCCCATCCAATATTTTCCTGCCTTCCACAAAACCACTCTACTCCTTTGAGATCAGCATGCTCAATCACCTTTTGAATCTATCAGCAATCAATTTGGAAATAATTTTGTAAATCACATTGGATAGGGAAATAGGCCAAAAAATGGCTCAGCCTATCCCCCCCATCACATTTGGGTATGAGAGTAAGGAAAGTAGCGTTCAAAGCCCATAACATCTGATTGTTCATCTAAGACTCTTGAACCACCGCCAATAAGTCCAACTTAATAATATCCCAAAATTCCTGAAAGAATTCAATCGGGAAACCATCAGGGCCAAGGTCCTTCCCTTTCTTTATTTGGAACACAATCACCTCTAGCTCTTCGAAAGAAATGCCACCCATTAGATGCTCATTCATTTCCCTTGAGACCAAAGAAGGAATACAAGAAAGAACCTAAACCTCCTCATCAAAACCTCCTTGCGCATCCTCCCTAAATAAAGATTCAAAATACTAAACAAATTCATTTGAGATTTCCCAAAAAGAGGAGATTTTCTCACCTCTATCATTGACCAAAACCGACATAGAATTACCCTATCTCCTAGCGATAGGGTAGGGTTGGATGGAACAATCACTATTCCATGCTCTAGATCTTTGCTAGCAAGATCTCCTTGGTGTCTTAACACCTTAACCTTTAGGACCTTCTCTTAGGTACCCCTGGTTCTCCTGGCCAACCCCACTACCATCTCAATTCCAACCTACCAAGCCAACCTTGGCACAATGCTCCTATTCTTCCCTTAGCCCTTAATATTCCCTAAAGGCTAACTACTCCCAACACTCAATTTTTTCTTTGTAGGGATGTTGGGATGATTCCTATAGGTTCACACCATCATAACTTGGTTCTAAAAACTCCACCCTGCCTACTTTGTCCATCGCTTTCACCAAACCCTCATCTAGGGTTAAAAAGGCTACTAGCCCAAGAGCCCCTATTAGGTCTCCAACTCCGAGAAAACTGTTCAAAATTCTAAAGTTCCCCAAAGACCACCCAATATTTCCTTGAGTTTATTTAAAATTTTGCAAATAAGGCCTATTGGGAAAGCCACAAGCAGCCATGGAATAGTTAGGCTCAAGCTTAACTAATTTGGAAACCTTTATAAGGTGTGTCTCGACCTGTTGGAAGGTTGGAAGCTTTTGTATTGCTTAAGACTTCATGAATACCAGAGAGGACAGTGACATAATTGTATAATTTTTTTGTGTTATGCTTGAATTCATGTGGTTAGGAGTGATCATGGCACTGTAAATTATTGTAGTTTGTAGTGTAGCTTTGTTCTAGCTTTGTGTGGTAGTATTTAGGTTGTGTGATCAATTTTCAGGTGTTGTTTGTTTAATTAAGTTGTTTCTTTTTAGTTACTGACCTGACAGTCAGTCTGTAAAGGATGGAATTCTAGTTACATTCCCATTGTAATTTATGTATGGGCCCTTGGGAACTATGATTAGTCTCCATGTCTGTATATAGATTAGGGTTAGGAGTGGTTAGGAGTCAGGGCAGCATGGAAAAATTCTTCTTCTAGGCGAGCTTGACAGTGCTCGGTTAGGAAAGACAGTAAGTGCAAAGCACTATAAAGTGCAGGGGTGTCCGTTCAAAGCAATCTCCTTATTGAAGAGGGAAGATTTGATGGTTATTAAGCTATGGAAACAATGAGGAGACTCCATCAGTCCATTTGGTGAGAGGAAACCTCAATGGTCTACAAAGAAGACAAGAAAAGACCTTCAAAACCTAGGTTCTTGAACATTTCCAGTTTAGAAGTGTTGTACGGGCAGTGGAGACTTAGGACCCCTGAAATCTTTGAGAGGCGGATATATACCCTAATAATCTCAAGGAAAGATTGGGTGGTCTTTAGGGAACTTTAGAATTCTGAATAGTTTTCTCGGAGTTGGAGACCTAATAGGGGCTCTTGGGCTAGTAGCCTTTTTAACCCTAGATAAAGGTTTGGTGAAAGCGATGGATAAAGTAAGCAAGGTGGAGTTTTTAGAACCAATTTATGATGGTGTGAACCTATAGGAATCATCCCCACACCCCTGCAAAGAAAAAATTGAGTGTTGGGAGTAGTTAGCCTTTAGGGAAGATTAAGGGCTAAGGGAAGAATAGGAGCATTGCACCAAGGTTGGCTTGGTAGGTTGGAATTGAGATGGTAATAGGGTTGGCCAGGAGAACCAGGGGTAACTAAGAGAAGGTCTTAAAGGTTAAGGTGTTAAGACACCAAGGAGATCTTGCTAGCAAAGATCCAGAGCATGGAACAGTGATTGTTCCATCCAACCCTACCCTATCACCTAGCTTTCACTAAGTTAAAGAAAAAATGATTTTTTTTATCTCCTTCCTAAAGCCACTCAATTCTAGCTGAACTATTTCCAAAATACTTCCTCTCTTAATTCACACTCCTCCAGCAACTTTAGAGCCCTAGCCTCATCCTGGAGCAAGTCATCTATCACTCCCTCCTCCCTGATCACCCTTGTGATACCATCCAATTGAGCTTGAGCACGAGACTTAGCATGGAAATGTTTCCAAAGTATTACCTATTCCACCGTTTCAGTTGATATTCGGTAAATTGAAGCAACTTAGCAAAAGTATACATTGTCATACTATGAGCCGGTCTTCCAGCCTTCCACCACTCAGCCACATGGATATGTAAAGATGGGTCCCACAACCACGTGTTGAAACTTGAAGGAAGGAGACCAAGGAACATAATCAAAAGAAATGTCAAGCTTGATAGGCCAATGATCTGAGCCCCTCTAATCCAAAATTTTAGAGCAAGAGGACCACAAACCACCAATCCAATAGTAGGAAACTAGGAAGTGATCTAACCTTTCTACAATTAAATTATCCCATGTCCTCTAATTTTTCCAAGTAAATCGACCATTATTGGGCTTGATGTCAACCATATTTAATGTTGATATGTTGTCTTGAAGAAGTAGTGCAGAGGGATCTAGCCTTGCATTACCTTCCCTCTTCTCAACCAACTCAGCAATGGCATTGAAATCACTAGCCAAGATCCATGGGTGAAGAGGAACCATGTTGCACACATACCTAATGGGGGACCATAGCAACTACTTGCCAATAAAGTCAGCAAGTGCATAAATATTAGAGAAAAGAACGAAATCTCCCATTTCAAAACAAGAAGCCACCATAGAGATGGAGGACTTATAGGACATCCACCAGAGGGGGTGAACCTTTTGAGGGTTCCATATACAAGCCACACCCCCAAACAAACCTAGGGAACCAATGCACTGGCACTCACCACTCCCCATAGCTTGGGTATCAGACCAACCATACACTCGACTGATAACTTAGTCTCCTGAAGGAAAAGAACATCAGGAGAATTACTTCTAATAAAATCGAAAACAAATTTTTTTCAAGGGCCACTATTCAAGCCCCTCACATTCCATGATAAAACAATAATTTCAGGGGATTTGAGAAATGAGAATCCAGAGTCTTGATCGACCCTAACTCCACCAAATTTTCCCCTATTAACTTAATCTTTAACAAATCCTTCTTGTGTCCAAGCTTGGAAGATTTCTCTCCCACACCTTTTTTTGAATCCTTTTGAAGAAGACCCAATGGGGAGGGAGACTTGACACCCCTCCCCACATCAATACTAACATTCATAACTGGAGGAGACCCATCCCCACCTCCCTTCTTCAACTCATCCACAGGAACCGGCTCCACCTAGACACCCATGTGAAGATTTGTGACCATATGAGAAACACCAACATCCTGTACACCCTGAGTAGCCTCAGAGAGGAGACCTATATGACCTATACTTAGAGTTCCCTGATCAAGGTTTACCAAACTTGGAATCACCTCCTATTGGCTGAGATCATCCAACACCTCAAATTTGTTAAAATTATCATCTTGTATCTCCTTAAAGGTCCTCTTCTGACCCCTATTCTTGTTGTGATCCCTAACATGAATGAAACCATCAACAACAACCCCATCACCAAGGATAGAATCCTTCCCCTTATCAGCCATAGGTGGGTTGCATGGAGGCTGAGAAGATGGAGGTTCCACAGGCCTAGTCTTTGGGCATCGTCGCACCAAGTGAACATGTTCATGACAAAGATGACATAGAAATGGAAGAGTCTCATAATCCAAATGTTGCACCCAAGAGTAAGAGCCTGCACACATATCTACAAAATCTGGTAAGGGTTTGCCCAAATCAATTTCAACACAAATACGGGCATAAGTCATTATCTTTTTATCCAAATTTTGTTGAGAGGAGCTAACTCATTTTCCAAGCAGCGATGCTATCAACTATAGAAAATAATCACGACAAAATTCCACCACAAGTCGAGGTAGCCTGACCCAAACTAGAACATGATTCAGAATCTCCTCCAAAGGGTTGAAACCTACATGCCAAGGATTGATAAACAACCCCACTTGGTTATAAAAATAGGGGCCACCCTCAAATGCCCTATTCCAATTAGCCATGCAATCAAAAGTGACCATGAAGTAATTGTTAGCCAACAACATAATGTCCATTTCGCCCTTTTGCAACCAAGTCCGTAGAGCCCAAGTCACCAAAAACTGAGGAGAAACCCTCATCCCCAAAAATTTTCAATATAAGGAATGCCTGGAATAGTATTCAATATCTTCAGCTAACATCTTAGGAAGGATGACCAGCTTGGTTCTCTCCTTGCACTACTCTAGACATCCATTCACCTTCGCGACATGACATCCACCCGACCTACATACACCGCCATCCTCCGATTCCAAAAAGAATAAGCTATTGTCAATCATTTTTGTTGCATGCAATGATGCCTTTGAACCGATCGCGGAATGAAAGTCCATGCTCGAAGGGCCCAATGAAGTCTCACCCAAAGACATTGGCGTAGAAGAGCCTAAAATGACCATGCAAAGTTAGAAACCAACCCTTCCACCACTCTCCACATGCTCCCCCACTATGCACCCACATGAAAAGAAAAAACAACGACTCCTTTACACTTTTCACCTCCAAAAATGATGATTCCCCACCGACCGAGCCAAATCATGCATGGGAAAACCCCACCGTGGAAGCCCCAATAGTGGGTGCACTGCATAAAATACCAAGAAAACCCCAAGCACTCATGGAAATGACACCCAAGCACCAGCTGTGGCCGCAAAGACTAGACGAAAGACAGATGGCAGAGAAAAAAGAAGAAACCCCCCTGTACACACCAGAAGATCCCACCCAATCATCACAGGAATAGATGAAAGTGAATCACAAGCTAGCACTCAGGTTCCCTAGCTCGGTCCATGAATTTGCATACACGAACGCCATCCTCAACTATCAGATGAATATTATTTTAAAAAGTCAAAAAAATAGTAAAATTTGTAGTCCCTAGTCTGGATTGTGTTTGATAAGATGAAGGAATCTATGGATAATTTGGTATGTTCATTATTTGACAAAGGTCACAATTATCAAATGCTTCAAGTTTTAAAAAATTAATTTCTAGTTGTTAGGGAAAAGAGAATATCTTAAGGACCCTAATTTTTCCATTACTTTAGTTAATTCATTTATGAAAATAAGTTTTTCTTGTAGAATTTTATAGGTTAAAACAACAAAGTTTAGAATCACTCTAGAAAAAGGCTTTAAGATATTTATATAAAAAATAAAGGTTAGGTTTAGTCACTTAGATGGACATGTTGAAATTTCATGCTACCCTTAGATGAACCATCATTGATACCCAATTTGAGAGATCCTACATGGCCATCTTGCATGAATTTTCCTTGAGGAGATTCCTATAATTGGCTAAGTCCTAGGATTTTGGGTTTTCAAGTTTTTGCATACCTCTCTTCTGGCATACCTTCTCCATCACCCCTAATCTTCCTTCTCTTTTTCTTCTTCTTTGTATATTTTGCTAAGTGTTTTGGGAATTATTTTTTGGACTTACCCTTTAACCCTTATCGCTCTTTCTTGGTAAGACTTAAGCCTTACCTCCAATCATTGAAGTACCAAAGAGGATTCCCAAGGTTTATCTAAGTCCTATGCATGGGGGCCCCTACTATTATAAGGGGCCGTGGTTCCACCCTCTGTGGGGCCGTGGTTCCGCCCTCTGTGGGGCCGTCCCCCATTTTCCCCTTTCTCGGCTCCTGCCTGGAACCCACAACCAGGCTTCGCTCCGTACTTCCAGTTTGCATAACAATTTAGTTCCCTCCGATTGGAAGTGGAGCACTATAGTTGACAAGAATCAGTCACCTCAACCACCGCATTACACGACCTCCCAGCTCAAGACCGTCTTTGATCTGAGTTCTCTTCCGGGTCATGTATCCCGAGAGTCTAACTTTGAGGGTTGGGCTTCCCTCTTTTCCTTCTATCTTTTCATCTTAGGCATTAAGCCTTCCTCCCAATCCCCAATCCCTAAAATATCTTTTCGTTTTCCAGGCACTGAGATTTTTTCTTTCACCTTTCTTCTCACCTTCACTCCTTCCTTTAAAAAATGGACTATGTGTCAAGATTTCGGACTTTCGGGTGTTGGATTCCTCACTTACCTCTTACTTCCTTTTTGTAAGAATTAATCCTCCCTCCCAACCCCCAATGTTCAATAGTACCTTTTGGACTTCGAGAATCAACCTTGTCTCTTACCTCTTACATTTCTTTGGTAAGAGGTAGCTCTTCTTCCCACCCCTTGATCTTCAATTTTTCCCTTAAATGTTTTGCTTAAGTCCAATTATTTCAGGCATCGGGATTCAGGCTTCCCTCTTATCGCTTTCCATATTTTTAGCTTAAGGTGCAATCCTTCTCCTTGACCTCCAATGCCCAACAATGGTGACCTTGTTGGACTTCATGGTTCTCTCCTTTGAACCTACCTCTTCCTTTCTTCTACAAGCTATATCGTGAATGCCTAAAACTCGATCCCCGACGGTCCGACACCAATGAAGCATAAGGTATGAAGTAAACATAATGCAAAATCCTTGATGAATATTTTCTTTCACATCTCTAGACCATTTAATTCATAGCAAAGATATCCTTTCAAGCCTAAAGCCTTGAGATTTAGCAAATTTTATGTGTTTTTGTACGACAATACCATTATTGCTCAAGCTACCTTTTTGAACAAATAGTTTTGATTTCTGAAGTTTGAGGATGACATTTATTGCTTCCCTGGACTTCTACAAGTGGATTCTATGGGCTCACATACTCATTTATTGTTGTTGTTGACCATTCTGACAAATCCATGCCCTAATCATTATTTTCACAAGATAGCTCCATCCTTTCATGTACAGACTTCATTGTTAACCCTACCTAAGGTTAGGTTTTGGTTTGTGGTTCCAGGTTATGCCTTATCTATAAAGGAAATATTTGTATTCTTTTTAAGGTGTCTTCCTCTAGCTCCTCTAGGGTTTTTCTTTGGAAGACATACATTTTTTATCTATGTAACTGTAGAGATTTTTTATTACCCCTACATCAATTAAATTGATTAAGCTGTCCTCTTCTCAGCTTGCCTATGTTTTTGTAAGTTCTTTAATTTCATATCTAATATTTTGTTCTCTTTCTATGCATATATGTTTGAGTTAATTTTTTTATATTTGCTTCTTGAGAATAAAATTTTCCTTCCAACACCCTATCAAACCCTAACCTCCCTGTTTACCTTTGGGAAAAAACCAAATAGAGATTGGCGTGAGTCCCCTAGTCCCTCTTCATAGGTGTTATGCAATTTGGATCAAGAAGGAATGAATTTTCCATCTTGGTGTACAAACTCCCATTTCCCTTTCATTCTTTCCTTCTTCCCCTTTTTTTCTTGTGAGATGTTAGAGTAGGGTTGTGGTAGGATTTCATGTGCTAGGATATACCAACACATTGCACTTGGATCAAAAGAGGAAGCTAAGCTTCTTCAGAGACTCAACCTCATTCGTGCAAGGTCCCACACCTTGAGGTGATTTCCATTGTGTCATTGGAATGTTGAACCCCATGTTCAACAAGGTGCAATTTCATGTGAACAATTTTTGGCATGCCCGATGAGACTAGTTTCTTTTCTCTAAATAATTTAGTGTTTTCTCCAATGTATTTTACCTTTTGAGGCATATCTTCAAATACTATGGTGACTCCATTCAAATATATTAGTTCAAGAAATGCTAGTTTCAAATTATTTTATTGAGGAAGTGTTTCCTTCTTCAACATTTCAATATTTGGAGGTATTTCTACAAACACTTGGTGACTCTGCAATATACATTTTGGGTGGCTCTACTGGTATGTACCTAAGATGGTTCAATCTTGATAGCAATATTACAATTTGACACGTTGTGGTGAATACCTCCTACTTATCAATTGATGATCTAAACGAGATCTATAATGAATGGTTCATAAGGCACAACACTTGATGAAGGTTTTTCAAATGGGGTTGCAAGCTAAGTGGGCTTAACCTTGTGGAAAAATCCATGGTTAATCATGCTTGATTTGGAGTAGTACTGGGATAGATGACCTCCCAAGAAGGCCTAGTGCTTCACCTATGTGACCATCACCTAGATAGATGTAATGAGTTCTAAGTGGACCATTCATTATCATGAGAGATAGGTTATTTTGATCCACTACTCATGAAACATGGGCCAATTAGTTTGACTCGTAAAACTACACTGTTGAATCATGATAGCAATATCACAATGTACCCAAGATATTTGGTTGATCAGTCCTCTACTCTTATTTCATAAATAATTTCAAAGGTTTCCTACTTTTCAATTCTCAAATAATGTCAAAATATCATGTAAACCATATGTACACTCCCCCATACCATGAAAATTCTAACTTTGCACCTCACAATCAGTAATACCAGGCTAGTTATGCCTCCCCTTTCATTTCCCATAACCCTACTATTGTGGGTTTTTAATTTTCTCAAAATTCTTACCACCAACCTCTAATGCTCAATCTTCTTAGAAACTTACATATTTCTATTATCAACCCCAAGAGAATCATCATTTTTTCAAATTAGCCTTACTCTCCAAGTCAGCCCCAAAGTTCTGGTAATATGAGTGCAAGTGAAATTACAAGCATAGTGCTATATTTCAATAGATGGCTAGATGATATTCAGAGGTAACAAGAGTTTGACCTATAGCAGGAGGAGTGGGATAATCAATCCTATCAATGGTAGCAAGATTATTTCCCATAGAAGGATGAGCTTGTCTATCAAGCTCACTATCCTCAATAGAAAAAGATGGAAGCTCATTTGAGGTATGAGTATTAGCTAGAGGCACAAAGAATGAAACAAAATGAATATTATACAAAAAGGACATTGTTGTTAGGTAAGAGGAACTCAAACTTTCCCTTTCTCAGCTATCAAAATTTCCAAGACTCAGGAAGCCCCTTGTGTGCCTAGTTTTAGACAAACAACTTCAACTATCCCATAACAACTTGCTAAGGAGGAGGTGCAAAAACACAAATTTGTGAGTTTTAGGGATCTCAATAAGCCCCTTGAAACTCCTATTGAATCTCCTATTCCATCAAGTAGATCTCCTATGTTGGAGATCCCAAGTTTTGAGAGTCTTTATTCCTCATAGGAACCCATTCCTGAGGAGGCTCAACTTTTTTCTCCTATTGAACAAACTCTTTTAGAGATTCAACAACATTTTTAGTGTCTTTTTTACCATTCCCCCCCCCCCCCCATTTCTATTTCAATTTGAAAAAGTGGACCATTTGTATGGGATCCAAGTCAAGGTCAGAATAATAAATAAGGGAGTTGTTCTAATTTAGGGGTGACAAACTTTTTCTTGAAGAGCCTTCTTATGCTTTGAACAATGAGTGCCCTGGTCTGATGCAATAAATAGTTGAAGATGACTAATTGTAGTAGAAAGACACTAAATAGGTAAAGAAAAATGAAGTGGAGGAATGAGTCCTCTCATTTAATGTCCTCCCTTATTTTGTTTAAAATGAGGAGGAAATTAGATCACCTATACCTACATTAGTGTAAGCCTTTGAGAAACTTGGTTTTGGCTTGATGGATGAAGACAAATCCAAGGTTTTGGAGTAGTAGCAACAAACATGTTTAGACCCTATTATAGTGGAGGAAAATCCCCTATATATCGAGGTCTAAATTTCTGAGGTGGAGGACCTCTTCTAGGATGACTTGGAAGCTTTTTGTTTAATATTGGATGTGAAACCTTCATCCCCAGCAAAGGATATTTATGGGCAACATAAGAGTGAGGCGGCAGAAGAGGATTTGGTAGCCATCTCATGACAAGAGTCTATTTCTATTATAGCCATTTTTGAAGAGGAAATAAAAATAGAGAGAGAATATAAAGAATTTAGTTCATCTGAAGTGTCTCATAAATCTGAGGGTTGTGTTGATGAAGTGCGTATCAATAAAAGTAATTCAGTAATTATTGAGAAGCTACACATCTTCCTGTAGAGTGATGCTACTTTTACTGAATTTGATATTATACTTGAGCTTCAAAATTTTCATTTGAGGTGCATGAAGAAGATATTTCTTGTGTAGATCAACAAAAAGATTCATATTTTGCATCACCATGTGAGCTGGAAACTTTCCCCTTCTATTTTAGTTCATGCAACAAGGAGGTCGACGGTCATGGTAAATGACTATCCTTTTGTGAGGAGAGTTTTCTTTCCTCTATGGAAGGTTTATCTTGGATTCTAGCCTATCTTCAAAAAATTTCACCCCTACTATTGTATGTTCACCTGAGGTACTAGTTTCAAATGAATTTGACATTGCATCATATGCTTCCCCTAAAATGGAAAAGTTTACTGTGAAACAATTCTTCACCTTGTAGGCATCTTGTGTAGTTCCATTCATGATGAAAGTCATTCTCAATGGTTGTAGTTGGGTGAAGTCTGCAAATATGGTCTAAGGGAGATCAACTCCTTCAAAAGGTTCATCTTTGATAGAGGAAAATTTACATTTTTTTCTCTCTGTTAGTTTCATGTACATATTAGTTAGTTGTTTTTATTTCCATAAAGTTCCTTTGCACACCTTGCGTTCTCTTTAAGGGAAATTATCCTTTTATTTTTTGGTATTAATAGAGTTGAGATTGAAGCTTATATTTTAATTTGGGTTATTTGTTTGAAGGTTTCCTATGGGTTTGTATGCCAAGTTCCTATTGTTGATCATTGTGGTGTGAGATTTTCTAGGTGTTTTGGAAACCTTTGGTTCACATCAAAAAGTGAGTTGTACATTTATGAGTGTTGCAATATGTATTTTCAAAACAAAATATTTTTGAAAGCTTCATCAATATTTGTGTTCTTGGGGAGTGCAACTTGTTATTTTATTTGTGTTCAATATTGGAAACTGTATATGAAATGAGCATAGTTTTTTGGAGTCATTGATGTTCATGTCCATGTACTACTCCAATTTTATAATAGAGAACCTTTTATATTTAATTTTTATTCTCCAAGTGAAACCTACACATGTTTTGTTCTACTCTAAGGAGGCCCAACTTTAGATGATTTTCCCAATTGAATCTATGCCTAAAGAATTGATAAGGCCCCTAGATTCCATGATTAGTAGGAAATCATCCTATATAAATCACCATTAATGTTTACATTTACCATCATTGATAATCAATATAAGAGATCCTACATGGGCTATCTTACATGAATTTTCATTGAAGAGGTTCCTCAAATTGGCTAAGTATTAGGTTTTAGAGCTTTCAAGTTTTTTCATACCTCTCTTTTGGAATACCTTCTCCATTGCCCCCAATCTTCCTTCTCTTTAACTTCTTCTTTCTATTTTTTGCTAAGTGTTTCGGGTTTAAGTTGACAACCTTACCCTTTAATCCTCATCACTCTCTCTTAGTAAGAATTAAGCCTTACCTCCAAGCACCAAATTCCTAAAGAGGCTTCTCAAGATTTATCTGTCTTGATTTTTGAAACTTCATGGGTCGAGCTTCCCTCTTTTTCCTTCCATATTTGCATATTATGAATTAATCCTTCCTCCCAATCCCCGATCCTTGAAATATATTTTTGGCTTCCAGGCATCGAGATTTTTTCTTCTACCTTTCTTCCTTCTCACCTTCACTCCTTCCTTTGAAAAAGCGACTAAGTGTTGAGGTTTCAGAATTTCAAGTGTTGGATTCCTCCCTTGCCTCTTACTTCCTTTTGGTAAGAAGTAATCCTCCCTCCTAACCCTCAACATCCAATACTACCTTTTGTAATTTAGGCATTGGACTTGTCCCTTACCTCTTATCTTTCTTTCGTAAGAGGTAGCTCTTCTTCTCGCCCCCCAATCTTTGATGTTTCCTTTGAAATTTTTGGCTAAGTCCAAATATTTCGGGCATCAAGCTTCCCTCTTATCTCCTTCCATATTTTTAGCTTAAGGTGTAAGCCTTCTCCCCAACCTCCAACGCCCGACAAGGGTGACCTTTTTGGACTTTTTATTTTACTCCTTTCACCTTCTATCTTCCTTTCTTCTACAAGTGGTATGGAAAACACCTAAAACTCGATCCCTGATGGTCTAACACCAATGAAGCATAAGGTATCAAGAAGGACTAATGACCAATCATCAACAAAAATTATCTTTCATGGCCATAGACCATTTAATGCATAGAAAATATATCCTTTTAGTCCTGAAGCCCCAATATTTATCTGATTTGAGATGTTTTTGCATGAGGACCTCATTAATGCTAAAGCTACCTTTCTGAGCAGCCTATTTTGATTTATGGGCTTCAAGGATTATATGTATTTCTCCCCTTGACTTATGCAAGTTTATTTTATGGGAACCCATGCTCATTTATTATTGTTTTTGTCCATTCTTATAGATGCATGCCCTAATCATGATTTACATAGGATGGATCCATCCTTTCATGCACAGACTTCATTTTTAACTCTAGTTAGGGTTAGGGTTTGTTCTGTTGTTCCAAGTTATGCCTAATTTTTAAAGGAAATATTTTTATTCTTTTTAAGGGTTCTTCCTCTAGCTCCTCTATATTTTTGCTTTGACATACTTATGTATTTTGCACCTCTACAACTATAAAGGTTGGTTGCTGCCTTTACATCAATGAAATCGATTAAGTTTTCCTCTTTTCAGCTTGTTTATGTTTGTGTAAGTTAATTACCTACATATCTAAGTTTTTATTCTCTCTTTCCATGCATAAATATGTTTGATTTAAATTGTTTATAGTTGTTGTTTGAGAATATCCCTTTCCTTCCAACACCTTGTCAAACCCTAACCTTTGTGTTTGCCTTTAGGAATCAACCAAATAGAGATCTTTGTGATTCCCCTAGTACCTCTTCATTGGTGTTTTTGTACAATATCGATCAGGAAGAAACAACTTTTCCATCTTGGTGTACCACATCACATTTCCCTTTCATGCTTTCCTTATTCCCCCTTTTCCTTGTGAGCTATTAGAGTAGGGTAGTGCTATAATTTCATGTGTTGTTTTGGACCAACACATTGCACTTGGATTGAAAGAGGTATTTATCCTTCTCCAGAGACTCAACCTCATTCATGAAAGGTCCCATACCTTAAGGTCATTTCCATTATGTCATTGGAATGTTGAACCCCATGTTCAACAGGGTGCAATTTCATGTGACAATAAAACCCAATCCTTAGTTATTTAAAGAAACATTGGAAAATTTTATATCATTATTTGCAAGAGGAGGAGAATCAAGAAGCCAAGGATAATTAGCATATTCTAGTAGTGATGATATGCATTTACACATAAAAAAAAATCTATAAGAATATAATAGGAAAAAAATGCTACAAGATGAATGTGGCTTTTATATTTCATATATTTTTTCATCTTGTGATTTTTTTGAGGGAAGGAATTTTCATATTCATTAAACCTATAAGGTCATATGTAATCTCATTTAAAATTGATTGGAAATTATTGTTTCATTATATAATTTTTCTTTTTGAATTCATTTTTTTTTCCCTTCACGTTTTCAATCTTTAAACCTTGTTCATATATTCATATTTTTATTTCACTGAATATCAATGTATTTAATATGTGATGCCTCTAAACTCTACTCAATTTTCTCCATGTCGATGTTAAAATTTGTCACACTCAAAACATGTATTTTATGCTACACTGTAGAAGATGACCATCTAGAATCTTCTAGAAATGAAAGTAGAACACAATCCAAAGAAGATATCTCCTTTGAAGATAAAGCAACCCTCTCCAAATTTTTCTCAAATTTATCCAAACTTATGTAAAACTATGAGGAATGATATTGTACAGAATGAACAAGAGGTTCAGATTGTTCCATCACAACAACTAAAGAAGGATCATCTCCATAAAAGATAAGATGTATGCAATTAATGGTATTTCCCAAATTTGAATGCAGGACTTTGGAAAAAACTAACAATTTTTGTCAAGTACTCATCCTAAGTAGATTTATCTAAAATATAATGAATTTCTTGTTGCACTAAATCATAAGAAGTCAAAACCATGACAATAAAAGCATTATCTAAAGAAAAAAAAATGAAGGAGATGGGATATCAACACATATTGGTAGATCATTAATAGATGAAATAATAACAATATTCAAATAAACATACTTATCTCCTCCAAAGTTTCCACACTAGATGCTTGAGTGTGAGCATCAACCAAAGAAACAATGGGAGAAAAATGTGAGAAGCTGTAGAATTAATATTGGTGATCAACCTCCCAAAATCAACCTATATCTTTGTTATGAAAATCCCTTATTATGATAGAATATAGTGTGAACTCGAAACTCTTGCCTACTTTGTAATGTTTTATCTGATATATAGAAATCATATTGGTTGAAAATGAAGGCACATTCATAGCATCATTGAATTATCTCTCATCCATGCCAATGCATCCTTCCCACAAAGATGATATATGTTTTTTTAGCCATCAATATGTGTGGTAATGAGAAATAATCAAATTAAATAAACATATTCTCTAATGACTTTCCATATGATGTGAGGCTCTTGAATCAAGTATCCACCTTTGTAACTCAAAATTTTCAAATGCAAAAAGTTCTTTCCCATTATGTCTCTCATACTTTGATGAAGAAGAAGATGAGCCCGTCAACGTTGGAGGAAAATTGATTTGATTCTTCTTAAGAAGAAGCTTCAACTCACTAATATATTATGAATAACATTGATGTTCATCATACCTTATTTTCTTGCAATATGCACATATAAGGTTATCCTTCTTAGATGACCCCCTTGACAAGGAGAGGATTCATATTATTTATGTAGCTTGTTTTTTCTTATTTTGTTTCTTTTCAATATTCTGTAATTCTTTTTGTACCTTAGGCTCACTTTCCAACAATAATTGTGACTTAGAAGACTTGATTAAACCCATATGAATTATTTTTTCTTCCTCTTAGATGATAAAATTTTCTTAGTCATCAAACATAGGATCACCATATGATTCTCCCATAGAAATTTTATGGGTATGAAAGCTAGAAAAAAAATTGAATACTTAGGACCAAGCTTGGATAAGGCATTTAGAATCAATTATAGATATTCTTTATAATTATTGCAATATTTTAACTATGTTCTTACTTTCTTAATCTTGGAGGTGTATACCTAGATGTGGTCAAAACCTTTAGGATCCAAATGTATCAAATAATTTTCAATTTAATATCCCTTAATCTTATAGTTTTACCATAAAATTTCTCAAAAGTCTCTCAAGGCTCTTTAGGTGCTTTTAATGATTCAATATGAAATTGTAAGTCAAAAGAGACTAATGAACATATGCATCCAATTATTTTCTCATGATCAAGATCCCATTTTATCAGTTACTTAGCATTATTAGGTTGAGGATTGGTTACTTTTAGATATCCTAGACAACCCTTTCCCATAAAATAACTTCATATTGATTTTCTCCATAAAGCATAATTATATGGAGTTAGGAGTTCAATTTTATATTTCCCCATTGCAAGAACACACAACAAGAAAAAGAAAGCAATCAACCACCACAATATTACCCCCACCCCCACCCCCCAAGTTAATCAAGAAATTTGTGAAGCCCACCTTGATGAACCTATTAATTAGGCTATTTTTGTAATTTAAATTCTCTCGTGATACCTATTGAAACCAAGGAGACCATGATAAATAGGACATTTGAATACATTTATTTTTATCTAACCAAATTTCATGTTTAGAGTAGTTGATCATATTTGATTGCTTGTAATTCGATGATGCCTTAAGACACTGTTTATGTTATGATGATTTATACATTTGACTTTACAATTATTGTTAAATGATGGATAAAGTTGTATGTGTAGGAAATGTTGGTAGGGTTGATGCAAGAAGTTGGGTCCACAAAAGGCTCAAAAAGTGGAAGTGTTTTTGCTATTTTTTATAATTTGTCACACTTGGACTGAAAATTTGAAGCACTTACACAATAAATCTTTAAAAAATCGATTAATATGAAATTTAGTATTTTCAATCTAGTTTCAAAATATGTAATTTATTCTAATACCCATATGAGACAAATTAAATTTTAATAGGAATTATAAAAACCACTTTTTAAAATATTTATTTTTTACCATACCATGCATGTGTACGATCACCACTGTTTGATCTAAATAAAAATATTTTTATAATTCCTTTTGGGGAATGATATGTAACAACCTGAAGATTGATGAGGATATTTTTATTAACTTTTTCTATAAAAAAATTATTGAATTTTTATTGGCCCTAATTGTTGTTTTTAAAAATCAATGTGTACAAAAAATATAATTGGACCTAAACTAAACATTTTCTGATTTTTTTGTTTTCCTTATGTAGAGAATTGCCTGAAGATTGATGTCATATAATATTTTTGCAAAAAATTTAATAGATAAAAGTTATTAAAAACTAAAAAAAATCCTGATATTTTAAGTTTACGGACCATTTTTCATAGAAATTAATTAAAAAATAGAAAAAAATCATCCAATATTAACAAAAAAATTATATTTGGAAACTAGACATCGAGATCTATAATGGGTTTTAATTTCATAGATTAATTCTGAAAAAAGTCCATCAACTATATTGCCAAAGTTGGACATTTCTCTTAAATCTTCCTTAGTTTTTTAGTTGCAGGTTAAAACCTAAGGTTCAGGTTGCCAAACCTTTCTTGAGCCCAAAACCCAAGAAAAAAGTGGTTTGGGGATTCAAACTTTAAAAAGCGTGTACCCGTTATAAAATGGGTGGGTAAGTGTACCAAGTTGTGACAAAAAAAAGGGTCCCATTTTTTTTAAAATATGAAAAAGGGAATTTGGTGCTTGCCATATTGAAAAGGAAAAAAAAAAAGAAAACTAGCATGTTAAACCTTGTTTTCTCCCATCTGCGACTTGTGCTTCCATTTTCTTTCCCTTGCAACTCGTGCTCACTAAAAGAAGATCATTTTTTCCACTCTTAACATGTGATTCTTCATGAGGATGTCACCAAGACATCAAAGAGGTCGAAGAGGTATGCATTTCTATTGTTTTAGTTTTGAATTTGAATTAAAATATAGATTGAAATAGATTTTTTAATTAAACTTTGTTTTAATTTCCAATAAATCAATCTCCACCTCCAAACAATGCTAATTCACAATCACCCCCTCATGAAGACCCTCTGAAACAAGAAGAACCTCAAACCCCTCCCTTGGTTTGTAGACATCCTCAAGGAACTCAAGAAAATATTTTAAATCAAATTGAAAACAACAAAAGAGAGCTTGAACAATTGATTGCAAGAATAAATGAGCATGTTGCAACCCACCTATTAGGTCTCAAAAATGTAGGTTGCAAATCCCAAGAGGATGCCAAGCTCTATGGTCAGGCTCACAACATTTTAGTGCTAACAAATGGATTTAACCTAGATGGTTGATGAATTCTTGCACTTTAGGCTCTGCTAAACCTAGGCCGTTGAACCTTGATGATTGATTGCAAAATTAAGAGTTGTGTGGCTTAGTTGAATTTAGGGATCTATCCACAGTGGCATGAAATGTGGAATAGTAATATCTACTCCTACTCCTAGTGCTGAAATTTAAAATATGAATATGAATAAAGTCTTATAAATTTTGTAGTTAAATGGGTATGATCAGTGCCTACTTCTATTGGGTTAATGGAGTCAAGAGATGGATGGTATGTGACTTACTTTTTTGATACAGTTAGAATTGTTTGGTACTTGTGATTGTTCACGCCTTCTATAAATGTGCAAGAATGTAACTATTAGACTCTTCTTATCGATCCAAATGATTCCTTTCAAGTTACTATGATTAATTAATAGGAAATTTTAATCCTTTTGAAGGAACTAGTTAACTAAATCACACAAAAGCAACAAGTGTGCCCTGAAAAATCAAATATAATTTTGATTTGAATAACAAGATAGAATCAAATTGCAGATAGAATGATAATTTTATCGATTATAAGGCTTGTCTTATCAATCCAAATGATACTCCTAGATTACTATGACTTATTAAAATTATTTTAAATTCTTTGGAAGAAAACAATTAATTAAACCACACAAGAAAATAAAATGTGCTTTGATAAATTGAGCTTTGACACACCAATTTAAATAATAAGGAATCACCAAACTGGAGACAACCAAATAATCATATTCTATCAACAAAAAATCTACACCAGTGTTGGATCACTAAATTATGCATTCTTGTCCATTATATTATTTCAAAAGATATTTTAATACACATCATAATATTCTACTGAAGCAACCAATCAACCTATATAGCTACTGATGATGATGATTTGATCTTACATATATACATTGCATTTTTAGGGTTATGACCCTTCATATCTGTACAGTGCAGCTCTTCAATTATCTTCATCTTTGTATCTCCATGAAGATTAGCCTTAATAATTATAATTAATCCTCTTTTTCCAGCAACTTTTACTTTCACCCAATTAAAAAAATACTCCCCAGGTAAAATCAATTTACCCACTCTTTAATCCCATTGGTGAAAATATTTTATTTCATTTTACCATCAGTGAAGTCATGTTCTCTTAGTTCCTCGATTAAAATTTTTTTACTTCCCTTTGAAATATTTTACAATGGGACATTACGCCTTTGTTAAAAATCATATTCTCTCAAAATATTGTTGCACATTAAAATCTCTTCCCACATTCTTGTAAAAACTATCCACCCTCTGTATTTGATGCAGAGCATTTTATCGGAGAGACTCCAAGGTAGCTCCTCCTGATACATTATAGTCTTTTCGATGATGTTTATTTTCTTTCTTGCATATTTCCTTATCGGGTTTCGAAGGGACTTCAAATATGTTTTCTCTGAAATCAAATCCTTTCTTCGATGAAATACATTCCCTTGCTGCCCATCAAATTTTCAGAGTGACTTTCAATAATATCCCACTTATATCAGTGTCTCTCTTCAATGCTTCTCTTGTCAATGTTTTTTTCAGAAGTTTGAAGAGACTTGGGAAATACTCACTTTGAAATGGAGGAGTCTCTTCAATGGATTTTTTCTGAAAAAAGGTATGGTTTTTAGGGTTCAATGATTGGTTCCTTGTGGTTTGTACATCTGAAACTTCAAATTCTTCCAAGCCAAAGTCATTACGCTCACTGTGTTCTCAATATTTGACAGGGTATTTTCACCATAAATGAGATTTATTGTATCTACCTGTGCTTGGAATCTATAGGGATCATAATCCCCATTTCTTATCCACTCTGACTTGTTGATGTGTTTCATACTAGCCTCAAGCACCATCTTAGTGTGCAATATCCACTCACATCAATGGAGAGCGTGACAGTCATACTTGTGATACAAAATGAAAACCTTACATTCGATGTGTTGGGTGATTGTCAAGTCAAGTTTGAATCTATTTCTTTCTTGATTTGGTGACAAACATTTATAATCCTTACTCCCTTTCCTATTTTCAAATACAATATTATTTTTGTCTGAAATATTGACTATCATAATGCATTTTCTCTACATGATTCCTTAATTTTGTATAGAATCACCAATCACTTCTTCGTTGCCTATTGATAGTACTCTCCAAATATTCTTTCTCTATTCTCTAGGATGTTGATGATCTTATAGTTGATATTGAAATATTGTGCAAGTAATATTTTCCAAGATTTTGTGAACATGGTTGGGAATGAGGTTTTGAACAAGCGTGAAGTATCTTAATGGATAATACAATTGTGCAATCACTCAATTCATAATCAATATCTATAGAGAACATGTTGCCTTCTACATTTAGATCCATCATGTGATCATACCTCTCAGATGTGTATTGGCATTCCAAACAAAATTTGAAATAGGAGAACATGAGCCTTCCATGCTATCATGAATTTGCAAGGATGGTTTGAACTTTTATGCCTTGTCTGATGATCAGAACATCAAGAACCTCCAAAGATGGAATAATGTTCCCAATGTTCCAATGTCGAATCCCCCATATATAAATTGGGGTAGAAAAATGATGTGATCCTTTAAATGTGTAAGATCAGTCCACTGATAGTTATGGTGTTAGATTGTGAAGAGATAGCTTCAAGAGTATCCTCCATAATCTTCACAACTCATACTATTGAACTGTATTCATGATGGTTGTAAGTAATTTTAAGGGATTAAATGCCTTGTACAATGTTCAGCTAAATAACAAAACTTGTTCTTTATACACAATTTATAGATGGTTGTATAAAGATCCACATATTCATTCCATCTATTTACCATTTTTTAGGTCCTTCTCTAACTTTATTACACCCGTTTTATAAAATTCCATGCTTAATTCAAGTTTGTCGCTAGGTGACTCAAGTGTTTTCTCTGCATCTCTTTGAATGTTGGAATTTCAAGGGTAAATGGCTCCACTGTGATTCATCTTCTATGTCATCCTGAAAACATGCTCATTGTGTAAACCTTTGGATGCTTGTTTGTACAATGGAGTGAGTGTATTGTTCATTCTTTCTTCCTTGATAAATACAAAATTTTCAAGTTTCCCATAATATTGGTATGTGAAAACTCATCAATGAGTGGAATATTATAGAACTTTCAAAAAGATGTAATGACATCAAATTTTAAGCCTAGGAATGCTTTAAAACTATAACTCTTTTAATAGCAAATATGGCCCTTTGTAAATGTCAAACTTGGAGGGGAGAAAAGAGTTCACTACACAACATCCATATGTGTCAGGCTTCCCTTCTATAGTCCTTTTGTAATTGTTCAATAAAGAAACTGATATGCATCCTCAACTAGAGTGGGTATTCATTCTACTTTCTAACTTTTTATTGTGATAAAATGAGTCAAGTGGCCTCTAGAAGTGCTTTGGAAAACTAATCAAACGGTCTCTAGGAGCCACGAAAATGCACCAGAATGTTGAATTATGACAATTAAGAATAATTTTCAAATGGTTTGGCATGAATTTATCAATATTGAAAACTATCAATGTTCAAATTTTCTTAGCCTTTTCTAAAAATTGCACTTGTCAGAAGTCATCTAGAACCCACTAACTTGCCACCTCGAAAATTATCAAATCTAACTCTAGGAAGCTACCACCGTGGGGATTATTTTTTTTAGGTCAAATGAACATGTTTTAAAAATAATTTTTCATCAATCCATGTCCTTCACAAGATATTAAATGCCAAAGTGTCCTCTGTAAACTTTTTTGGGAATGCAGTCACAAAAATTGTGTACAATCCATTTGGTTTTGATTTTGAAAAATACCAAATGAGGTGCTAGGACTTTGAGGATTGGAATGAAAGAACTATAATGTAGGAATAATCCAAGACACCATTTGGTTTTTCATGGAAATCTTCCAATTGATAATTATTGTTCTCCAAAGTTGACCCTTTTGGTAGATTCAACACTTGCAGCCAACAAAACCTTTTCAAAGACCATTCAACTTAGAAATTTGAAACCTTGTCAAATTAGATCATATGGAGCTGGAATCAGGTGGACACATTTACTTATGGTACATAATTTTTTTTTGCAAAGTGGTTTGGCATAAAATTGAATGGGCTTGAAGTAATGATTTTCAAAGTAAGTCATTGGAGTAAATTTCCCAACTGTACTTTTGAGTACTAAAATCAAATTTTTCATCATGGGAACCTCAAATTTTGCAAACAATAGTAGGAAATTTCAAGTTCAAACACCACCCTTATAGGAGAGACATTGTCAAATCACTAAAGTCCATTATATCTCATGTAGGAGAAATGAGTGAACAAATTAATTTTTGGTTGTATAAGAGGGATGAACTATAATAATTTTATGTAAGTGGACTTTCATATGCACAAGTGAAGAAATAAAAAATTATAAAATCTGACTTGTATGCCATTTTTACAGACCCAAGAACCAATTCACCTTTATCACATGCATGTAGGAGGCTCCCCATCCATTGGTGCAACAATGAATTAAAAAAAGAAGAAGTTTTGAGAGCGGTGGTGGATGGTTTTTTACCAACCTCCATGCAATAACTATGAGGCACCACAATATTTTTTGAGGAAACTCTATTGTGAGTTTTTCCTCAATAAGGTGCCAAATTATTTTGAATATTTAGACTTTCAAGGTAGAGGTGGGGGCTCCCTACATGATAGACTAAGTGCACAACGTAATCCGCAGTTGGCATCAAGGCCCTTGGACAAACCTATGGTGGAGCATGTCACCATTCCTTCTATTGTGAAATACAATATTGAGGTAGATATGTTGGACTTGATTAGCTCACTCACTCAGAGCATTGTAAAGTGTGTGAGGCCTCTAGTAGAGCCTGATGTGGGTGAGACTTCTAGGCCCAAAGTTCTAGTCCCTCATTATCACTCTTGTGGTTTTGTTTTCATGTATGATGGTGAGAGCACTTGAGATGAAAATACACAACACACATTAGCTATAGAGTAGATGATTATGATAGATTCCTTGTTGAATGAAACATTTAGCATTGATACTCAGGTAAAATTCAGCAAGTTCAATTAATTTTGTTTATTAAATTCTATTTTGAAATGTAATAATAACTAAATTAGTAGAATGAATATGATGAAAATTCAAGTTTGGTGTGTTGATGATACATGCACTATTCCTCGAGACCCCTTTATTTTTATGATGTGGAGTCCATAGGTATGCAACTAATATTAAAGAAATAATGATTACACATGAATAGTTGAATGTTATATGAATGGTTTTCTCATAACATGCTTTGGATGTGAAACAGTTTTCCAATGGACCTTCGATGTCAACACATTGCTATTCTCATCCTCAAACAACTTTCACTCAGGTAACCTTCATTCATTAATGGTGTTTTAAAACAATGTTAGCTAGTTTTGGTAATTTTATGTGTACAAATCTAAAATAATGTTTGAAACTACATGAACCTAGATAACTAGGTTCTTTAAAGTGATGGGTGAAAGAGAATTCATTAGTATTTTAAATAATGCATCATATATTTTTTCTTTGAACTTATTTTTTTCACTATCCTTTCAATCTTAGACCCTTTCGCATATTAATTTTTCTATCTTATAGATTTTTATTTGATGATAGTGTCTTCTTTACGATTGAAAACTATCATTTTTTGATGAAAAGGCACAAAGGACAACCATTTTAAAGTCTGAAACTGCCCTTTGTTGTGACTGTCTTGAGTTTTATATTAAGTTAAGGAAACTTCAATGACTACCCTATATCATTTGACTATGCTCTATTACCCTTGAATTCCACCCTTTGTAATGATTAACCTTTCTTAAAATTATTTCATCTCAAATCTCCCTTCAATATATGCCCTTACTCATCATTGTTTCACTATTCTATGCATTGTTATATTCACCAACTTACATACATTTAGTGTCAAAAATAAATCCATGGACTATTGTTAAATCCTTGGAGACCACTCTACTATCAAACTATCCTTTGAATCTTCTTTCTTCCTTGATGGTCCTATTATTTTCATCAATGAAGTGACTATCCCATTTCAAGCTCTCTTGAGGTCATGTACACTATCAACAACCTCCAAGACATATTTCTATTTATGCTTATGAAAGTCTTATAAATTTTTACATATGCCTCCCCCTATCATTTGTCTTAATTATCATTTATTGTAGACTGTCATATGCCCTTTGTCACTATAACCCTAGCCTCTCTGGTTATTATCCTCCCTTGAATATTTGACTATATAATAATATAATGAAAAATTTGCTCCTCATACTAGACTTTCCTATTGGAATGATGACAATATGACTATCCTCAAATAGTAGTGGTTTTCCTTTATTTCACTAATATTTTAAAAACTACCCCTTGATTGTCTCTCATTCCTTAATCATTGATATTTTATCATCCTAGGTCACCGTTAGGTTGACTGTCCTCATAAGGTATATGTGACTTTAAGTTGTTAATTTTCTTAATGAATATATTTCATAAGGTTCCATAGTATAGTCATAAATACTCTCCTTAGGTCACAACATAGTCAAAATTATTATTATTAAATTACTATCCTTACATGTATGAATGATGTCCTTTATCCATACTTTCCTCTTTAAAACTTTTCCTTTTTATTAAATGGACAAACCATTCTCATAAGACTCATTGAGAACTATGAATAGTCACAAGACTTCATTGATGGCAAACCATTGTACATTTAATGACGACAAACCACATGGACTTTAGCTTCATTGTAAAGCATAGTCACAGTCATTAAGACTTCATCTAGCACACTTTCAAATGCATAAATCACATTCCTTAACCATTATCAAAAGGTCTTCATCTAAGTTCATATTTCATTCATTAAGAATACCAACAATACAAAATTATTCATCACATTCATGAGCACTGTCATCAAGATCAATGTCCTTCACTAATTATTACAATCATTTAAAATCAAAGTCATAAATTTTATGTTAAGGAAAAATTAAGAATCCTAAATCACAGTCATTTATATACTTATCACAATCATTAATGAATATCCTTGTTTTACTTCTCATAGGACTCTCTTTGTCCTTGTATTTACCTTCTTGGATTTTCCCTCTTATCTTCATGATCTATCATTTTCATAGGGGTCATTGTATAGTTGTCAAGACTTCCTTCAAGGTAACCACGCAGTTATGGATTACTATCAAGGAGGTCATTGTCTTGAAGACTTGACTATATTTTGTGAAGAGATTGTCCTCCATTGTTATCTTGATGAATTTATTTTCTTCATGAATGCTCAAGAACATAACCCTTCACTCCTTTCATCATAATGGTATTCACTATTATTTTTGTATAGTGATTAATACTAATTCATGAGCATGGTTTAAGGTTTTTCTTCATTCTTCAAATAACTACCATTATTAAAAGTGACTTCCCATTGCATTATTGGTATGAATGTCATTAAAAAAAATCTATGGCTATCCCTTTCTACATGATATTGCATCCTTTTTGTCATTGTAGGTGTTTCATCCTATATTATGAAGCTCTTAACATATATATTTTGCAATGTTTCATTTTTTCCATATAGAGACCAAAGGTCCTTATCTGCTACAAGTTTGTATAAAGTAGGTGAAATATATTTTTCATCATGAGGTCTCTCAATAATCCTTTTTGTAACATTTAATTAATATCAACATGTTCTCCATTCTTTATAGATACCATGGGAAATATATGGTTATGTACCTTCAAAAAGACCCTGATAACTACCTTAAGTAATCCAAAAATAGACATCAAGACAATCCATAGAATTTTTCTTGGCATGGACTTCATCATGGAATTCCATCACCATGAGACCACATTTCTTTGAGTCATTTTTTCAAATAGTTCACTACCTTGTCTATGATTTTAATTAAAAAAATAAACTAAATGAAAGTGATTAAAAAAAATCATATTTGTTGTTTCATTTTTAGATGTTGACACCAGACATCCCTAGAAATGTTTGTGGCATGATGTTCCATGGAGTTGTTGTAACAATAGCTAGTTTTGATCCTTTGGTAGAGGTATGCGGAAAATTAGTAAATTTGACAATATATTTTATCTTCTATGGTCTATTATTGAAAATTTTCATGATACGTGTATGTAGTTTAATTGCTATCTCGATGGTTGCTATGGGTTCTTGTCACTCCATATTGTTGATATGCTAATGTTGTGGATGAGCATGATGATTATTTGTCTGCAGTAAGTTATTATTTTGTTATATGTCATTCCAAAATTCAATTTCTATATATTAATGTCTATATTTCTTATTGTATCAATTGTGTCTCCAAATGAATGAATAGAGGAGAACTAGTGAGCACATTCAAAAGACAAAAGAATCAATTAATACTCCATACAACTAACCATCAAAGACAACACGCGATATTTTTCCTTACCCTGGTGGGAAATGACTATGTATCAGGGTCATTTGTTGTATTCCTATGTGACATTTTTGAATGTGTTTTGTACTATCAGTATATAAAATTTTATGTCCATAGGGCTCTTTTCTAGTAAGTTTGTATGAATATATTAGATATATTTTATACTTTTATCAGCATATATCATTGTATAGCCTTACGACTTTTTAATTGATGCAAATCTTATTTTTACCATTTCTATAAAATTATATAGTTTTATCTTGAACTTTGTCAACATGAGGATTAAGTAAATCCTATATTTGATAGCTATTCTTGAATGATGTTATTATGTGTATTGTGTAAACTGTATTCTTAAATTTTGTAGGCATGGGTGTTGTTTACATCTTTTTCTTGATTGCTATTGTTGAATATTCAACGATTATTCATTCGATGCTTAAATAATTACTAATTATTTTTTAGTACATGAAAATTTTCACACATTCCTATTTCTAATATTCATGAAAAATGCTACTAAGTAGAAATTTAATTATCCAAACAATCTTGCAGTTAACGCTAATAGACTTGTTAGCTTCTTTAATAAACTATTCAACCTTCTTCTTAAGTAGGCCAATAATGCATTTCTATATGATTTTTCCTTTCATGTGTATACTGGTGACCTATGTGTATTCATACTTTTTGACTTACATGTATTCATAATGTATACTTCATGACTTGCAACTTATGACTTATGTGTATTCAAGTGTATACTTTACAACTTACATGTATACTTTGTGTTACGTGTATTCCAATGTATACTTTGTGACTTACGTTTTTCATGTGTATAGTTTGTATTCATAAATATACTTGCTATTCATGTGTATACTTCATGAATTACATGTATTTGAGTATATGCTTAACTTATTCACGTGTATGCTTCTTGCTTTGTGTCTCATGTGTATCTATGTGTATAATTCATGTATTGCATGAATGCATGTGTATCCTTCATGCTTCCTATGTATAATTCATGTATTCATGTGTATGCTTCATGCTTCTTATGTATACTTCATGTTTTCATATGTATGCTTCATGCTTCCTATGTATACTTTTTGTGTTCACCTATATGCTTCATGCTTCCTGTGTATAATTCATGTATTATGTGTGTTAATGTGTGTGTTCCATGCTTCATGTATATACTTCATGTTTTCATGTGTATTATTTATGATTTTTGTGTATACTTCAAGTATCCACGTGTATGCTTCATGATTATCATGTATACTTCATGTGTTCATGTGTATGCTTCATGATTGCTACGTATACTTCATGTGTTCATGTGTATGCTTCATTCTTCTTGTGTATACTTCATGTATTGCATGTATGCACATGTACGTTTCATGCTTCCTATGTATACTTCATATATTACATGTATGCTTCATGCTTAATGTGTATACTTCATGTGTTCACATGTATTCACGTGTATGATTCATGCTTCTTTTGTATATTTTATGCATTACATGTATTCGTGTGTATTCTTCATACTTCCTACCTACACTTCATGTGTTCATGTGTATGCTTCATGCTTCCTATGTATACTTCATGTATTCATGTGTATGCTTCATGCTTCTTGTTTATACTTCATGTATTACGTGTATTCATGTGTATGCTTCCTGCTTCCTACATATATTTCATGTGTTCATGTGTATTCTTCATGAAACCTATGTATACTTCATGCATTATATGTATTCACATGTATGCTTCATTCTCTATGTGTATACTTCATGTATTACATGTATTCACGTGTATGCTTCATGCTTCATGTGTATACTTCATGTGTTCATGTGTATGCTTCATGCTTTCAATAAAATGTAGCTCAAACCACTTAGACATGTTTGGGTGTGAAGAAAGACCTTTCCTAGCATAAACCTACCCATTTGAACATGTTGGAACTATTATTTTGGTCACATGATGAATAGAATGAAAGTTACATCACCTTGCAACTTCACACTACATGCACCTAATGCTTTTTCTATCAACTAAAATCTCGACACCATGGGAAAAATCCTCGAAGATATAAAAAAAAAAGAGAGTTTATTATAAAGGGGCCCTATGTGATCTCATACATTTAGATGGAATGTTTGTAAGTGTCACAATTTATGAGTAATAGCTCATCAAAGTATGTTGCCTTTTTTCACTTTGGTCTCTTAAGAGATATTATCGATGCATTGTAGCTCAGACCACTTTGAAATGTTTGGGTGCTAAAAATTACCATTCCTAGAGTAAACATACCCATCCTGACATGTTGGAACTATTATTTTGATTGCACGATGAACAGAACAAAAGCTACACCACCATGCAATTTTACACTACATGTATTTGATGCTTTTTCCATTAGATGAAATCTCGACACCATGGGAAAGCAACTTGGAGATATCAAAAATTGAGAGAGGTTATTATAGAGGTGCCCTACATGATCACATACCTGTAGATGGATTTTTTCTAAGTGACATGGTTTTTGAGTAATAGATCATCAAATTTTACTACCTTTTTTCACTTTGGTCTCTTAAGATATATCGTCAGTGTATTGTAGCTCAGACCACTTCAGAATGTTTTGGTGTGAAATAGGACCTTTCCTAGCATAAACCTACCCATCCACACATGTTGTAACTGTCACTTTGGTCATATGATGAACATAACAAAAGTTACACCACCTTGCAACTTTACACTACATGCATTTGATACTTTTTCATCAACTAAAATCTTGACACCATGGGAAAATGTCTCAAATATATTAAAAACTAAGAGACATTATTGTAGAGGGGCCCTACATGATTCCATACCTTTAGATGGAATGTTTCTAAGTGCCATGGTTTCTGAGTAACAACTCATCAAAGTTTGTTATCTTTCTACACTTTGGTCTCTTAAGAGATGTCACCAATGCATTGTAGTTTGGACCTCTCCAACATGTTTGGGTGTGAAAAAAAACATTTTCTAGAATAAAACTACCCATCTAGATGTGTTGGAACTATTGGTTTGGTCATATGACAAATAGAACGAAATTTATACCACCTTACAACTTTACACTACATGCATTTGATGTTTTTTCCATCAACTGAAATCTTGAAACCATAAGAAAACAACTCAGAAATGACAAATATTGAGAGAGGTTATTGTAGAGGAACCCTACATTATCTTGCACTTTAAAAAAAATGTTTCTAAGTTCCAAATTTTCCAAGAAATAGCTCGTCAAAGTTTGTTTCCTTTTTGCACTTTGGTCTCTTAAGAGATATCATCGGTTCATTGTAGCTTGGACCACTCTGACATATTTGGGTGTGAAACAAGACCTTTTTCTAGCATAAACCTACCCATACGAATGTTTTGGAATTGTTTTTTTGGTCGTATGATGAACATAATGAAAGTTAGACCACCTTGCAACTTTACACTACATGCATCTAATGCTTTTTCCATCAACTAAAATCTAGACACCACAGGAAAATGGCTAGGAGATATCAAAAATCGAGAGAGGTTATTATAAAGGGGCCCTACATTATCCCATACCTTTAGATGAAATATTTCTAAGTTCCATGGTTTTTGAGTAACATCTCCTCAAATTTTGTTTCCTTTTTACACTGTGGTCTCTTAAGAGATATCGTTTGTGCATTGTAGCTCAGACCATTCCAACATGTTTGGGTATGAAATAGGACCTTTCTTATCGTAAACCTACCCATCTGGATATGTTGTAATTATTGGTTTGGTCGTACGATGAAAAAAGTGAAAGTTAAACCACCTTGCATGTCGGTTTGGTCTAATGGCATGTATGTCATTGAGTTTTAAGTGTACTTATGTATTAGGGTTAAATGACATAGATTATATTTCCATTATACATAAAACTTTTATGCCATGCATAATGCATTTTTTTATGCATCACAATTGAATAACATTGACTCTTATCTTTGATTGTTCAAATAAAGTACAACATATGCATTAGGTTGAATGGCATATATGACAACATCCTATCGATTTTGGATTTTTTTGTTAAGCATACATCATAACTAGTGTTCATTATGGTGTGCTTAGTGTGTTTATTCATGCAAATTAATTATTAATTTTTGAGTGTAAGTTCTAATAACATATATTCCACTAAGTTGTATGGATTTTAGTTGATGGTTACAAATGATTTTTTATGCTATTTTTAAAAAAATTTGCTTGTTCATGCATTGTGGTTGAGTAAAATTGATGCTTCTATGTGACTATATGACATTTTCATGAATGAGTTGATGATATATATCATGTTTTTGTATGTTGGGTTTTGTTGAAAGGTTGCATTAGATTTTTATGGCATGCTTGGTGTTCTTTTTTATACATCATAGTTGAATGCAATTGATTCCTACATGATTGTATGGATTTTTTATGGAGGATCTAGTGACATAGGTAGACTTGTATGATAGGCTTGATTTGAAAGTACTAATTACATGTATGTCATTGAATTGTATAGGTTTCATTTTAATATTGCATAAAACTCATATATGAGAATTTTGGTGTGGGTCAAGGTTGATTGACATATAAGAAAATATCATATGTGTTATTTATTTTGTGTGAAGTATGCATTATGACTAGTGTGCATCAAATCCCATTCACTATACCTAGTTTTCTTATTCATGTATTATGGTTAGAAAATTTTATCATTGTGTGTTGTGATAATACAAATTTCAAGTGGAAGGTCAAATAACATGCATGTCATGGAGTTTTATTTGGTTTTTTTTGTTGGTAGTATGAATAATAACTCAAATGAAGTTGAATACACTTCAAAGGATCAACCATGAAGAATACCATTCACATGAATAAGAAATTATTGTAGCATGAGCAAGAATACAAATTGATCAAATGATGATCTTAGAATGCATTGGGATTGAACTCATGAGATTATTTACAAATGTACAAGAGCCTTGATTATATAGTTAAGGTGTGAGGAGGTTGGATAACCACCTTAGTTACAAACATTAAATTCCTAATGCATAATTTTAAATGCATGAGCGAAATATTAAATGCCTAGATAACTACATGCTTATTAATGAGATATGGTCCCATTAAATACTAGTTTTTAGAATTCCACAAAGGAAACTAAGTCCTAAGTAAACTTATTAATGATTTGAATAGGTCCTCACTAATATCTAGTTAGGAAATAACTCCATTCACACCAACACCCCCCATAAGTGCAACTTCGGAGTGTAGATATGATGCAAATGATGCAATATAATGCAATTATGGGTCCCAACTATGAGTATATGTTAGGTAACCATGTACAAATGCAAAGAAATTTCTCACAAATGGAGAAAAAAGAGAAAACCTCATGGGATTAAACTCCTCCCCAAAAAATATATATAATGAAAAACCTAATGCTAATCATGTATAAGTAATGAAAGTGATTTATGGAGGTCTCAACATCAATACCCTCCAAGAGCTACATCCATAAAAAGAGTACAATAATCAATAGTCCCCCCACAAGAGGGAAATAGAGAGACTATGCAGCCTCCCCACAATATGGAATCACCTACAAAATGGTAAGTTCTTGAAGAAAAATGGTGATCCAATGTTGAAAAATAGCTTGTATCCCTTTCAAAAGAAATAAAACCAACTACAAATGCAAGGATTTTTTCCCTTTTAGATAGGAATTGAAGGAAGGAAGGATGAATGATGATGATGTCTCTAAAAACAACTCATATGTCTCCTTGACTAAGGAAGATGAATATGGCACAATCAAATCAGGTACATGCTCAATCAATGAAGAAGGTGACAAACTAGGACTATGTAGAAACTGATGTTGAACAAGATCCAAAGAATGCAATACAATGATCCATAAATGGACACTAGATTTCCCCCATAGAATGAAATGTCCTCAAAACCACTGAAAGAAGTTTGAAGCCAAAATAGTGTCCAGTGACGAAAAACCACATGTCTCTCACTAGGAAGAAGAAAATCCAATGGTATATGTTAAAGAAACTCCAAATCCATAATGAAATAGGAGGGAAGAAGCCTCATAGATGAAATATCTAAAGAGGAATCAAGTGTCTTCAAGGTAGTCTCACCAAGATCAGGATCCCCAATCAAGGTCAAAACAATGAAATGTGGAGACCCAAGAAAACCCTCCAAAGTAGAATCTGCATAGAGGAGATATATCCCCTCAAGAATTTCCTCCAAACCTGTAGAAGTAGCCATGTTTTTAATACCTGAAATAAATCCATCATGTGATCTCAAGTCTATAAAATTGAATATGTCTTGATGAATAGGAATGATGGAAGCCCCAATCAATGACTCTAGACAATGAATCATTAAAGGTGAAGGTACATCAAATATCTCTGATGGAGAAGAAGAATCTAAGGAATCCTTGACATCCTCATCTGAAGACTCAAAGTATTCCAAATTTGTAGCTCCTACTTAGAAATAGCATCATAGGGTATCCTATATGAAGAATGAAGAGGCATATGACATTCTAAATCATGATCATCAAGGAATGGTGGAGTATCAAGATCTCCATATATCTCCAAAATCTTAATCCAAAGAATATGCTCCATCAAGGACAATCACAATGATCAATAGCTTTCAAAATATCATCATCAACATGCATTGAAATTACACCTAAAACATTATATCTGCTGCAACTCCAAGTATTTTTTTGAATACCTTGACCTAGATGGGGAACAATACCATACAAATATGGAAACAATCTAAGTGATTAGATATGGTTTATGATTCAATCTCTCCATTGTTTATAGTTTTCCTTTTGAAAAATAATAACAAAAGGATAATATGCAAACCCCATAATGAACTATGATATATCTCCAAGATTACAAAGCAATTGACCCTCAAGATCAAATAGAAACTCCCAAATATGATGCACAACTGAAAATGAACCCTCTTCTCCATATTGTAGTATGTCCAAGTTATCAAGTAAATTCCATAAATTGAAAAAACTCAATAGAATGAACCTAAGGTTGAATCTAAGAAAAATAGATAGAAAAAATGATAGAGCTCTAAATCACGTTTGCAATTCTGTTGGAATCTCCAAAATTTTAAAAACTAGTGAAAAGATATGAACTCAAGAGTCCAAAAGGAATCATTGACTTCAAGCTATGATAAAATATTACAAGAATACAATCTGATAAAAATTCCTACACCATTGGATAGTGCTTGGTACCAGATTTCCAATGATATCTCGTTTGTAAAATTTTGATACCCAAGTCAAAATTTATGGTGATTTTAAGAAAACTACCTAATTAAGACATGGTAGGGCTTCCATGATGGTTGTTTGGACTTCAAATTTAAAATAGTCACTCGATTTTTTTGAAAAATCACAAAAAAAAAAAAAAAACCTCAGAATATGAAGTATTTTATATGATTTCAACTAGAGAGTGGATTTTTTTCTGCATCAAGGAGGAGGAAAAATTTTCGTGCAACTTGTACAATCTGTACAATTCCCTTCCAATATCATTTCAAAAAACCTTTGATGGCCTCCAAATGACGAAGTCAAATTTTGATCAATGGGTAGGTGATCCTTAGGTTTTTGGACCTTCTGAACACAACAGTAGGGTCAAATCTGACCCAAAGTGCCTTATAAATCAATTATCTCTTGGATGATAACAACTAGCCCTTCATAAAAACCCTTCAGCCTTTGATATTATCCTCAACTCAACTTCCCAATATGAGATGGATCTTCTATTACCTATGCTCTGATAAAATGTTGGAAATATGAATAATAACTTGAATGAAGTTGCACACACTTCAAAGGATCAACCACGAAGAATACCATCCACATGAATTAGAAGGTGTTGCAGCATGAGCAAGAAGACAAATTGATCAAATGATGATCTTAGAATGCATTGAGATTGAAATCATGAGATTATTTACAAATGTACAAGAGCCTTTCTTATATAGGCAAGGTGTGAGGAGGTTGCATAACCACCTTAGTTAACAAAATTAAATTCCTAATGCATAATTTTAAATGCATGAGAGAAATATTATATGTCTAGATAACTACATGCTTATTAATGAGATATGGTCCCATTAAATACTAGTTTCTAGAATTCCACCAAGGAAACTAACTCCTAAGTAAACTTATTAATGATGTGAATAGGTCCTCACTAATATCTAGTTAGGGAATAACTACATTCACACCAACATGTTTAATGGTTGTATCACACTCATATGGTGTACATATATAGTGTTTGTTCATGCATCATGGTTGATCATGATTATTGTATAGATTTCACATCAATACTCTAACGAATATGTTGTAAGAGAGGGGGACCAACCATGCTAGGGCCCTAGGTCACAGAGGGCCAAGAGCAACAGACTTCCCTAGCTTACCTTAGTTTAAGGGAGTGTTAGGAAAGGCGAGATGAGAATGATTAGGACTATAAGGTCCTTTGATCACTCTACAAGCCTGAGATTTGAGAGGAGAATAAGAGAGTTGGTTTTTAGGGTCAACTTTGTGTCTCAAATAGTTCTCTATCATAGGATAGAAACACAATTTTGGGATGGCAGCATGTCACGCTGGCATCTCTCAGGTGCGCTGGTGTCCATATGGCCAAATGACCAGCAAGACAAGGTCTAATCGCTAGAACAAACTAACAACCTATTTAATAGTTTCTAAGTAAAAAAATAATATTATGAAGTAAGAGACATATAAACAGATATGATTAAACAAATAGATTAGTGCTAGGGTGATAAGAACGATCTCACACAAAAGCTTGTTCGCCAACTAGCTCCAGGAATCACACCCACCTACACACAACAAAGAGGAAAATTGTTCAGGGGATGTATAAGGGTTTGCCTCAGTCAAACCCCCATTTTGGTATTTCCACCTCCATAGATGGCCAAGTTTGCAATGATATAGAAATAATATGATAAAGAAGAAAATACAAGCAAAGAACACTAAAAAACTACAAAACAATAATGTGCTAACTCAGCCAAGTAATAGAGAAGAGGACTAGGAAGCTTACCACATCCACCAAGAGAACTTAATGGTAATGAGGGAGAAAATGAGATGAACTGAAGCCTTTGCTGCAATGGTGTTGTTCTACGCTTTCTCTATTGAAGTGGTGAAGTGATTGAATTGCTTCTATGGAGTGCAAGAATGTGCTTGAATGCTTGAAGTGCTTGAACTTGTGGATAATATTTTCTAAGAGATGAAATGGAATGGAAGTGAATTAATTTTAAGGAGAGATGAAGAAAATGGCCATATTCGGGTCGGTTAACCAAAGAGGGCATTATAAAATGACTTCCAATTGGAAGTGTAACACCTCTGCAAGTTCCAGCCATGGGAATCTTCCAACGCTGTAAGTGCACCGCGTGGGAATCCCTAATAATTATTCCCCTACTGGCTCTCAAAATAGACACCAAGTGGAACGAGGACAATAGGCTTATGTGGAATTAAGCCTCTAAATTTGGTTTTCTAAAGTGAGGATGGGTAAAAGGGGAATTTGTGTTAGGGGTGAAAATCCACTCCTATACATTTTTCACCCACTTTAGGGAGCATGAATACTGATGAGTGCTTTGGTAAAGTAGATTGAAGAAGTAGTAGGGTAAGAGATGTATACCTGAACCATCAAGAAAGAAAGCCAAGATGTAGCATAATCGAAAGTGGAGGGCAATAAAAGGACTTGATAGCTTCACAGAACTATGAAGCTAAAGAAAGAAAGCACCTTACAGGTCTGTAGACCTGCAAGGAAGGTATCCTCCAAGAACTCTCACATGAAGGAAACCTTGAAAAGTGCCTTACAGACCCACAGACCTACAAGGAAGGTATCCTCCAAGAACTCTCACATGAAGGAAACCAAGAAAAGCACCTTATAGACCCATAGACCTGCAAGGAAGGAATCCCCCAAGAACTCTCACATGAAAGAAACAGAGAAAAGTGGACTCTATAGAGTCAAAAAGTGGCGATATGTTCACCCACAGATAGAATATGCCAGGAAGCGTCCATGCAGGCCAATAAGTGGAAATTCATGAAGACCATCATTAAGTTAGAATAATTTCAAAGGGGTCCCTCGAGAACACTTCAAAAGGAAGAGGAATCCAGTCAAGGACATACTAGTTGAAAGCGAGGTCTAGTCAATTTGTCCCCAAGCTAGACATGAAGATGTGAAGTGAGTCTAGTTGGGCTACCCCCGAGCTAGATGCAAGAATGTAAAGAAGTTCTAGTCAGGATACCCCTGAGCTAGATGCGAGGATTTGAAATAGGTCTAGTCATATTGCCCCCAAGCTAGATGTCAAGATGTGAAGTAGGTCTAGTCAGGCTATCCCCAAGCTAGATGCCATAGAGAAGACTTTTGAAAGGGTCCGTTGGAAACCCAGTGTAAAAAGAAATGGTCCACTCAAGGGATGTGTTACTCAAAAGATGGTGTCTTCTTTCTTGAATCAATTCATCATCAAGGAATCCTTTTGAAATATGTTCACTTCATCAAGAAATTTGAAATGAAGAATATGCCCCCACATGAGGGGAAGATAAAATTTGTTCCCACTTTTGAGGAAGGTTTCTAGGTCATTTATTTATGAACCCATGATGAAGGAAACATGTTCTACTAGGGTTTCAAGTTGAGAATCCAATTCTAACAAAGAAGCATATGAAGACATCTTGAGAAAATATTTTTCGGCAACGAATGCATTTTCTAAAGACCAAAGTGATTTAGAGGTGGTGTCACACATGAGAGGGACAAATCAAGCAAAGAAGAGAGAAAGGTAAAGGAAGATAAAAAAAGGAAAGAGAACAAAAAAAAACTGCACAAGGGTAGCCTGATATTTCAAGGTTAGAATTTCTCATAAATATACATAAGTATAATAATAGTATATAAATGAGTTGTCATCAACCCCCTACTATATCAGGCCATCTGAATAATGCATGAGCAAAAAAATTAAAAAATTAAAATTGGGTTAACATGGAAGGGAAGCACAAATGCTCCCAATGCTTTGCATCATCCCAATTTTGTTGAAATTCAATCACAAACATGGAAGAGTGATGATACAAATAGAATAAAGTTTACAAAAAAAACACCATGCCTATATCCAAGCATCAACAGGGGTTACAAGGGTCATCCAAGCACATATAGCATGATCATGAGGGAATACATCACGACACACACATATCTAATCTAAAGATAAAGAAGGGGTCCCCCCATAACACTGATCAACCAAGATTTCATCATCTTCCCACTCTAGATAATTTTAAAGGGAAGGAGGAAAAGCCTACAGTGGTGGAATGTTAAGGGGAGGAGCTTCCAACCATCCTGCAACAAGGGCTAAGGAAGAAAGACCTCCAAGGTCTCTATCACTCAACACTTGTGGGTCTAAGGTCAACGGCTTCACCAAGATCATTGAAAAGGTCATAACTTCATCCATTAAGTTAAACATACACTTAAAGAGAGTGCTATTTTTCCCCTCGATGGATGGAGGAGTTTTTGCCTGAGGTTCACCGCTAAGCTCACTGAGCAATTCAGGAGCAGTGACAAAATTAGGGGAGGCCATGGCTGGTTTCATTACTAAGACAGAACAAGTTAGCATGGGGCCACCTTTTGGAGAAGGTGGGATCCTCTTACATCCTTTGTTTCTAGAAGGACCACTCTCTACTTTCTGCTTTGTGGGAGGATTTGAGCTCCCCATAGATGAAGTGAGATGGGTAGAGGAAGAGGAGGAAAGAACTACAGTAGATACGATCATATTTACGAGCTTCAAGAAAGGCAGGACATCTGAAAAGGATGTCAGCAAAGGCGGCTCCACTGAAGGAGCGATGAGCACCTGCACCTTTCTAAGATCAGGCACATTTACGCTTGCAACGGAAGCTACGAGTGATACAAGGTTTATTTGAATGGGAACTGAGGGGACAATAGAAGAGGGTGTCATTGAAGGTCATGAAACAAGGGCAGCCATCTCCTCTTCCTTCCTTTATGAGGTGGTCTGCTTAACTAGGAGAGCCTTTCATCGATGCTTGCATTCAAATGCAAGGTAGTTTCTGTGACTCTTCAAACTAGAGGCTAGAGTTTACGAAGGAACAGAAGGCTTCTTCTCAGCCATGGGAGTGTCCACAAAATCTCTTTCTAGCAAAGGGATGGGATTTTTCAAGGGAGTAGGAGGGAAAGATTTAGAGACAATGAGGGGAGTCAGATCCAACATCGTGGCTACAAGCCTCTTCCCATTCACTGCTTTAGAAGTAGGGGTAGTAGGAGGTCATGGAGGCTAGGATGTAGAGGATTCCCCATGGGGGGCTTTCTAGGTACCACAGATAGGCCTAGGATCCATGGGTAGGATAAGAATTTTGAATGCAAGACGCTTGGACCTTTGCCAAGTGGGTGCCATGGGTTTCTCTCACGAACACAAGACAAAAGTAGATGGTACCACATAAGAGTGAGGAGAAGCATCAAGTTGAACAAAAAAAGAGGAAGAAGGAGGATCTCAATACCGCTTCTCTTCTCCCTCCTATGTTCCTTGGTGGCATCACTATCAGCTTTCAAGCAAGCCCTATGTGAGATAGCATAAGGCGAAGGAGAGTCTCTCACTTTCAGCTTGGAATGTCCTTTCTTGTAATTTTGATATGTATAATATAAGAGGTCCTTCATGGGTGGGATAGGACCAACAAGTGCAGGTCAAAAGTAATCTAAAGAATAACTACCATGAGCAACCAATGGTCTATAGCCGATGTCATGGGTCACATGCACAAAAACCCTCATGAGTGAATTTTAGACACTTATGCACAATTGAAGGAACTACATTCATAGCTACCAGACAGGGGAAACCTAGCTTCACTCTGAAGATTTCAGACCCCAGGATAATGTAAAACATAAGGTTTACAGATTTAGGTCCAATGAGAACTGATAGGACAATACTAAATATAGGGAAGAAAAAAGCTCATTGTGTGTGTGAACAGTACTCACAAGTGCATCATATCCATCCTTATGCAAGAATTTGATTAACATGATTTCCTCAGTTATGATATTCACTTGAGATGTCAGATCAATGAGAACACCTGCTATGGTGTTTCCATTTATCCTCACAAGAATGTAAAGAGGAGATGGTTCTCTGTTAAAGCCCATTGGTAGGTCCTATGAAGTAAAGGTTATACCAGTACCACTTCTCACAAGCTACATAGAGGTAATAGGTTGATGCAAGAAAGTGGCCATCATGCACCCTAAACAACACTTCCACAAAGTCTCCTAAAGGCTACTGGATAAGGTAGTGACCCAATTGAGGTTTCGCTATGCAACACTTTTGGAACCTTCCAACTATGCCTACTAGTTGTCACAGGTTGGGTTGCAAGGCAGAAGCCTCATAACACTTAGACCTACAACACTCCTAGGATACAAGGAAAGGAAATTTCAGTATCATAGAATGGAACCAAAATGGTTCACCTCAGGTTCACCAAAAATGTAAGAGAGGGGGACCAACCACGTCAAGCCCTCGATCACAGAGGGCCAAGAGCAATAGGCTGCCCTAACTTACCTCAGTTTAAGGGAGTTTTAGGAAAGGTGAGATGAGAATGATGAGGACTATAAGGTCCTTTGATCACTCTGCAAGCCTGATATTTGAGAGGAGACTAGGCAAGTCAGTTTTCAGGGTCAACCCCTTGTTTAGATAGCTCTTTGTCATAGGACATAAGTGCGGTTCTAAGATGATAGTGCGGTGTGTTGGCGTCCATATAGCCAGAGGACTAGCAAGACAAGGTCTAACCGCTAGAAAATGAACTAACGACCTATTTAATAATTTCTAAGTGAACAAAATAATATTATGAAGTAAGAGACATATAAATGGATATGATAAAACAAATAAATTAATACTAGGGTGACAAGAATGATCTCACACAAAATCTTGTTCACTAGCTAGCTCCACGAAGCACACCCACCTACACAAAACAAAGAGGAAAATTAGGGGGGCTATATAGGGGCCTGCCTTAGTTAGACCCTTGTTTTGGTGTTTCCACCTCCATAGATAGCCAAGTTTGCAACGATATAGAAATAATATGATAAAGGAAATACAAGCAAAGAACACTAAAACACTATAAAATAGTAATTTTCTAGCTCAACCAAGTAATAGAGAAGAGGAGTAGGAAGCTTACCACCTCCACCAAGATCAATCAAGGATAATGGGGGAGAAAATGAGAGGAACTCTAGCCTCTAATATAATGGTGTTGTTCTACACTTGCTCTATTGAAGTGGTGGAGTGATGGAATTACAGCTATGGAGTGCAAGAATGTGCTTGAGCTTGTGGATGAAATTGTATAAGAGATCAAATGGAATGGAAGTGAATAATTTGAAGGAGAGATGAAGAAAACGGTCATATTCGAGCCAGTAAGCCAAAGAGGGCATTACAAAATGACTTCCAATGGGAAGTGTAATGCCTCTGCAAGTTCCAGCCATAGGAATCTACCAAGGATGTAAGTGCGTTGCATGGACATCTGCACGCTGTGCGGGCGTCCCCAAAATTTATTCCTCTATCGACACTCAAAATAGGTTCCAAGTGGAACAACAACAATGAGCTTATGTGGAATTAAGCGTTCGAATTTGGTTTTCTAAAGTGAGGAATGGTAAAAGGGGAATTTGTGTTAGAGTTGAAAATTTGCTCCTATACACATGTTAATCGTTGAGTTGTAAGGAATTTGTTTAAAGGTTTCATCAAACCCCAATGGTGTACATAATGTTCTTGTTTATGTATCATGGTTGAAAGATAGTGATTGTTATTCATGATGATTTTAAATCTTTTACATGAAGGATCTAGTGACATGTTATTAAGCTTGAATGTTTTAATGGCATAAATATCATTGAGTTACATAATGGCTTCTTTTTATGGTTGCATCACTCATATGGTTTGTATAGATTTTTTGTACATATACCACCACTGAGTGACATTGATAAAATAGGGTAGAGTTAGTAACCTGGTTGAGAACGGATGACAGATTGGTAATGAAGGGAAGTCACTTGTGAAAATGGCATTCATACTTATGGTCAAACCTATAGAGCCAGCCAAATCCATGCAAAATTCATAGTTAACTCATCAACTCAATAAGGGACTCTGAAAAAATAATGATGGGAGTAGAGAACAATAAAACACAGTGCTACAAATCAAGAACACGGTTTTTTTTTAGTCACCTACAAGTGAAGGCAGTAAGAAAAGATTGCATGAAACTATGAAAATTATAAAAGTCACCAAACAAGGTATATCAATCATAGGAGACGTTTGACAAGTTTTCAAACTTATGAGGAGAAAAGGGAAGTTCTTTAATACATAAAGGGAAAAAATTCATGCACACACATATAAGAGAGGAATTTTATGATATAAAATGAATTAATTAAAGAGAGGAAGTGTATGATAGCAACCTTCAAAGCATTAATGAGTTTATAATCAAAGAAGAAGAAATTGAGCCAAAAAATCTAGTTTTTGTATTGTCCCCAATTAGACAACTCTAAGAAATGGATGGTTTATCAAAAATGTGCAAGCTAAAACAATAATCAAAGACCAATGTAGATGCCAAACCCTAACTGATTAACAATAATGAAATATTACAAACCCTTGTAAAATCAAACTTACAAGTCCAAATAGAAAATGAACCCTCATAAAGGCACTATACATTCTCAAATCTAACATAAACAGTAAATCTGAATTGTATGCATCAAATATATCAAATATGATAATTAATTCATGACCAAGTGAAGGTTGATCTATTTATTAATATTCATATAGTGGACAATCCTTTAATACATAAAGGGCAGAAACTTTGTGCACACACATATAAGAGAGAAAGTGTATGATAGAAAATGAAGTCATTAAAGACATGAATTTTTTGATAGAAACCTTGAAAGCATTAAAGAGTTGCTAATCAAAGAAGAAGAAATTGAGCCAAAAACTCTAGTTTTTGTAATGTCCCCAATTAGACAACTCTAGGAAATGGATGTTTTATCAAACACGTGCAATCTAAGACAATAATCAAAGACCAATGTACATGCCAAACATTAGTTGATTGACAATAATGAAATATTGTAAACTTTTGTACAATTAAACTTACACATCTAAATAGAAAGGGAAACCTCATAATTCTACTATACATCCTCAAATGCAACATAAATAGTAAATCTAAATTGTACGTATTTGAAAAGAGGAATTTTTTTGGGGGATTCTATGCTTGGGAGATAGAGCACCAAAACTCAACACTTTCATTCAAGGATAAACCCTAGATATGTCAAGCTCAAGTATGTCAAGGAGAAACAGATATGACTATAGGGTTGTCCTAGGGGATTATTGTAAACTAATGAGGGATTCACCACCAAGTTGAGACTTGGAAAGAAAAATTCAATGTAAGTGTTGTGCATATTTTGCACACATTCCCCACCGAAGGTAGGGACACCCTTTATTTTACTCCTTTGCAGGTCATTTTTGCTCCCGATGGGCTATTTTTCTCTCACCTCATTTTTTGCACCCTATTCCCAAGCCTAGGCTATTCATATGCCTTAAAATTCATAAATTTCCCTTTGACCAAGTTTTCCTATCTAAATTTTCTAAGTACTTTTTCGTTTCCAGGGCCCCATTTTTTGCTTTTTCCTTGCTCCTGCTGACTTGGTCCCTGCTCACTTGCTTCACTTTCTTCTTCATTTTTCAATTTGGGGACAAGTTTCCTATGGATTTGGGATATTTTTATGATGCCTAAGTGAGCTTCCAAGCTTTCGCTAAGTTTTGTGAAGTTGAAAAATTTCATTGTGAGTCGTCGTCCCTTCGTTGTCGTTTGCGGGAACTTCCTTATAGGTCATCATGTGTAGGTTTTCGTGTGTGTATTTCCTCTTTTATGTTGGAAAAACCTTGACTTCCCCTTGCTTGGTGGACTTCGCAATATGTTTCTCCATCCATCCTTCTCATCCATCATTCTTCCCATCTACCATCTATCGTTCGTCGGTTGTTTGTCATCCGCTGTTTGTCCACCATCTATGAGCCATTTATTTTCCACCGATTGTCCACTATCCACCGTCCACTATCCATCTACCATATGTTGGTCGTCCTTCATCGGTTAGTTATTTTCCTTATGTCCATCATCCATCTTTTGGTCATCTATTGTCTTCCTTTCATCTGTAGTCCTTTTGTCGCTTGTGGGTTTGTCCCTGTGGAAGGTTGTTCATCATCCATCGTCCGCCTTCCATCCATTGTTCATCTGTCGGTCGACCACTATCCACCTTCCATTCGCTATCCTTCTACTGCTTGCGGGTCTTGTAGACACTTAAAAATGACTTAGGCCTACAACTACTATTTTACCACCTTTCGTCATAACATGATTATAACATTTTAATTATGTTTCTAACCCACATTCAACTATTAATTAAATAATTTATAATTATTTAATTAATTCATAATCTCTCATTCTTCATAATTATTAAATAGATAAATCTTACTTATTTATTTAATAATGTCACTAATTATCAAAGTCTTTTTGCAATTAAATAAAATCTTATTTATTTAATCAATACTTATCATTAATATCCTCCTGATTATTAAATGAATATATTTAAAATATATTTATTTAATGTGTCACTAATTCCTGAATCCTCTTAATTAAATAAATTCAATTAATTTATTTAATTAATTAACTCTTCTTCTAAATTAAATAATTATTTATAATTATTTAATTATTATGTGACACTTCTATATTTTTAAATAAAACAAAATCATTTAAAAATATCTCACATACTTAACTGATTCTTCATTTAGTAATTAATTTCAAAAATCAATTACTTCTTATCTCACAAAATCTTTATTTTGAATTAATTTAATTCAAACTGGAATTATTCTTCTACAAATCAAGTAATTTCTAAAATTACTGATTTTCTAAAATCTCATTCTCTTATCTTTTGATTTTTGCTAATTTCATCTCAACTGTCACATTTAGTCTTGATTTAATTCATTTAATTAAATATTATTCACACATGTAGGCATTTTGCCCTAACCATAATTGAGAGTTTCCTTATTGAATCTTGACCTTTGATTCTAGGGCATTCCTCAATCTCTCATCTCATTCGTCCATTTAAGATTGCATTTTCTATAAAATGACAATCTTGATCTCATTTTCGGGATCAACGAATCATTATTCATCTCTTAGAATTTTGTAATCTCTTAGCATTTTTGTCATATCATCTTAGGCTTCTATTATTACTTGCACATTAGGATTGAATTCTAGTTTTCATTTAGTTTATTTTATTAAATCCTTCAAAGGCTTTGTCAAGACTAGACATTTTAGATTTTTGCTCACACACAATCTGAGGGCATCCATTTATCATACCAAAGCTTGAGGAGTTACAATGAAAGTGAACCATGGAGGAGAGAAGATTGGGTGAGGCTATTCCAGTTTCATTCATTTTTCCCTTATTTTCTAATGTATTTCATTGTTTGATGTTTTTATTAACATGCAAGTATTACTAATCCTTTGTTGATCTTGTAGGAAAAATAACGTCATTACATTGGTGAACCCAACAATCTAACACACTTTTACAGATTTTGTAAGGCCTTGGATTCTGTTTTGCAAGTATAGGAGTATGGAACGACATAACCGCGAATTCACGCAATGCATACGCTCTGTCGTACCGCATTTGCGATCACAAACGCCGCATATGCTCTGTCGTGACGCATAAGATAGCCCAAACGACGTATTCGATCGATTGTGACGCATTTGAAAGCCATCACACCACATTCGACTGAGCTGCAAATTACTGGTTGTAAATTTCTTTTCTTTTTGTTTTCTGGATCCGACACATTTGCGGCCATTTTTCTTTTTTTCTGTTTATGGGGATTAAAATAAACCAACCCTAGGATAGAAAATCTAACTTGGAATTTATCAATCTAGGATAGTCACCACACTTTACTTTTGTTTGGATTAAAATAAACCCCATGTTTTTGTGAAGCAATATCTTCACTTAGAATAGAAAACTTTCATTTGGGTTTAAAACTGAACATTTATTTACTATTTTTGTTTGGATAATAGGTGTATGCTCTCCGCTTTACTGGGTGATCAAAAATCCAAACTTATCCATTTTTATTTTCATGCATTTCATGTTTTATTACAACCCTTAGAAGGCCTGCCGTAGTGGGAAAAAGTACTCACCCTACGAGAATGACCTAAGTGGGAATAACCAAAGACAGGTTTTCCAACCCACTATAATCAAAAGTGAATTTTGGGGAAAACCATATTCAACAGCAGTAGGAAAGATAACCATCTTCAAAGTATTTATTCTAAAGATTGGGAGGTCTCCTGAGAGAGTTTATCTATTGCCACGTCGAATGGAAACCTTGACTAAGAACCATAGTGTAGAAGCCAGTCGTGTTAGTATCCAGACATTGTCTCAATCACGATGTAAGGGGAGGGAAGAATCTCCCCCCCAGACACTCACCATATAATCACCATGGAATGTTTTCTCAGGGGATTCAGTATCCACTTTCGTCACCTTGAGTACGCACCTAGAAAAGACAAAAACACGGGCGCCCTCTAGGGGGTAACATGGCTGTGTGAGTCGACGTGATTTTAAGTTGTGGGCTGTGATTGTTATGATGACCCTTTGACTATTGAGAATGAGTCTGCTTGAACATACATTTAATGTTCTAATTTCTATGTGTTTACCAACTATTTTCAAATAGACTTCAACAAATTGAACATCAAAAAATTAGGTCAAAAAACTTATCAAAACTGCAAAAATAGTGTTCAATTTTCTACAACAAATTATCCATTGTGACACAATTGCTCTGATAAACTACAATCGCCAGATATCGAGCCGCGTTCACGTTGATGGGTCGTAATTGAGTCATCCTGAGCCACATTCGCTCTGATGAGCCACAATTGAAATATATAGGGCTGCATTTGCTAGTGTTAAAACCGCATTCAGCATATTGTGCCACATTTGAGAGTCATCAACTCGCATTCACCAGAGTGTGTCACAATCGACACTTTCTAAGTTGCATTTGCTTTGCCGTACTACATTTTTTGTGACGTATTTTCTAGAAACCTGAAAACAATTTCACTGTCAAAAAATGAAAGTCCACAACTTGTCTTCAATTCAATCAATTCTTCCTTCACTGTTACAGTTCAAACCAGACTCTGAATTGCTCAATGTTCATCAAACATTGCATTTTAGTTACCATTTTTAGCTCACAATAGTTTTCCAGTTGGCTTTCCATTAGACTGCATTGATAGCTTCACCATCTCCTTAAACACTTACTTTTGTAGATTTTAGGAGTTGACTCTTACCATTCATTGTCAAAACTTTGCATTCAATAGTAGGTTATCATTGGACCCAATTACCTTTGTCACTTTGTCAAATCCTCTGTGAATTATTTCCCACTCAATATTCTAGTGTGGAAACTTCACTTTGTCCTCTTTATAGTCCTTTTATGGTCCATTGGTCTTCCAAAATTGAATCATTGCAAAAAAAAAAATTGCCCAAGTTGTCCTCTTTAGGTCTCTCACTAGTAAGTACATCTTAGGATCCTCTATTGCATATCATTTGGCATCTCCATTTAGTATCACATCACTTGCATTCACGAGCCTTTAGTCTTACTTGCATTTCATAGCATCCTTTAAAAATCCAAAAAGAAACCAAAAAACATAGTATCATACTTAGATCATTTTCTCCATCATTCCAAGTTCAGCAAAACCTTGTATGGTTGAAACTAGATTATAGAAAAAGAAAAGACTCATGGATTCCTTTAGACAAGACACAAACTTTTTGGAGTTCACAACTGGCATGGATTCATTCCCTAATGCCATGAACAATCCTTGTTTTGACATGGGAAATTCCAATATCAATCCTTTTAGTGAGATGAACATCCCATATTTTTTAAACCATTTATCCACTGGGATCAAAATGGGGAAGTCTTTGAAGAAGACATATTATTTGCTTCCCAACATCCAAAAGTTGTTGCTTTTGTAGAAGAAGTAGTCTTAAATGACTCTTCTAGATTCCTAGCTATGCTCCTTGACCAAGGGGCTAAGTTACCAAAGGGATTTGATCTTAACACTCTTAGAGCAACTTCTCCCACTCCAACATCACACAATCCTTCCATGGGAGCCTCTTCAAAAAATATCATCAACACAATCAATGCTACCTCCCTTGGTCATACTACCACCATAGCCAACACAACATCTATTGGAGGATCATCTTCTCAAACCAACACCACATCACAATCCATTCCACAACAAACATCCACCATCCCTTCACAAACAATCGGGGCAACCACATCAAACCTCTTTGGAACTACATCTAGTTCCATGAGTACATCAACAAACCTATTATTAGGTTCTTCAAATACCATGGAAACCAACTCATCCAACCCTTTTGGGAGAAATAAACGAAGAGTTACCATACAAGGCACCCAACCCACTTCATCACAAGTTAATACCAACATTCTTGTTACCCAAAACATGAACATTCCTCAAGGCTAATATCTTTTATTTGGGCAAGGAAATCAAGGCGCTCAATCCTTTACTCCATTTGGGCACCAACAAGCTCAAAATCAACAAGGCACTCAATCCTTCACTTCATTTGGGCATCAACAAGCTCAAAATCAACAAGGCCCTCAATCCTTCACTCCATTTGGACATCAACAAAATCAAAACAAATAAGGCCCTCAAATTCAGTCCAACATGGCAGGATATCACATCCCCACTTATGCCTCTCAAGTCCATACACAGCAGCACATCCCTCATCGAAACACTCATTTCCAAAAAACCGCCTAATCAAAACGCTAATTTTTCTCACCAACAACCCAAACCAAATCAACACATCTCATCACAACAGCTAGGGACTCAACCTACCCCTATCAGCAACATAGGTGATGCTACCAACCATCCCATGGTGGAAGCACTCACACTCCAACTTGTTTCTCTTCAAACACAAGTGGAGACCTTGCAACAATCCAACAAAAATTCATACATGTCACATGACTTGTGTCCATATCCATTTGACACAACCTTGTATATGCCACCCTTTCCTCATGGATATGTGGTGCCTCATTTTCCCAAATACAAAGGCAAAACAAACCCCATTGAACATATAAGAGAATTCACCACTAGTTGCATGGACATTACATATGAGAAAACTTATCTTATGAGACTCTTTTCTAGAAGTCTTGCAGGTCATGCACTAGAATGGTTCACGCTTTTGCCTAAGGGAATAAAAACATGGGATGAATTGGCAAACAAATTTGTTGAAAACTATGCCTATAACATTGACACAGATATTGACATCGCCTCCTTATGCAAACTTACCCAAGAGGATGCAGGAGAGACTTTCATTCCATTCTTCCAAAGATGGAGAACCTTAGCAAGAAGATGTCCGATTGAAATATTTGAAAAGGAGAAAGTCACCATGTTTGTTCAAACTCTCCTAAGACCGCTAAGGTATGGCTTACAAGTCCATTGTTGCACCACCTTTTTTGACCTTGTGGAAAAGGGTGTTTAACTCGAGAAATCCTTAATCGCCAAGGGTGAATTAAAGTATGGTGGAAAAAATATCAACACCACCACAAATAATAACCTGAGTAGCTCAAATGACAAAAACAAATATTGGGTTAAGAAAAAGCATATCACAAGCGATGGTGTAGTTGATGCAAAAACCGTCAATGCAACAGGTCACGTACTCACAATCAAAGGAGTACAAAATCAAAACACACCTGTAACAACACCAACACCAACTATTAATGCTATCCAAATCAATCATATGCAAATGAATCAAAGGCAATTGCATCAACCCCGACAATTCCAAAAATGCACGTACACCCCTTTGGGTGAACCAATTGAAATTATCTTAAAGAAACTTCTTCAAAATGGTGTCATCACGTTGGAAGATCCAAAACCATATGACCCTGGTTAGTTAAAGCCATCATGGTGGGATGATAGTTCATTTTGTGATTACCACTATGCCAAAGGGTACAAAACTTCCTCATGTCGACAATTGCAAAATCTGGTGCAAGACCTCATAGAGAACCACACCATCGAATTGGGTGGTCAATCATTTACATCTAATACAAATAATACCATACACAAGAAACCACTGCAAGATCATGGTAAAGCTTCCACATTTGGCACAAAGAATACCAACAATCAAGCCAACCACATCCATCTAGCCTACAATACTATCTGTTTTGCATACAGTTATCCCGATGGTACTATTATTAACAATCTTTGCGCTGCTAATGAAGATGAATCTGTTAATACCATTAACATTAAAAAATCCTTGGAATGCAATGTGACTACTCATAAAGGCAAGGTCACTATCCTAGGTCCTACAACACATCAACCAAAAATCACCATACCTGGTCCGTCTGCCAGACAGTCCAACCCAAAACTGGAGTTCAACATTGTTGAGAAATTAAATAAAACACCTACTCAAATATCCATTCTTGAACTGCTCCATTATTCACCCACACATATGGCCATCCTAGATAAAGTCTTGCAAGAGCCATCTATCCCAACCAACATGGATGTCAACCACTTTGAGACTATGGTCGGATATCTAAACTCACATCACCACATCACCTTTTCAGACAACACTACTCCTCACCCAAACCATCGTATAATGATGCCCTTCACATCGAGGTTTTTGTCCATAAGCATAAGGTTAGATGAGTCCTGGTAGATGGTGGAGCAGGATTGAACATCGGCTCTCTGAAATTGGTTAAAGCTCTTCATTTTTCTAATGCGTGTGTAGATGCTAGCAAGAGCATCATCATCAAGGCATACGATGATGAAGAACATGCTTCTAAAGGCGTCATCACCATTCCACTCCAGGTAGGACAAGTTATCATAGATACAACATGTCAGGTCCTGGATCATGACATACACTATAATATCTTACTTGGTCATCCATGGATTCATGCTCTAAAAGCCATTCCATCCACGTACCACCAATGCCTAAAATTCCCTTTTGATGGAACTGAGATCACTATCCCAGGAGATCCCGATCCATTCCAATACTGCACCAACCTACAAGCCACTGCTAAGCACAAGGTACCCATCAATTGTGAGGCCTCATCTTCCACCTCATCCAAATATATTGACCCATCGACACTCACGAAATCATCCATTCCATCACCCTCTACCACACCATCTCCATTGGCCTCCATCCCAATTAAAGACCTTCAAATCTAGGACCTTGGTTGTGGAGAGTTCAAATTGAATACGGCTTACTATATAACCACAATACCGAAGCCACCTAAGGTCTATGGTAGACCATGTTTTGCAGTAGAGCCCAAAATAACTTTCAAGGTTCCACCAAAAAAGTGTTTTTACATAGTGGGGTGATATGGGTAATGAAGTCATTATTGACATGGATAATTGGATCTACAAAGACCCACCAGAGTTATCTCCACTACCATTGCACCTCTATGGCAAAGGATATGATATATGCAAAGCCCAAGGTTTCAATGGTACTAGCGGCCTTGGAAAGAACAACAATGGAAGATGGGAACCTATTATCATGACGGCAAGACCAAGATACATAGGGCTAGGGTTTGATCAAGTCAGAACTGACGATCAAAGTACCCTTGAACTTTCAAGTAAGTTTTTAACGATTACAGAAGGTGTTGAGACATGTGAAGAACCCCTTACCAAAACAGACTCAAATGAATGGGAATTGGGTTCTAAAAAAACTGTCAGTGACTATGACATTGATGAACTATTCTTGGAACCTGGCCAACCTTCCTTTGAAGAACGATTCCACATGAAATATAACATTGACCCTATTGACCGACATTCTAAAAATAAGGAATGGGTAAGCATTCCTTGGAGTCCAGAAGAACATAAGGTGTCATCGGCAATACCAGAATCATCCCACCCCATTCTTGAGCCCACCCATGAGCCCAATTTATCTGAGCCCACCATCCATACTTCTAAAAACCACTAGTCACGATGTTGATAATTTTATCCCATATTATGACTTTGAATTCGATTCATCTGACTCGAAGTATGGACCATCCATTGCATCAAACACGAAAGTGGAAATTGACAACTTTTCGTTCTCACTCAAGGCATCAATTTGCACACTTTTTGCATCCTCCCCATCCTTCACCAACATTGACAATGGGATCCCTCTTGTTTATCCATAACTGATTGATTGGGACCAACAAGACTCACCGGTGATGGAAATATTTCAAAATGAAGAGGCAATTGCAGAGTTCATGGGGTGATCACAAAATAGGGTTCTCCATTGATCTAGATTATGTAGCTTACTTTGGGGAGACTGTGCAATCCTCTAATTGCAAAAATATAAAAAAGAAAAAAGAAAAAGAAATGCCTTTAGGTGAAAACCGCAAGGCACCTTCTGGTAGTAAAATAGTAAAAAAAAAAGATGTATCCGAAGGTGAGAACATCTTTGAGGCGCCTAAGGATGGAGGATTGGAATTTCTTCCCGTAAAACAAGAAAATTTAGCTATGCTCATTGAAGACACAATGGAAGTTAACATAGCCACACCAGAGAATCCAAAAATGATTATCTTGGCCGCATGATTGTCAGAAGAAGAAAAACTCGAATTTCAACAATTCTTCACAGATAGGAAAGTTAACTTCACATGGTCATATGCTGACATGCCATGCCTTGATTCAACATTGGTTTTACATCATCTTCCTCTAATCCCAGGAATCAAGCTATTCAAACAAAATTTGCGCAAGATGCATCCATAGATTGCACTACTTGTCAAGGCTGAACTAAAGAAGTTGTTGGATGTTGAGTTCATAAGTTCAATTGATTATGATGATTGGATATCAAACATTGTCCCTGATACCAAGCCGAATGGGAAAATCCGTATTTGCATGGATTTCAAAGATTTAAACAAAGCTTATCCAAAGGATGAATTCCCCCTACCAAACATAGACATGATTATTGACCTCACGGCAAGATATGAGATGCTATCTCTCATGGATGGATTTTTAGGCTATAACCAAATCCGAATTGCAATAGAGGATCAGCATGAAATGGCATTCACTTGCACTTGGTGAACATATTGTTGGAACTTCATGCCTTTTGGCTTAAAGAATGCAGGCGCCATGTACCAAAGGGCTATGAAAACAATCTTCCATGACATGATGCATATCCTAATGGAAGATTATGTAGATGACTTATTGGCAAAATCTTTGACAAGAAAATATCATCTCAAAGTCCTAGACAAAATCTTTAGATGGCTTGAGGATTTCAAGGTTTATTTGAACCCAAAGAAATGTGTCTTTGGATTCACTTCAGGCAAGCTATTGGGATACATAGTTTCGCGACGAGGCATTGAGGTTGACCCTGCAAAAGTAAAAGCAATTCTGGACATGCCTCCTCCAAGAGGAATTAGTGAGTTGCAAACACTTCAAGGTAGATTGTAGTCTATTCGATGCTTCATTGCATAGTTGGTAGACAAGTGTCAACCATTCCAATATCTTCTCCGCAAAAGCATTCTTTTTGTATGGACAGATAAGTGCAACATAGCCTTTGACCAGATTAAAGAATATTTATTAACACCACCAGTGTTAATGCCACCTATTGAAGGAAAACCATTGATCCTATATGTCTCTGCAACGACAAATGTACTAGGGGCATTATTGGCACAACATGACCATGAAGAAAAAAGAAAGAGCCATATATTACATCAATCGCACATTAATTGGATATGAGCTCAACTACACAACCATTGAATGGGAATGCCTGGAAGTTGTCTTTGTGGTGTAGAAACTAAGACACTATATGCTAAGCCATCAAACACATTTGGTAGCAAATATTGACCCATTAAAGTATCTCCTGGGTAGAGCAGCATTGACAGGTCGCCTAGCGAAGTGGGTCATGATATTAAAGGAGTATGACATATAGTATGTAGAGTGCAAGGCTATAAAAGGTCAAGTAATAGAAAATCAACTAGCAGATGCACTAATCCAAACCACTCATCTACTGATAACTGATTTTCCTGATGAGTCGATCTTTCACACAGAACCAGCTTTACCATGGAAACTATACTTTGATGGGTCCCACACTGGGCATGGCTCAGGAGCTGGCATATTATTTATCACACCACAAGGGGATTCAATTCCTAAATCATTTTGGATTGCTTTCCCTTGTACAAATAATATTGCAGAATACGAGGCATTGGTCACAGGTCTCAAGATATAAATTTAATGGAAAATTCAGACATTCCTTGTATTTGGGGATTCTCAATTAGTCATCAACCAAGTGAATGATGACTATGACACAAACGACGAAAAGTTGCTCCCTTACAAGCCCATGGTGGATATTTTCCTAATGTACTTCAAAATGATTGCATTTGAACAAATCCCAAGAACACAAAATAAGGTTGTTGATGCAATGGCTACCATTGGATCTCTCTTAGACATCCCTAAGAATGTGCCACAGTTTGAGTTCTTAGTGGAACATCTGTTGATGCCTACATACGATATTCTAGAGTCAAAAATGGTGTGTGAGATTGTTGGTCCCAGTTCGCCTTGGTACCAGGACATATACGACTATCTTAAATCCTAAAACCTCCCACCCAACCTGTCCAACAACCAAAGAAATTCCTTCATCCGAAAAGAAGCTAGACATACCATCGTCAGTGACACCTTATACTATCATGGCTTTGATAACACCCTTCTTTGATGTCTCGACACTGATGAAGCACAAATGAATTTATGAGAGGTACATGAGGGTATATGTGGATCTCATTCGAGTGGTCCAATGTTAGCTCAAAAAGTCACCACACTTGGGTACTACTGGTCGACATTAGAGAAATATACTCTTCAGTTTGTTAGAACATGTCGAAAATGCCAAGTGCACAGTGATCTGATTCATGCACCTACACAAGAATTGAGACCTATCACTTCTCCATGGCCTTTCGCACAATGGGGACTCGACCTCGTGGGTAATATCCATCCATCCTCTTCTAATGGCCATAAATTCATAATCACCGCCATTGATTATTTTACTAAGTGGATTGAAGTCATCCCTCTCACCTACATCACCAGTAAACAAATATCCAAGTTCATCCTAAATTACATCATTTGCCAGTATAGTGTCCTACAATCCATCATCACAGATAATGGCAGTCCATTCAAAAATCAGGACGTTTGTGAGCTCTGTGAGCGATTCCACATCCAACACCATTTTTCCACCCCATATTACCCACAAGGTAACAGCCAAGCTGAAGCGTCAAATAAAACAATTCTTCGCATTCTAAAGAAGACCGTCAATGACTCTGGCCGAGATTCGCACCTACAGCTTAATCCTGCTTTATGGGCCTATTGTTCTAACATTTGTACCCCCACTGGAACCACTCCATTTTCCCTGGTCTATGGATCTGAAGCCATATTGCCCATCGAGGTCGAAATTCCTTCTCTCTGAGTCTCTTTGAAAGGAATGATTGATGATGAAGAGTACAGACATACTCGCCTACATGAACTAGAAATTCTACAAGAAAGATGGAAAAATGCCTTAAATCATCTGCAGGCATATCAAAATCATCTCTACCAAAGTTACAACAAAAGATTAATGGTGAGAAATTTTGAAATCTTGGTTCTCATGCAGAACCCCAAAAATCAGGCAGACTGTGAAAAACCTTGAAATTTTGAGGCTAATTGGCTTGGTCCTTATATCATTACTGTCGCATTTGGTTACAGAGCTTATTAGCTGGCCACACCTGATGGAGAACAACTAACATAACCCATTAACAGTTTACACCTGAGAAAATTCTACACATAGCATCAGAAAGCTGGGCTAGAAAACCTACAAAATACAAAAAAAAATAAAAAAATTGAAAAATACAAGAAAAAAACATCCCTTGATGAAAACCTAGCAAATAAGCATCTTGGTGACATCAAAAAATCAAAAAAATGGCAAAATAGTAAAAATAAATAATCTCATCCACTAGTGAAAGCCTGGAAAATAGGCACTTTGGATAAGTACCATGGTGAAAACCTGAAAAATAGATGCCATGCGTAATCAATCATTGCTTCGCCATCTACTGTCACTCAAATCAACCTTTATCCATTTGTCATAATCACAAAGGCCTGACACATTCACGACATTCGTCTTAAGTACTGTCAATTCCGACCATGGTTAGCATTTGGTTGACATCATCCCTTGCATATCCTTTCCTTTGCCTTGTGTCTACCTATCTCCATATCATTTGACTCGGATAATCCCTGCTCTATCTGGGGGAAAGACCTTTATTGTGCAATTGTAGTGGCTACCACACATGATCCTGCATTCTTAAAAAGTCCTGGAAAAAATCCTAAAAATGTGAAAAAGTCCTTAAAAAAGACATAAAAATTTGAAAACGGCCTAAGAAAATACAAAAACATCCAAATCAATGTCAAAATCCAAAAACGGAGTCAATTTGATCAATTGAATCAATCACGTCAATCAATCTTTGTCCTAGTCTGAACTACGTTGTCTCTGCGCATTTTCTACGTAGGCAAGATTCATCATTGAATCCCTAAGACATTAAGTCAATCCTTCTAGGTTTTTCAAATAAATCATGATTCAAAATTTTGTCCTTTGGACAATGTTATTGGTCGTGTCGAACTAAGAGGTCTCTAAGTGCATGATGTAGGCAAGGCCTCAATCGATGGACCCCCGAGGCCGCACTAGGTCAATCCATTCATGTTCATGGCACTACACATTCACACACGTCAAACTATCTCCAAATAAATTGAATCTTATATCAATCTTGAGCTATCAGTCTATCAAAAATCTAATTCGTCAAACACTTTTGGTCAATTCAACATGTCAGCGATGACATGTAGTCAAAATCATATCAAGACAATTTTATCTTGGCAAACTTTGAGTTCTTCTTCAAGATGTATCCCTATGAAGAGCAACTCATGTCACTTCTTTATACTTTCAAATATGTCCTTCCCAAGCATTATCATCATCATCTAGCAATTTTGATGGATTCTCCTAAACTCCAAGAATCAATCTCTTAGATATCAATGTCATTTAGGATGTGTCCTTCCTAAATTTGATATCGCTCGACATTTGACGACACGTGACATTAAAACACTTGGCCAAAATTTTCTATCTTTTGATGATTATCATGATATTAGTTCCTTATGTCCCAGGAACCATGATATATCATGATGATTATCCTTGTCTGCTTATCACTCTACTATTAGTTTCTCCAGGCTATCCTGACTTTAGGATTTAGAGAAGCAACGACATAGTACAATGATTTTACTGTCTATTTTTTGCTATCATGTGGCTACTTTCTCCAGGATGTCCTAAATGTCAGGATTTAGAGAAACAACGATGTCTCATGATCGGCTTGGTTTTTCTGGCGGTTGGTCATGACAAAGTGACTACGTGTTCCTTGCACGAGTCATGATCATCCTTTGTCTATGACTGTTGATCTACGTGATGGTTCAACCTTGCACACTATTGATCTATGTCATATCATAGTGTTTTTCGACCATCATGACATTTTCGCCCAATGATGATTAAAGAGCAACAACTAGAATAGTACTATAGCAAAGTCTTGAAGGATTTTAATTTCTGCACTAACATGCATATCTTTCTTTGCACTAACATCTTCGCCTTCCCCTCTCTCATTCTCTAATGATATCCTGTGACATACAAAAAAACAAAGTTGCATACATAATGGCATGAGCATTTCATATTCACATCTGCATAAATCACATTCATCCATCTCATATCATAAAAACCATCATTTGCATCAACATATAGGCATCATAAATAAACATTAGCATATAGAACCACATCCATAATAGCATTAGAATACCATAACACATAACATCATATAGGCCACATCAAAACTACATCGCATATATATATAATCTCAAAATGTCATGTCATAGGATAGAGTCATATGATATCCCAAAAAAATGGAGCTCGCAGGCTCGAATATCAAAATATACAAATATCTACAAACAAGTCCTAGGATGGCCCTCCTCTGTCCCATGGAGGTGAACTCCAAGGTGGTTGTGCCTGACCAACCACATAAAATGTGACCTGAATGGGAATGGCGTCCTGATTCTAAACCTGAGAGCTCGAGGCCTCGGTAATAGGAGGCTAGCTCTACTCTGTCTGGTGTCCTGATGACACTGATCTATGCCTATGCTCTGATCTATGACTATGGCCTGATGAGTGCCTATGAGAGATTTGTGACCTATGGCCTGATGAGTGCCTATGAGAGTTGTGTGACCTATGACTTGATGACTGCCCTAATGCAGTAGACCCCCCAGCACTGGCGTAACTACTACTATGAGACCTATTGTTATGTGTCTGGCTACCACTACCTATCCTGCTATAGGATCAGGAAACCCTCAGTCCCATCTCTTTGGGGGAACTTCCTGCTTGTATAATACCCTGTACTGCCCCCTACTCTTTGCCATCCTGGCCAACTCTTTGGCCATGTCTCCTATCAGCCCTGAACATAGCTTTGTGAACTCTGTCACCCATCGATCTGAATCCTTTCATCGAAGAATAGCCTGATCTCTCTCCAACCAAGTGACCTCTAACTCTGCTGCTAAGGCCTTGTTCTGAGACAAGGTCGTATCAAGTCTTCTCTATAAGTCTAGAATCCGTTGATCAATATTAGCATCAATAGGCAAAATGGGTGATTTGTCACCCTCATCATCTCCGAAAATCATGTGCTCCCGTAGTCGCTGATCTGCCTCATTTTCCTCCTCCTCCTCCTCATCTCTCTCCTCTCCACCTCTCACCTCCTCCACGTCTTTGTCAAGAGGGTGTCCAGAGAATCCTCCTCTGCTCTCACCTCGGCCTCCTCTTTTCCACCCCTCACCTCCTCCTCTCTACCCCTCACCTCCTCCTCAGTCCCCACCTCTTCTGCTCCCCCTCTGACCTCCTCAGCCCTCACCTCTGGCTCTCTCTCCTCCCCCTCCTCCTGAATGGGTGACAATGGTACACCACCTACTCTCTACCTGACTCTCCTAGGCTACCTCCGCCCTCCGCCATCCCTCCTCCTCCTTGCACTCCTCCCATCTCCTCCACCTCCGTCATCTCGTCCACCTCACCCACCTCCTCTATCTCCCCCATCTCTGCCTCCTCCTCCCCTACCTCCATCTCTACCCCCAACACCTCTGCCATCTCTACCACCCTGACCTCTCCTCAGTATGCATGGAATGACTGACCTCCGATCTATTAGCGGTGGACCATCTGGACCTGTCAACGGAATGGGCCTATGAATCTACCACCAAGCATCAAACTCAGCAGATGTCCTTGGATCTATTGGACCCCCTCTCCACACCCACTGAACTACCACCAAGCTATCAACTTGTTGCTCTATCACTATAACTAATATAGGCAGCCCCCACATGGTCTCTCTGGAAGATCGAGCATGCTCTATCATGCCTACTGGCACAACCTGCTACTCCCCAAACTATCATAGTACCCACTAGGGTAGGTACATCTCGATAATCTACTGAGTCTGTACTGTGCGACCAATCAAATACCAAAATTGTCTACAAAAGGATAAGTGGCCATCCTCATCTGACCACTGTGCACAATCTTTGTAGGGTCTTCAAACAAAACTGATCACCGTATCAATCTGATGATGCCAGTACCTGGTATCTCCCACGTGAGTCTGGCTAACTGATCCCACATACAAGTAGATATATGGCATCCCATCACCTAGTTGTTGAATCTACACCAGTGGTCGAAACACGGGAATGCGCTCCCATACCTAGATCATTAGGAGGGTAGTGTCGCAACTGATACTATGCCCCTGGTGATAAAAAACTCATGTAACTGATGATAGAGCATGGCCAACAAGCAAGGCCACCAAGCAAAAATAGTCCTCTACCCTCGCATGTGAACAAGAACATCCCCCCATCCAATGGGAAATCTGTGACCATGACGATCTGGGATCAGTAATCCGGTGATCAAGGTCATGAGCATGGCATCAAACTTGGGAAACTGGTTGGCTACAATGTCCCAACTGATCTCGTAACTGTCCATGCCCAACTGGGCACCATTAACACCCTCGTACACCTCCGATAGGGCCTTTCGCCCTCGGTGCGGATCATAGGTGACTCTCTTCGCTAATCGGAATGCAAAGAATGTCGTAGACATCCTCCAAGGTCACTGTCACCTCTCCAGTAGGCAGGTGAAATGAGCAGGTCTCAGAATGCCACCTCTCACAAAGAGTTGTAAGCAAACCTCTATTTTCCCAAATAATGGGCATATAAGTAACATGGTATAGACCTAGGGCCATCAACCACTGTCTCTGTCTATCACTTAAGCGATCTTTGAAGGCATATGTCGCCGGTCGGAACTCCCAGGTATAAATGGGAACAAGCTGACTCTGCACAAAGAAAGGTCAAGGATTAACACATATTGAGCAACATTACGGAAAGTTTACTACTACTAGAAATTCAAGGGTACATCCAACCTAATCTCGGTACAAGGGCAACAAAAGTCAACTCTGGTCAACTTCAATTACGTCGCGTTGACCACAAATGTGGCACAACCAGTCAATTGAAACTTTACACATGGCAAATGGATTGCAATATGTCAAATGTGTCGTTCTAACCAACGAATGCATCGTTATATATAGCAAATGCATGATCTAACAATGAATGTGTCATTTGGATTGACAATTGCATTGTGATTTCGCAAATGCATTTTTTAACTTGGCAATTACGTCATAAAATTTTAAATGTGTCACATAACCATCACTTGTGTCAAAACCTGGCGATTGTGTCATTTCCCCAAGCAGATGCACAATTGCACAAAAAATTCCAGCCTACCCGTCACAATTGCGTTGCAACACAATCAAATGTGTCGTATTTGCGGCTTACGTGACATCTTTTGTGTCGCACCGCATTTGATTCCCACCCTTAAAACCCTAATAAATGCATTAAATTCAATATTTGACAATTTGGATAGGGTACTTATCGATGCCTCTGTGCCCTCGGGTCGTCAGAATGTGTGCACACGGTATCCACGATGTGTAGTCGCTGGAATCACCATCATATCTAAGAGCTCTGGTTTCTAAATTTTCTATATGACAAATGAGCAAATGACATTTGGATTGACCTTTTCAACCTATTTATAGGTTGAAAATTAGGGTTTTGACCTGGTAAGTTATACTGGAGGCTCATTTGACCACCTTTGACCGGCATTTTGGCTAGCTTAACGTCCTTCGTTTTCGAAACCATTCGCACCGTTACCTATTTGGTCATTAATTGAGCTAGTCGGGATATTTTCCAAATTTTTTTGACCCCGGGTCGAAATTCAAAAATTTTCCCGAGGGGGCATAGACACTTCGTACCTTCACTCGAGCATATTCTGGACTTTTTTTCTTTGCCACAATGTGGCAAGCTACATTGTAACAAAGAGGGGCAAATGTAGACACCTAAAAATGACTTAGGCCTGTGACCACTATTTTACCACCTTTTGTCATAACATGATCTTATAACATTTTAATTATGTTTCTAACCCACATTCAACTATTAATTAAATAATTTATAATTATTTAATTAATTCATAATCTCTCATTCTTCATAATTATTAAACAGATAAATCTTATTTATTTATTAATAATGTCACTAATTATCAAAGTCTTCTTGCAATTAAATAAAATATTATTTAATTAATTAATCCTTATCATTAATGTCCTCCTAATTATTAAATGAATATGTTTAAAATGTATTTATTTAATGTGTCACTAATTCCTAAATCCTCTTAATTAAATAAATTCAATTAATTTATGTAATTAATTAAGTACTTCTTCTAAATTAAATAATTATTTAATTATTATGTGACACTTCTATATTTTTAAATAAAAAAAAATCATTTAAAAATATCTCACATACTTAACTGATTCTTCATTTAGTAATTAATTTCAAAAATCAATTACTTCTTATCTCACAAAATCTCTATTTTGAATTAATTTAATTCAAAATGGAATTATTCTTCTACAAATCAAGTAATTTCTAAAATTACTGATTTTCTATAATCTCATTCTCTTGTCTTTTAATTTTTGTTAATTTCATCTCAACTATCACATTTAGTCTTGATTTAATTCATTTAATTAAATCTTATTCACACATGTAGGCATTTTGCCCTAACCCTAATTGAGAGTTGCCTTATTGAATCTTGACCTTTGATTCTAGGGCATTCCTCAATCTCTCATCTCGTTCATCCATTTAAGATTGCATTTTCTATAAAATGACAATCTTGATCTCATTTTCGGGATCAATGAATCATTATTTATCTCTTAGCATTTTGTAATCTCTTATCATTTTTTTCATATCATCTTAGGCTTCTATTATTACTTGCACATTAGGATTGAATTCTAGTTTACATATAGTTTATTTTATTAAATCCTTCAAAGGCTTTGTCAAGACTAGACATTTTAGAGTTTTGCTCACACACAATCTGAGGGCATCCATTTATCATACCAAAGCTTGAGGAGGTACAATGAAAGTGAACAATGGAGGAGAGAATATTAGGTGAGGCTATTCCAGTTTCATTCATTTTTCCCTTATTTTCTAATGTATTTCATTGTTTGATGTTTTTATTAACATGTAGGTATTACTAATCCTTTGTTGATCTTACAGGAAAAATAACGTCATTACAGGTCTATCCCTACAAAAATTTGTCTGACATCTATCATTTTCCTTTCGTCTATCATATGCCTTTCATTCGTCATCCGTCGATCATCCACCATTTGCTTCTTGTCCACTGGATGTCCATTCTTTTCCTTTTGTCTACCATCCTTCTGCCGCTTGTAGGTCTACCCCTATGGAGGGTTGTTTGTCGTCCATCATCCACATTCCATCTGCCGATAGTTCATTGTTTTTCGTCCACCTTTCATCCATCATCCATCCAGCAACCATCTGTCATCCACCATTTGTCTATCACTTGTGGTTTTTTCCTTGCGGAAGGTTGTCCATTGTCCTCCTTTCATTCGTTGTTCTCCTTCTATCCGTCATCCTTCCACTACTTGTGGGTCTGCCCCTATAGAGGGTTTTCCGTCATCCGCCATCTTCCTTCCGTCTTCCAGTCGTTTGTCTTCCATTGTCCAATGTTTTCCATCCTTCCACCCTAATGGAAATCTTCACCCTTGAACCAACATTTATGTTTATGGCCCAAATGAGCTCCAAACATGAATTTTATGATCTTTTGGTAATGTATTATTGGATCTAATGCTCGATTTTTAGGGTGTGATTAATATTAACCTAAATTTACATGTGAAAACTTACTACATTTCGTGTATTCAGGATTTATGGATCCTACTATGGGTCTGTCTGGGAGGCCCATCGAGAAAGTTGAACAAGGAAAAAGAACATTACTCTCATCACCATTCATTATATTCTTGACTCTCCTCCTAGAACCCATCAATATAAATAGTGTTAGAAGAAGGCCTATGCTAAGGAATTCATTGACAAAGAACTACAAAAAGGAGCTAGAGGGAGCTATTTTATTTTCCACCAAATGATGATGATCATCAAGGAGCTATCCACCTGGATCAGGAGAAATATGTTTGCTTCTCAGTGACACAAATTAGCAAGAATATTCATTCGATCGACTGAAAAGATGCAACAAACACATCAACACAAGGGCAGCCATTGGTAGTTTCAGCCACAATATAGAAGACAAAAGAAGGCGGCCACTACAGGACAAAATTGCTACAGTGCCCAGGTCACTAGATGACAAAATAAGGAAAGGAAAAAGGTTGTATTTTAAATTGTTGTATAATGGGGTAGGTGAAACCCTAGATTGTAATGAATCTTGTCCACTCAATATGAATTAATCCTAGCCATTCATTCTTCTTTTGGAAAATTATAAATAGGGGCTTGCTCCTCATTTGTAAATGGTTGGATAACTGGTGTGAAGGGAATTTTGCAGCAATAGAGAGAAGCATTGCATGAATTTGTATTTTTCTTTTGAGTTTGTTCATTATGCATGCATGGTTCAACTTCCAAGTTAGTTTTAGTTTTTAGTTTCTTGAATTGTTGTGATAATGGTGTTTGTTGTTATGGTATTTGATGAATTTCTAGCCCATACTTTTGGCACTTGTTGATGACAAGTTGATGTGCAAATTTATCTTGGGATTTCTTATCTCATTGATGCAACTTAGTTCAATTGTATGTTATTGAAGTGCATGTACAATTTGAAAATCTTTAGTCCTTAAATGATTGCACTGGTTTTGTGTAGTTGTAGGCTTCTCTTGGTCAAGAAAAACTCAATTTAGGAATTTTTTCTACTATAGTAGCCTCCATTGTCACTATTCATTCATATCTTAGATTTAGAATAGCTCTCTTAACCCTTTCTCTTTTTCTATTTATTTTAGTCCCTTGTTACAGTAGGATTCAAAGCATCACCATAATTCTAAATTTGATGAACATGTTGAGTTTCAGCTTGTTGTTTTGAGTAGGCAGCCACTGTTTATTCACTTCTAGCACTTTGAAACTCCATTTGCAGACCAAACTTCCTATAGAACCACAATCCTAGACCTGCACAAACATTAGAAACAAACACATAATAATATAAGATGCAAGTGAGAATCAAGATTCCCCATGAAATCCATTTAAATTGAAAAGAAAAAGAAATGAGATGAAGAACATAAGAAAACATAAACAAAAGCTATCAAATCCTATTCAATGTAAATCAAACTCTTGATCCCATGGGAGAGTTGGTGCCAATTTGATGTGGAAATTGGCCCTTTCCCAACTCCTATGATGCAATGTTGATGAGTGATGCACTTTGATGAAGATTCAATTGAGCTCCACGATGAAAAGTCTACATAACCTAGCTAAGATCATGATAAAATAGATGAAAATATATATGCTTGAAGATGAAATTGAGTATAGTGATTTTACTCAAATTGTGGGTGATCAAAATGAGGAGAGAAGCCTCTTATTTATAGAAATACAAGATGGAGAAATGATCAAATTGAAGCAATGTGGGATCATTCATCATCTAATGGGCAAGTTACACTTGTCAAGATGTGAATGGAGGAAGCTTGAGCACATTTTGGTGAATGTGCACAATAAATGAAACTAGGTGGAATTTGAAAATAGTGAAATGAAATGCAAGAGGGAAAAATAATGAATTAAATGTCACTTCGCTCAATGCACAAGGACATGTAAGAGGGAATGAATGTCTTTTTGGAAGGACAAATCCACTTGGAGGGATTTTTGAATTTGGAGGAAAATTCTCAAAAGATGCCAAGTTGAAAGAAAATAGGGATTTAATAAATCTATAAAATGTATTTACATGTGCAAGTGGCAAAAGATAGAGAAATTTGGAGATTAGGATTAAATTAATCAAGATTTAATTAATTTAATGAGGGATTAGCTGATGTGGTTATTTCATTCAGATTTATGGGTTGATTTAAATCAAAAAATGAGAATGTGATTTAGATTTAATTAAATAAAGGATTTTATTTATTTAATTAAAGAGGGATTATGATGTTAGATTAAACCAAATAAGGTTTAATTTATTTAATTTAATAAGATGACTTTAGAGATTTAATCAAATAAAATGAATTATTTAATTAAATAGAGATCAAAGGATTAATTAAATAACTTTGATTATTTAATTAACAAGAGAGAATGACTTAATCAGACAAATGATTATTTATTTAATTAAGGGATGAAGAGTGATGACAAGCTGAGAAGATGATTTAGAATGAAATGGTGTTAGTAATCAGGATCATTATGTTGGTATATTTTTCATATCTACATTTTTCCCCTCTTGGAAGGAAAATACTCGTTATATTATTTCAAAGAATAAACTGTCTCAATTAAAAGCCAAAAAAATATGATTTCAAAATTTGCCCCACTACTATCCCAGCAAGAGAAAACCTGCTAATATACTGCCCCCTTGAGAGACCGGATAAAAATTTAATTTTTTTGGGTGATCTCGCGAAAAAGAGGACAAGGTGCCCGACAAGTCCATAAAGGCTCCGAAAGGTCAAAAAATGAGGTACAATGCAAAAAATGGTGCAAAATGGCCCTCGAATAGATAAAAATAGGCTTGGGGGGCCAAAACCTTGATAGGATGACTAAATGGGGTCAAACAATCATAACTTTCAAGCTTAAATAGGCCTGAAGGGGCCATTTCCAATTCATTTGCACATTCAGCCTTTAGAGATTTTTTACTTTTAAGCTCTAACACCCTCATGAGATGGCGCAATGACAACTCCCTTGACACATCTTGGATCGAGTGTGCACACATCAGAGGTTACCTAGCACTAGACCACTGGTGAGTCAACTTGACCTAACCTCGTTTTTCAATTTTTGTGTGTATTTATTAGCTTAGGATTTTAGGTCTTTAGGAGTGGTCCAATGTAGTGTCGTTGGAAAGTCTCTTTCGACGCTATGCAACCTCAAACTGTGCCACAGTCATGAATAGCGATGTCACAGTGCAATTTGGAATTAGGGTTTAAACTCCAAACTGAGCCGCATACGAAAAGTGCACCGCGGCAGACCTATTTGCAAATTAGGGTTTTAGGTTAAACTGAGTCGCACCTCAAATTACGACGCCACAAAAAAGTTTGATGGCCAAAGGCTCCTAGCAATGCAATTTGAAACTTTCAAACTGCATCACACCCATAAATAGTGACACACAAGTTTCTTGGGGGTACGCCGAGGCAAAACAGAATCATGATTTTTGATGAATTTTAACACGGTGGCCTTCTTGAGGTAGGAGGAGGTGATGATACTTTATTCACACGAGCACAGGTCCTGGCTACTTTTCAGTGTTTTGCAAGGTATGCCCAAGCAACAATAGGAGCATCTAGGGCAGATCAAACTTTGGTACATTGCTTATGCACCACCCGTGCGAACACACTTGGGTATGATGATGACACTCACTGAGAGATGGCACCGTGAGACATCCTCTTTCCACCTCCCAATAAGTGAGGCGATGGTCACACTAGAGGACATGTGGTGGATACTAAGATTTCCCATCCACAGAGAGTGCATGATTTACGATGTGGATGCTGGGAGGGAGGCCTACTATGATGTGATGGCTCTTGACAAGCTTATCTTTTGCGAAGGCTAGCCTTAGCTGGAACGTTATAGGCTTGTTGTGTCACCTTTTTTATTAGTTATAGCTGCTATCATATCAGGCCTCATCACTCCAGATTGGCGAGGCCGATACTTCAGTCCTAGATGGGGTTTCACTTGGGAGAGGATGGTTTGGAGACGAGTATGCTTTGGGTGGGGCCCAATTCTATTGGCCTCTTAACACAAAGATCTTCATGAGTTTGCATATCTTGATGACACAACTCTTGGTGTTGGAGTCACACTCCTTCATATCTAGCCTTGGGAGCACATTGTTGTGCTTCATCTGAGAGTTGTTCCAGTTGATATGGAGCCAGATGATCCAATTGTCTGGCGATATAGAGGTGTATCCTTCACACATATAGGAAATCAAGGGATTCCTCATTGGAGGAAAGTTTTGGATGACATGCAAGCTTTCACATGGCAGCCATATCTTGGATGGCCTGCATGGTTTGATGATGTACAAAATATCTTTTTCGCTCATTAGGAAAGACTGATGTAGAGTAGAGAGCATAAATTCTTGAGATGTACCTACCAGGTAGGGTTTAGAGATAGTTCGGGGAGCTATAGGATAGGCCAGATGATCAGTATGTTGCTAGACTTGCACGTACGATGAGCTAGAGCTCCTAGGGCTGATACATACCTACACATGAGGCATTACAAAGTTTCATGTAGTTGGTCACTAGGCCATGGCCATATGATCAAGGGAAAGTTGATGCACTGACTACGCAAGCATACAAAGATTGGTTCAAGCCACCTCTTAGACATAGAGTGTCGGGGATACCATCTACCCGACGTAGGGCCTAAGGAAAAGGGGCAAGATGAGGCTAAGGGGATGGAGATGGGGACCAAGGAGGGAGAGGACCACCACCACATCATCTGGTTCAAGATAGGGGGCCACAAGATCAGTCTCGATAGGATGATCAAGATCAGGTCCGCCAAGACCAGGATCAGGATCATGGGCACTAGGATAGGGTTCCAACACTACCCAAAGACGAGGACCATGATCAACCACCCATGTAGCCACCCCTTCAGCTAAACCCCAGGGATGGTTAGATTCTCCAACTAAAGGCATAGATACAAGTACTTATAGCTAAGAGGGATCTATTATAGGAAGAGTGGGTCTAGGCGGTCCACCAAAGATAGGCTACAGAGTTGTAGGCAGCAACAAAGATGGGCAGACGACAGTAGATTGAGAGCATGTCTGCATCCTTCTCCCAGAGCATGGTACCACTCTGAGCATATAGGGAGGCCATCCAAGAGGTTGATTATTACATGATAAATTATTACTAGGCCATCTCGAGAGCAGCCCAAGTCCCGAACTTTTCATAGAGGATAAGCCACAGACCCGTAGAGGATCACGGGGAGAGAGCAAGTGGTGAGGGTAGCAGCCAATAGGGCTAGCCTTTATTTGGATCAAAGAAGATTTTTTTTGTGCACTATGGGCTTGTTTGTGATAGCCCAATGGGCCTTTGTACTTTATGCATTTGATACACACTTGATCCGATTCATTTTGTACTATGATAGTATATTTATTTTGATGATATATGAGATGAGATGATATTGATTCGATGTGATGCGTCTTAACTTACTTTATGCTTTATGAATGGATCTTATGATGCTATGATGATGATACTTATTTGATACTTATGTGATGATGTATTGTGATGGTTTATGGATGCATTTATTTTTTAGTACCTTTTCTTATGTACTTTTTATGATGTATCCAAAATGTTATGATATGAAAATGCTTAGACTAATAGATCTATATTATGCACTTGATCGATGATAAGATGTAAGTAATTTTCTCATGTATGATATGAACTTATGATGTTATGATGATGATGATATGATGTGATGATATATGAAATGATGCTTTATGTAATAATGTATGTGTTATGATATGATGATTATGCCATGGATGCCTTGATATATGATATATGATGTATATGGATTGTTACTAATGCTTACATATATGATATGATCGTATGATTATGCAAAGGATGATTTTGATATATGTGATATGGGTTATATGGGATGATTATGTAATTCTATTGTTCATGAGATTCTTAAAGTATCCAATATATATTAATCATGAAAAATTCATTGTGTGCGATATGATTAATGTTTCTTATGTAGTATGTAATATGTTGATAGTTTGTGGATGCAGGATAGATGCAAAGGCGATTATGATTTATGATTAACTCTCATGGTACCGTGTTAGTGTGAAAGGAGAGAGAATAGAGTAAGATATTCCAAGAAGACATGAGATGATGATGATGATGATGATTTTCCGAGGAGTTGAGACTTCTAAAAGGGCCAACTGCCTTATGTTTGATAACACACAGGGTGTGATGCATCAAGGTATAAAGAACCAGGATGGCATTGTATCGAGTGTGATGGAATTTGACTTGACAATCAAATAGGAGTATTGTTGTTCACACTTGGCATACAAAACTTCATTCAGAATGCAGTTCAGATATTTCAAATATCTCAAACCAAAACATAGAGAAGAAAGCCTTTCTATGTGGTCAACAAGAAACCTAAAACACCGTCCCTAAAAACCAAGAAAAAAATGCATGATCAAGTTAAATTACATGAATATCCAACAAGAAAAATAGATAAAAATATCATGATCATTGCCCCATTTCTATCTCTCTAAATCCCTTTGTTTAAGACCTCATCAAGAGGCCATCAAAATGAGTGCAAAAAGATAAGTCAAAAGACAAAGATAAATTAAACAAACAAGCTAACGTTATTCAATGACGCTATCCAGGACTAAACTACGATGGTGTTTGATGTTGATGTCCATTGTAGGAAGGATGCATCCTAGGACATGACAATATCAGATGATTTGATATGGGACTAACTAGATGATAGCATATTGACACAAAGAGTTGACCAACTTGTTTATGTACTGACCTAGACTTGAGACTTTAACGACTAGACTTTCTTCCAATTGTTATACCAAAGGATGAAAGTGACAATGACTTATTATGGATGACTATTATGGGTGAAAGCGAGATGAGATAGGTGCACCATTTTGGGTTTTTTCAAATATTTGAATTTTTTTTGGTGTTTTGAAATGTTTTGAGGCTATTTTTTGGGATTTTGAGATTTTTCAATTTTTTTTGCTATTTTCAAGATTTTGATAAAGAAACTAACCTAAATACCTATCCTAGGGGTCTCGGGATTTTATCAACAAATTAGCCTTGCCTATGTTATACGTGTAGAGACCACTTAGTTCGACTGACACAAACTTGATTACTGATGAGATAGATGGGAAAACGGATTGCCATTTCATTGCAACAAACGCCTAAAGGACTGACCCAGGGTGTCTTAGGGGATGATCAAAGATCAACCTTGCCTACGTTCAATCTCAGATATGACGTAGTTTGACAAGATGACTTTACTATTTTGATTTTTTAGATTTTTGACATGTTTTCGATTTTGGATGATTTGGATATTTTTGGATTTTTATGGATATTTTGAATTTTTTTGGATTTTTGATGGATATTTTGAATGTTTTTAGATTTTTTTTAATGGATATTTTGAATTTTTTTTAATTTTTTGATGAAGATTGCAAGAATATACATGAATCTAATCCAATGCAGGTATAGTAACATGCCCCCAATGTCGTACGATAGACTACTTCAATATAGGAAGGACAAGCTGACCTTAGGAATGTGCCAAGTAGTACTAGGGTGGAACATGATATGAACACAAGATCAAGCTATGATACAGACGCAGATGGATGATGGAAGGGTGAAATGGAATGCGTTGGATGAATGGAAGGATGTAATGGACTGTAATGGATAAGTGAGTGTGAAGAATAATCCAGGAAGATCCTGGTATATGCAGAGTGCTTTATTTACACAAGGTGCCTATTTTCCAAGTTTTCACCAAGGTACTTGTCCAAAGTTCCACTGAAGTAATTTTCAATAGAGGATGATTTTATTTTTTACTATTTTTAATCCTTTTTTTTATTTTTTTTTATTTTTATATTTTTTTTAATTTTTTTGTATTTTTGGTTTTACCCTTAAAAGATCAAGCATAAAACATTTTGAGATGGGATTTGTTCATGGGATCCTACAGAGGTTCACCTTCGGGTGTTGATAGTTGATATTCCCTTGATTTATAGCTCATCATGATGATGAAAGATCCCAACCAGTTGGGCTCAAACTTACCCTTTCTTTCTAGATTTGACACATTATTTTGATTCTCCTTTAGTACTAGCTTGCTCACTTGGAAGGTTTTCCTCTTGATTTTCTTGTTGTAGCTGCATTTGAAGTGATTCTAATAGACTTGTAATTGATTGAAGGCATCCATGCACCACTCATCTAATATCTCCAACTTATTTAGCGATGACACCCAGTATTCTTCATCTGTAATGAGATTTTTCAGTGATATCCTCAAGGACGAGATCTCGATCTCAATGGGGAGGATGGCATCTAATCGGTAGACCAGGGAGAAAGGGGTGGAACTTGTTGGTGTGTGGATTCTTGTACGATAAGCCCATAAGGTGGCATTTAGCTACAAATCTCAATCACGACCAGCATCATTGACTATTTTCTTAAGGATTTTCAAAATGGTTTTATTGCTGGCTTTTGCTTGGCCATTGCCTTGGGGATAATACGGAGTGGAAAAGTGATGTTGGATTTTGAATTTTTCACATAAATCATGAACATCCTAATTTTTGAAAGGTGTCCCATTTTCAGAGATAATGGCTTGAGGGACACCATATTGGCATATAAGGTAGTTCAAGATGAACTTAGATATCTACTTTCCAGTTATGTAGGTCATAGGAATGGCTTCAAACCACTTCATAAAGTACTTTATGGAGGTGATGATGAATTTATGGCCATTGGATGAGGTGGGGGTGATTTTATCGATGAGATCGAGCCCCCACTATGAAAAGGGCCAAGGTGTGATAATGGGATGCAACTCCTGAGCTGGTGCATGGATGAGGTCCCCATGATCCTGATAGTGCAAACATCTTCTAACAAAGTCATGTGCATCTCTTTCCATTGTGGGCCAATAGTATCCTCTCCTCAGTAGTTTTTGTAGCCAGAGTCATACCGCTCGAATGCGAACCACAAATGTCATTTTGTACCTCAGTTAAAGAAGTCGGGGCTTCCTCAATATTTAGTAAATGTAATAGGGTCCCTTCACTGCTCCTACAGTAGAGGGTTTTTCCTAGGATGACAAAACATGAAGATTTTTTGATATAAGCTCTTTTGAGGTTTGAGGTTATGTTAGTGGGAAAGACTCCTATTCTTAGGTAAGTTTAAATGTCATGGTAACAAGGATCACCGGGACCAAAAAGTTTGCATAGGAATTCAGAATCTGGTACCTTGAATGATGGTACAAGAATATTCTCTACAAGGAATTCCTATTTTAGGACATTATGCGAGATTTCCAAGAGTGATCCAATTGTAGCCATCGAGTCCATTGCTCTATTATTTTCTCTGGGTAGTTGTTCAAATGTAATATCAATGAATGATTCCTTGAGGCTCTCCACCAATTTCTTGTATGGAGTGAATTTATCATCCTTTGTCTGATATTCATTATTTACTTGATTTATTATGAGATGAGAGTCTCCATATACTTTAAGAGCCATAATCTATCACTACACCGTAATTCTTAACCCTACGATGAGAGCCTCATACTCTGCTATGTTATTCATGTATGGGAATGACAGCTTGTAAGATTTAGGTATGTAGTCTCCTTGGGGAGTGATGAAGAAAATTCCTACCTCTGACTCGTGTTGCGTGTAGGATCCATCAAAATACATCTTCCATTGGTCTGCTACACTTAGGCTGAAAATTGATTCATCGGGGAACTCTAAGATAAGTGGGTTTTCTACATATATAGGAGCCTCTGCTAGTTGATATGTAATTTCTTGTTCTTTGATGGCCTTCCACTCTACATATTCAATGTCATGTTCTATCAATATAATGATCCACTTGGTTCTCTGTCCTGTGAGAGTGGCTCTAGAAAGTAGGTACTTGAGCGGATCTATTTTTGTGATTAGCTTGATCTGATGAGCCAACATGTAGTGTTTGAACTTTTCAGATGCAAACATGACTGCTAGACAAGCTTTTTCAATAGGTGTATAGTTTATCTCATATCCTACAATGGTCCTATTGATATAATATATTGCTCTTTCCTTTCTATTTTCATCATGTTGGGCTAGGAGAGCGCTAAGAGTTGTCATTGTTACTTATATGTATAGGATCAATGGTTTACCTAGAATTGGTGGCATCAAACTAGTGGTGTGAGTAGGTATTCCTTAATTTTGTTGAATGCCTAGTCACATTTGTCATCCCATTTATATGCTAATCCCTTCTAGATTAGATGAGAATATGGGATTTTTTTGTCTGCCAACTGTGTTATGAATCTATGGATAGACTGGAGCCTGCCTTGTAGAACCCTTAGTTGCTTTAGTGTCCTAGGTGCTTCCATTTTGAGGATCGCCTTGACTTTGGCAGGATCTACCTTGATTCCTCTCATTGACACGATATACCCCAGGAGCTTTCCTGATTACACTCTAAAGATGCACTTCTTTGGGTTGATTCAGACCTTGTACTTTTCCAACCTATCAAAAAATGAGCTCAAAGCTAATATATGGTCTCATCTTTTTCTTGATTTATCCAATATTTCATCCACGTAGTCTTCCACCGTCTTATGAATCATGTCATGAAAGATTAGTGTCATGTCTCTCTGATAAGTTGCTCCTGTATTCTTTATCCAAAATGGCATCATGTTACAGTAGTAGGTTCCCCATGGACATGTGAACATTATCTTGTATTGGTCCTCCTTTGCTATCATGATCTGATTATATCCAAAAAAACTCGTCCATTAGTGATAGCATCTCATGTTCGACCGTCATATCCACTATCATGTCGATGTTGGGTAGTCTAAATTCATCCTTAGGACATGCTTTGTTCAAGTCTCTAAAATCCATGCAGATGTGGATGCCCCCAGTGGGATTTGAAACAAGTACTAGGTTGGATACCCACTCTGGATAATCAATTGGGTGTATGAATCCCACATCCAAGAGCTTCTAAAATTCCATTTTAACTAACAAGGCTATTTGGGGATGCATATTTCTAAGCTTTTATCTTACACATTTTTCTTTAGGATATACAACCAAGTGGTTAACTACTACCTCTAGATCAAGCCCAGGAATGTCAGCATAAGTCCATGCAAATTTTATTTTTATTTCTTTGAGGAATGCATCTAAGAGTTAATGTTCTTCTGTGAGAAGTGACTCAACATAGAAGGTTATGTGTGATAGCTCCTTTATTCCCTAGTTGATGGGATTGCATTGTTCGGCCAGGACTGCTAAATTTTCTTGATGAAGTGTAGTGAGGGGAAGATTGAATCCTTCATCCTCTGGTGCCTTAGAGAGGCTTTCATCATTGGATGTGTCCTTTATTTTTACTATTTTAGGGTCATAGAGTGCCACAGTGTGGTTTCCACTCAAGGACCTTGATATTATTCTCAATATCTCACTTTTGCGACTAAAGGATTCAATCATCTCCCTCTAATAGGCTTGAATGTCTAGTGTGATGTCAAATCATGCCTTATGATCTCCATATGGTACTCTATCCCTCAATCCTATGAAATCTGAAAGTGCCTCATCATTTTCGAACATGTCCAGAATTGGTGGTCCTCGTTGGTCGTAATCGATGAGTTGGGGGTAGACCAAGTTTATTTCATGGGTTTGGTGGTTTGACTCAGAAGATAAGGTGTTATTCATGAGTAGGGAGGAGTTTTCAAACAACATAGGTACATAAGTAATGGGATCCTCGTCATCGCTACTACTACACACATCGGTGATGTCAAAGGTGAAGTTATCTAAGGGTAGACCTGTAGATACGGGTAATTGAAGGGTGGCTGCCAATAGCTGAGTGGGATTCCTAACTAGTTTAACTGGGAGAATTTTTCCACTTATGGTTACACTCAGAGGGGTACACTGAAGAACAAGATTCTTCATTCATTTCTCAACAATGATAGGTTGCCGATGACCATTATTGTTCTTTCCTAGACTTCCATTTATGTTATAGACAATACCCAACATTAATTGAAGTCCTCTATTTGCATCATCCATAGGAAGGGATGGTATATGCCTTTCATCTTGATAGAAGAGACTGGATACATCTCACTCGTCCACCACTTCTTGGCCTAGATCTCCCCAACTCTTGAATCGGGAAGGATCTGCTCTAAAGGTTTGAGCTATTGTATTGGTGGGTTGTGGTTGTCCATGAGATCTAGGGGATTGAGGTAGTTCCCCAACTATAAATAATCCTTTCTTCATTATGTATTCCCCACACCCATTATCTTGGATTATAACCTTGATGTCGGATATGTCGGCGATGGCGGGTGTCTTTGTCCCAAAAGTGAAGGCTATGTTGGATGGATCTATATATGGATTTGAGGGACCTTCATCATTCTTTGGGACTTTGTGGACTTTATAGTACTTGGCTTCTAGGTTCTTGTAGTAGGTGAAGGGTTCAGGATCACCATAGATTGTGACCTCTTGGTTTTGGTATGAAAAATTAACGCATTGATGGAAAGTCGATGCAACTGCTTGTATCCCATGGATCCATGGGCGCTCGAGGAGGATGTTATATGGTAGATAAAGATCAAGCACCTGATAGTTAATTTCTATAACAATTGGCCCTACTTGAGTAGGGAGTTGAATAGTGCCCTAAGACACTCTTTCTTGATCATCATAAGCCTTGATTGTGATACCCTTACCTTTTTCAATGGAGTCTTCAGAGATTATCAGATTCTTTATAAGCTTGAGTGAACAAATTTTGAGGTCTTCACCTCCATCCACCAAGACCCTTTTGAACTTATTTTTGTGAACCAGGACTTCAAGGTGGAGTGCACAATTGTGATATGGTTGGGCAGGAAAGTCATGATTGGAAAATGTGAGGAGATTCATATTGGTGATGTTATCAACCATAGCTTGTAATTGCTATGTATCAAGGTTGGCAGAGATGGTAGATGAAGCCAAAGCTTCCTTAAGGATTTTTCTATGGGCAGCTGAAATCTTCAGTAAATCCATGATAGAGATCTGAGCAACAATTCTTTTTAACTGGTCAAGGATGTTGTAACCATTAGGGACAAATTTTTGGTTTGAGGTGGAGGTCCTAGTTGGCTGTGATGCCTTAGAAATAGTGACATTTTTCCACTTGTGGTGACCCCACAATCAGCGTTGGCTCCCTTGATGCTAACAATAGTGACCATTTGATTAGGGCATGCGACAAATCCTTCATACACATGGCTCACATTGCCATATTTTTTATTTCCTTTTCCTTTTCCTTGGTTGTGATCGAGCATCGGATTCATGTAGATTTTTGGATCTTGATTGCCAGTTGGTTGCTCAACATTTATGATTTTTTCATCGATAAGATCTTCGATGAAATTTTTCAATTTCATGCAATTGGTGGTTGTATTCCCCTTGAGCTTATCATAATTGCAAAGGAAATTTTCATTATACTAGGGTGGTTTCACCTAAGGCTCTTGGTAATTATCATAAGTGGGGATTTTGATGAGGTTCTCATTAACCAAATTTTTCATGATGGATTCGATTGATTCCCCAAGCGCTGTGAATTTCCTCTTGGGGGATACCTATTTCACAGAGGTGGTCCTCCTTGATTATTGAGGTTGTTGAAATAATTGTGGGGTGGTTATCGAGTTTTCGCATTGGCTTGCATGTTATTGCGATTATTGTTCTATGATTGATGATGTGTTTGGGCATTCTACTTTGGAGCACTGATGATGACATTGGCATTGACCACACCATCATTAGTAACATTCTTGTTTTTCACCCATGTATGAGGTTTCTCATTATACCTGGTGGATGGGAAACCCTCTTGATGTTTAGGATATGTAGGCATGTCCCCTTGTGTAATAAGGGCCCTTTCAATGTCGAGCGCCTTGGGGATCAATTGGTCATATGTGGTAATGCACTACATCTTTATGAAAAATTCCAAGTTTTTGTCTAGATTAGCAATGATAGTGCAGATTTGTTGCTCCTTTGGCATGGTCTACTTTCTTTGATTGACCTTGGATCACCATCATTGTAGGAAGGAGGTGAATGATCCCCCCTTTCCCTGTTTGAGCATTGATAACTCCTCTAGACTAAGATTTGTGCCAATGTTGAATGCATAATTCTTGAGGAATGCATCTATGATTTCTTGGAATGTTTTTATTCCTATAGCCAGATGAGAGAACCATTCCATGGTGGGACTAGCTAGACTCCGAGGATATAGCCACATTAGATATGTATCATTGTACATGACTTCCATGCAATGTACTTGGAATTCCCTAATGTGATCTTCAGGGTTTCCCAACCCATGATATTTGTCAAATTTGGGAATTTTGAATCCCTTTGGGAATGGTATCATTACAAGGCTCCTGTCAAAAGGATAGGGACACAGATTTATGTGTGTCCTTGTTTTTTTTCCTGATTGAAGATCAAGCACCTATTGTGAGAGAAATTTTATTTTTGTTGTCACATCATCTTGTGGATCAGGAGGTGGAGTGAATGTGTTTTGGGCTGGTTGGGGTGTTTGATTGGTGGGTGGGGTGTTGGTGAGGTTTTTTTGCAAGCTTTATTGTGCAATTAATTCTTGCATTTTCTGTTGAGCCAACAATGCTTGCTATTGGTCGTGTTATTGTTGTGCCAACAAAGTTTGCTTTTGGGCTTGTTGTTGTATCTTTAGTTGTTTTGCTTGATACTCTTGTAGGGCTTGCTAATAGGCTTGTTGTTGGATTGCTTGCAACTGCACCTGGTATTAGGCTTGTGCTTGCACTTGTTGAGATTGATATTAAGCTTGGGCTTGAGCATGTGCTTGTTGGGTTGCTTGTGCAACTTGAGCAGCTTGAGCTACTTGCTCAACCTGAGCGGCTTGTTGTTGGTGTAGTAAAGCTTGGGCTTGGGAAAATTGTTGCGCTTGTTGTGCTTGTTGTATTGCTTGTTGCACTTATGCTTGATGGGTAGCTAGCTATGCAACTTGTTGATTTTGGATTTTTTGGAGTGCCTTTTGATAGGTGTCTTGTCGGGAAACTTGAAATACGATGATAAATGAATTTTCCATGTTGGGTTTTGGCGGTGGTAGTGGAGGATTAGGGATGGTGTTAATTGTTGTGATGAGCAGAATGGTCATGTTGTTGATTAGGATTTGAGTAGTGGATGGCATGATTGAGATGCTTGGTCATTGGTAAACCATGCTTTGAGAGATTTGTGAATAGTGGATGTATTGATTGTTGGGGTTGCTTGGATGGTTTCCATTTTTTGTTGTTATATCTATGGCAAGATGGGAGGATTTGGAATGATGCTTTGATTTATGATAGAGGGGTTTCTCTGATTTGGTTGAATGATAGTGGGTAAAGGAGAAAGAACCAACCCAAGGGGTGATGTGGAAAGATGGGTGGTGCATTCTATTGAAGGGATGATGATGAGGAATCAAAGACTCCCTTGGCTCCAAACAAATCACCTTCTCCTTGTGAGGTTATAGGGAGAGAGGTTTTCATGTTGAGCGGATCAACTGGTGTCTAATGAAAAGAAGATGAATTGGTATGGTTATGAAATGTGAGAGGTACATATGGGTGCAATGGATTTACTAGGACAGATTGGCCCAATATGGTGTTTGCGTCCAACTCCTGGTTATTCACAAGGGAATTTTCTTGAACGGCATGAAGCAATGAGCTTCCCTTGCTAGCGCATGGTGGAGCGGGTGATGTTTTTACATGGAGGTATGGCTGGGATTGGAGGTATGATCTTGATATTTTTTTCCACAAGAGTGCTTAGGTCATATTTGGAAGGGCGTTTAGCCCCTTCTTTGGCCAATTCTAGCATGTATTGGGAGGGATATAACCTCATCATGGTATTAACAATTCAATGATTTTCGGGATTTTGGACCATCTCAAGGATTTCATCTTGTGTCATCCCTAAGGTGTTGTTAGTGATTTCCTCTACTTAGTCCTCCTCATGAGGATTTTATGATGGTAGAGGGAAATTTCTTGTGGGATTCATTTCAGAATTAGTTTGGCTTACAAGTTGATGTTTCATTGGTGATTTCCATATTCTTCTTGTGTTGTGATATTTTTTGCACCATAAAAGAAGGATCAATTTTCAAGAATGTGCAGTCCTTTAGATTGATCTAACTTTAGGCACAAAAATAGAAGAACTAGGATTATTAAGGATCAAAAAGACGAGGATGAGATACATGGAAAAAATGGATGATGTAGATGATTGAACTCTAGAGAAACCTTGGAGGAGACACTAGACTTTGTGGATTTGACTTGGATTGATTGATTTGAGATAGTGCACTTGTAAACTCTCAAAGGTTAGATTTTATCCTAGAGTAAACTCATACACACGATGATAATTTGACTAAACGTGTAAAGAATCATTTATCAAGACACCCCTAATAAAACAAGATGATTTTAAATAAAGAACCTTCTAGACCCCAAGATGTTGGATTTTATCAAGAGGTAAATTTGTTCAAAAGGATTTGATAATTTTATCAACTATGTGGAGAAGGATTCATCCCCACATATCTAACCAAACAAGATGATTTTTATTTTCCAAAAGTCTAGCATGGATGATGTTTTCAATATTTTCAAGAGTAGTTGGTGAGATTATTTTTTATTTTCATGATTGAAAGATGGGTGAGAGTAATGATTTTGATCCTAGACCAGCCCTAGGTAGAACTCCTTCTTACAAGACCTCGGTATTGAAGAACACGGTTGATACTTCCTATGTGAGAAAAGAAAATCTTTGAAGGAGATCGAGATCTTTGAAGGTTTCTTGTAAAAATTGTAAACCAAAATTTCTCTTACCTTGTGAAGCTTTCAAAGACGTTCTTCACGAGCTCTTGGACTAAGACTTTTAAACTTCAGTTTATGGATTTTGATTTTGCGGAAATAATTTGGAAGAACACATGTGTGGGGTTCAATTGTCTCTTAACTTTCCTTAGTGAGTTATTTTTACCACAAACACTTCTTGATTAAAGTTTCAAACTAGATTTGTAATGTCCTAACTCGTTCTCATCCTACAAATTCCATTATGTGGAAATCAAATAAATCAAGGAAATCTTTTCCTAATGTTGACTTTAGTAAAAGACAATTGTGATTAAATCCAAATACATCGATGCCTCTAAGGATAAAAAATCCCTAGGACAAGCATGAGCACTCGAATTCGTCAAAGGTATTTTCTTTTCCTAAAGGGTTTGAAATTTTTGAGGATTTTGTGAATGTTTTTTTTCAAGTGTTTTTGATCCACGCAAAGTGTTTAACTGACTCAAAGATTGCACAACCCTAGGATGGAAAAGAAAATATATGTTGAGTTCCCACTTGGACGAATCTAGCTACACTTACTTGTAGCGAATGATTAGATGATTGACCATAATGGCTCCCCTCCATGGCACACACTTCTTGGTTCAGCTAAGCATTAGTACCCATGAATCTCCCATGGCATACCTCTCATTTCTACTAAGAGTCATAAGAATGTGGGACAACTCTGAAGGTCCGACCTCCTGACGCCAACAAATATTGGGTTTTTTGGCTTTTAAACAAAATTTTGTAGTAAGGGCATCTAGTTTTAGGGGATGCAATGATAAAATCCTTGTGAGAGATCTCCCAACCCTTAGAACAAGGGTTTTACACATCACAAAGATACTGGGGGAGATTTATCATGCAACGCTTCCCATTGTTTATGATTTTCATCATAATCACAAATTTATATAGCGGTTTGGAAGAGCCTAGATTATCCTCGTTACCACTTGGGTCGTTCCCTTGGGGTGATTATTTTTTCCCAAAAATGCAGGCCCTCTAAAGGTACACAAAAGAAAGCAAGTACATCCTTAGTTCAATCGATCTTCGTTGAGAAACAAAGAGAGAACACTCGCAATGTACTCCACTCACACTCACAAGATTGGTTCAATTTTAAAATGCCAAAATTAAAATGTGGAGGCAATCACTTACACAACTTAAGATCACCAAAAGGACTTTTGTTTCACAAGATTGTTATAAAGCATGAGCGAAGTGCATACGTATTTTTGATGATGTTACTTTGGGTAAGTAATTACAAAACAAAGAAGTGCTTGTTCATTTTAAATCCACAAAAGCAATTATTTGATTCCTTTTAGAGCACCAAAATGAAATATAGAGATTGCCTTGTTCAATTGTTAATCCTTAAACCAAATCCAGTGAGTTTGTCTAAGGTTATTTTTAAATCCTTTGTAGAAAAATTAAAAGGTTTTGTAGTGTTATTTTTAGAGCCCAAAAGAAATTTAGTATATCCTAAGAGCATGAAAAATAACAAATCCTTAAGAGAGATTATGAACTCTCCCAAAAGTGTTAAAAAAACACTAAAGTGTTCAAAAAAACTTGACGTAATGAGAGAATTATGTCATAATGTCACCTTCAACTTTGTTTTCCTCCTTCACCTTGATTAGACCAACCTGCAAAAACTGATTAGAATTGCAAAACAAAGATTAGAAAAACTAGTTAGCAGTATAAAACAACCAAAATAAAAAAGCACATGTCGAGATTCAGTCAATTTAAACCTTTTACTTTACTTTAGCAGTGTAGTTTGTACAGGTGGCATAGTTTTAGGAAATCAGTGGTGTTGTATAGCACTGCAAGGTCTACGAGAAGCGCTTTGTAGAAAACCAGAGAGCATGATTGCGGCGCATTTTTTCCCAATGTCGTTGTTTGGAGTTTGAGAAAACCTGCAACCATAAACTAACCAAGCAACAGAGTTAAAAGATTTTAATTCTAGGTGAGAAAGACTGAGAACCATAGTTTAAATTTTGTAGCGGAGTTGTATGGCACCATTGGACTGGTAGTGGCATTGTATAGTGTCGTTCGACTGATAGCAACGTAGTTCCCTGTAGACACAAAAAATAGAGAAAAAAGCATGGGATTTTGTTGAAAAATGTGATTAGAACTTGAGATTAGTCATCCTTCTAGCACCAAATATAGAACCCCAATCCTAGACCTGCACAAACATAAGAAAAACACATAATTAAATTAAATGCAAGTGAGAATCAAGATTCCCTATGAAATCCATTTAAATTGCAAAGAACAAGAAACGAGATGAACATAAGCAAACATAAAGAAAAGCTATCAAATCCTATTCAATTTAAATTTAACTCTTGATCCCATGGGAGAGTTGGTGCCAATTTGATGTGGAAATTGGCCCTTTCCCAACTCCTATGATGCAATGTTGATGAGTGATGTACTTTGATGAAGATTCAATTGAGCTCCATGATGAAAAATTGACATAACCTAGCTAAGATCTTGATAAAATAGATGAAAATAGATATGCTTGAAGATGAAATTGGGTATAGGGAGTTTACTCAGATTGTGGGTGATCAAAATGAGGAGAGAATCCTCTTATTTATAGAAAGACAAGATGGAGAAATGATCAAAATGAAGCAATTTGGGATCATTCAACATCTAATGGGAAAGTGCCACTTGTCAAGATGTAAATGGAGGAAGCTTGAGCACATTTTGGTGAATGTGCACGATAAATTAAATTAGGTTGAATTTGAAAATAGTGAAATGACATGCAAGAGGGAAAAATAATGAATTAAATTCCACTTGGCTCAATGCACAAGGACATGTAAGAGGGAATGAATGTCTTTTTGGAAGGAAAAATCCACTTGGAGGGATTTTCAAATTTGGAGGAATATTCTCAAAAGATGCCAAGTTGAAAGAAAATAGGGATTTAATAAATCTATAAAATATATTTTCATGTGCAAGTGGAAAAATCTAGAGAAATTTTGAGATTAGCATTAAATTAATCAAGAGTTAATTAATTTAATGAGGGATTAGGTGATGTGGCTATTTAATTTAGATTTATGGGTTGATTTAAATTGAAAGATGAAAATGTGATTTAAATTTAATTAAATAAATGATTTGATTTATTTAATTAAAGAGGGATGATGATGTTAGATTAAATCAAATAAGGTTTAATTTATTCAATTTAATAAGATGAATTTAGATATTTAATGAAATAAAATGAATTATTTAATTAAATAGAGATCAAAGGATTAATTAAATAACTTGGATTTATTTAATTAACAAGAGAGAATGACTTAATCAGATAAATGATTATTTATTTAATTAAGGGATGAAGAGTGATGACAAGCTGAGAAGATGATGTAGGATGAAATGGTTTTAGTAATTAGGATCAAGTATGTCGGTATATTTTCCATGTCTACACTTCCCATGCTTTGTAAACCATAAAGGCCTCCATGTGATTACCAAAAAATCACATCAACCAATTGAACAATTCCAAGCATTGTCATGACCTGACACCCGAGAGACCTTGGGGTAGTAATTTGTAACTTGTTTGCATATTTCTACCTTTCAAGAGAGGTAGCATACTTGTGTGTTACCTATGTTGAGAAGGTACAAAAACACCCATCAACAGTAAGATGCAATGCTTAACCCTAATGTTATGCAATCTTTCACTAAATGATCTAGAAATGCATATAAAACAAAATATAAAGTTTTAAGATGAAATGTGTGCACCTAGGAATCTAGAGATGATTGAATGAAGCTCTAAAATTCTAAAAATAGTAACTTTAATGCTAATTGGGACTCATACACCAATCTCGGTGAATTAGTCCCAGATCTGGGTTTCTATGTAGAAACAAGAATCTGGCAAATGGGTATTTGAATGTGTAAAAACCTAAATTTTGACCTAAACTAGGACTCATACGCCAAAACTGGTGTATCAGTCTAGTTAGGGTTTTCTAGAACTTCAAAGTCTGAATCTAGTCTTCAAGTTCTTCTTTGTGCTTCCCAATTTCTTTCCAGGTTTGAAACCCTAATTTGTAACCTCTAGAAGTCCTCCAAGTATCTCCAATGCAAAGTGACAACTTTGAACACTTTGACAACTTTCTCCAAACTTTATCTTCAATGTGTCTTCAACCTAAACCTACAAATCACACACTAAAGAGAGATAAAAATTTTGGTTTGTTAGTAGAAAGGGGTTTACCTTGGTCAAACCCCTTTTTGGTAATCAAACCTTAGAATAGAATAAAATAGGAATGGATAATGATAAATGAACAAAATATGACGTTGCAACTTGCTAAACCCTAGTGATGAAGTGTTGCAAACATGTATGAGATGGATCCAATGGATGTAGATCTTGACTCTTTCTTGAATAGGATGGATCTTGAATGAAATTCTAGCTTGAATCATGAAATAGTACATCAAAATTGTTAGCTCAAAAATAAACATAGTGCATGAAGACTTTGACATGATGCTTGATGCTTGAATAATTCTCTAAAATTCTTGATAATTTTCTCTTAAAAACACGTGAATTCTCTTGTGAACTCAACTTTTCTATAAAAATGTTCATTCAACTTGTTAGGTGATCTCTTGAATGCTTAGATGAAAATGACTGAAAGAAACTTGTATTTATACTTAATTATGCAAAAGTTCCTAAAATTACAACACTACAAGTTGACATCATATCTAGGAGGATAAAATATTGCCAAGAATTTGAATTAATTTTAATTTTTGGCCACACGGGACTCATACTACCAAGATGGTGTATGAGTCTCATTACACATAAATTATGAGACCAAATTCAAAATTTCTTAGAAAGGTGTGAAACCAGGATTGGGACCCAAAACCCTAGGTGGGACTCATATGCCCAAGGTGGTGTATGAGTCCCAGACCAACAAATTTCGGCCACACAACTTGAAAACACTTGAATTATCATTTTTTATTGATTTATGTCGAGATCATCCTCGAAAAGATACATTAAATGAGGCTTGTGGATGCAAAATAAGGCCAATTAAAGCATAAAGAAGCCCAATTATTAATGAAAACAATAGAAAAGTGTGAAAGTGGGTTACAACACTCTAATAAGGTAGGATTAGGTTTATTTAGTTTACAAGGGCCCAAGACCTAATGTGAGTGTGTTAAACACATTACAACACTAAGCCAAGGCATCATTAATCTCAATTCTATAAGGAGGGCCCAAACAAGTGTGAAAATGTCATCTACGATATTTTTGACACTACAATATCAAATATATTAAATATGATAGTTAATTAATGACCAAGTGAAGGTTGTTCTATTTATTATGCATTGTAATATGCATATAGTGAATAGTCATGTGCTAATAATGGTACACTAATATACTCTAATATAACCTAAGAAAGAAAGAAACATTAATAATATTTCAACCACTAATATAGTGTTACTATCAACTATAATATATGAGTTAGAATGAAGAAGAGTTTTAAATCTACCAAAGAATGTGATTTAAAAAATTGAAACTTTATAATATATATTTTTTTATCATTTTCCATATCAATTAAAACACAAGATAATGATGCATATTTTAATAACCAAAAAAAATGATCAATAGTTCATGACTTTAAAAATTCAATGTACATACTTTTAAATCAATCCAAAAAACCATCTCAGTTTTCTCTACTCTTTATTGTGTCAAGTATTACCTCATGGTCGGACTCACACACCTTCCATAAGTTATTTTTCACAGGTCTCCCTTCATAGTTGATCAAATGAACATTGGCTACCATGAAAAGGTTAGATTAGTGAACAATCTTTTGAGGCATGTCGAATTCCTCAAACAACCAAACTAGAGCATTCTTAACTGGGTATGTTCTAATCCATGTTCTAGTAACAACCATCGAACGTGTAGAATATTCTAAGTTTTTTCCATCTATAATTGGGGCCTCCAATTTATTTTTGGCCTCGATATAATGACACAAGTAATATTTTTCTCTTTTCATTGTCTTCATCTATAATCACTGCATAAACATGCCCTTCAATGATATGTTCATTTACTTAGATGTATTTAATCAACATCACCATAAAAATACAAAGTAAGATAAAACTAAGAATTTTGTATTAACTATATAAGAAGATATATTACCTGGTTCTAGTAGATCCAATACATGATCAAATTCAATTGATGATTGCATCTCTATGATTTGTAGAGTCGTCAAGAGATGATATGTGTAAAGTGGGGTTAGAATTATTAATGACCAATCATCAACCCACTCCTTTGATTTGCAATCAATCCATGCTTGAAGTGTACATGAATAAAATCATGGTGTCTTCCATGTATGGATAGTCCATGTACTTGCATTGGAGCTTCTAAAAGAGTGTATCTCACTTGATCTTGTTAGTGTATAATAGTCCTCATATTTTGCAATGTTAGTATCATTTACCAACCAAAAAAGTCAATGAACTAAATAATTACCTTCATTACCTCGACCCAAAGCATGATTGCACTACTGGACAATTTATTTTTCATTTGTCAACTTTTGATTGTATTTTTACTTTAACCCTTCTCATGCTAAGCCTCTTTTGATACATGCTCCTACACCATCATGCTCCCCCTTTCCATGCCTAGCCTATGAGAAATTTTACATATGTTGAACACCACTAATCTTATGCATCTTTCTCAACTATTAAAATATTTTGGAGTTCTTGAATTGTGATATATAGTTATCCAACCGTATGATATGTTGACTGAATGATATGCCCCTACTAGCCAAATCATCATAAACATCTAAAATAAACCTTGCACAAACTTTGTAGAATGTATGAGATCGTCACTAATGTAAAAGTGATACTCCCTCAATACCTTCATGTTATCCTTTGTACTATCATTTGTATGAATGAATGAATGTTATATGCATAAATATAGCAACCTATGTGGATATGTAGTATTGTGATTGCGCCTCATTTTGTGGCTATAGTTTTTAGTTCACAGTGAAGTTGACAACTGAAATGATGCTATGAAGTGGAAACATGTCCTTGCATAACTTGAACTACGGGTCCAACCATTGACCTCTATGTATATTCCTTACATACTCATAGACCACATGATCACAATTTTTTTTGATAAACTAATAAACTAGAATATTATCACTGACCAATTCACACTTTTTGGCTTCTTTCCCATCTTTTAGACTGTAGGCCACTATCTTGTATTTTCAAAATTCCACAATTTTGTTTCCAACTACATGTCTATTATCCATGTGTTGTAAAATTGGTAAATATTGTATGCTAGCACAATGAATACATGTGCCATCCAAACATGATTTCCTATAAAAAAAATGACCATTCCTCAACCCTCAACCCTCAACCCTCAACCCTCAACACTCAACCCTCAACCCTCAACCCTCAACCCTCAACCTTCAACCCTCAACCCTCAACCCTTAAACCCTCAACCCTCAACCCTTAAACCCTAATATCTCAATCCTTAAGCCTTAAACCATCATCCTTCAATCATATAACCCTCAACCTTCAACCCTCAAACTTTAACCCTTAACCCTTTAACCCAAAAACCTTTAACCTCAACCCTCAAACCTTAAACCATTAATCTATAAACCTTTAACGCCTAATCCCTCAAACATACAAACCTCAAGCTTCAACCCTCAATATTTAACCCTCAACCCTTTAACCCTAATCCCTCAATAATCAACCCTTAAACCCTCATCCTTCAATCCTCAACCCTTAAACCCTAATCCCTCATTCCTCAAACCTCAACCCCCAACCCTCAACCCTTAAACTTGGTGTAGTCACGATAGGAGGATTCTAGAAGCAATAGTCTAAACCATGCATTAATGAGTCAACACTATGAAAATAACACAAAAAACTGGTTTGCAAACATGAAACTTCATTGAATCAATAATCTTACATGCAAAATATTCCTCAAGAGCGAATATACAGAGTTCGCAGGCCTACCACAAGGGCTTTCAATAATACAATTAGCCAATAGGCCTTATTGCATGCCCTTGAAGGGTTTGTGCAAAAATATATTGAATCTATATAATCATGAACAACTAACTAATGATCTGCAATGAAATACAATGCTTATAAATATGCTCCTCAAGCTCCAATATAGATCTGCATTATCCACAAGGGTTAATAACCCACTAAATGATCATACATGAAGGTTAGCCTCAAAGTATGGAAAGATAACTCCATGAGAAAAGTAGTAACTTTCAAATCACCAAGATAGGTCCCAACTGACCCAAGATACTCGTATGATGTCCTATTAAGCTTTTCATTATCTGGAATAGGTCTGCACTAAGAACCTGGACCAAGTCAGCCCCAAATGCACTGATTGGTCACATAATAAATTTTGAGAGTGATAACTTCTGGTAGGCAAATGCAAATGATGTAATATATGGATATATGATAGATGTAGATGTGTAGATTCTATATCCTACTTTGTGAGTTATGAAACAATGATATGGTAAAATATGAAATGAAATGTTGAAAACTTCCACTAAATGTAATGCAAGAAAATAACTATTTTTGGTTGATACAGGATTTATTTAAAACCAATGATGCTCCTGCATCAAAACCCTCATCCTTCAACCCTCAACCCTTAAACCCTAATCCCTCAACCCTTAAACCCTACTCCTTATATCTATACCCTCAACTCTAATCCCTCAACCCTCTACCCCTATACTCTTAAACCCTTAAACCCTCAACCCTCAATTGTTAAACTTAATCCCTCAACTCTATAAATTAGACCCTAATCCCTCAACCATAAACCCTCAACCCTTAAACCCTAATCCATTAACCCTCAACCCTTAATTTGTAAACCCTTAAACCCTAATCCCTTAATCCTATAACCCTCAAACTTCAACCCTCAATCCTAGACCATAATCCCTCAATCCTCAACCTTTAAACCCTAATCCTTCAACCCTCAACCCTTAAACCCTAATCTCGCAACCATCAATCCTTAAACCATTAATCACTGAACCCTTAAACCCTAATTCCTCCATCCTATAACCCTCAACCTTTAACTCTAAAACTCCAACCCTCAACCATTAAACCCTAATCCCTCAATCATATATCCCTCAAAATTTAACCCTTAACCCTTAAACCCTAATCCCTCAATCCTCAACCCTTAACCCTCATCCTTCAACCCTCAACCCTTTAACCTTAAACCCTTAAACCCTAATCCCTCAATCCTGAACCCTTAAACCCCCAACCCTTAAAAAATATATCCTCAACCCTCATAACTCAACCCTTAAACCCTCAACTCTCAATCCTAAACCCTTAAACCCATCAATTGTCATCCCTTACACCCTCAACCCTTAAACCACAATATGTCAACCCTCAACCCTTAAACCCTAATCCCTCAACCCTAAACCCTAAACCTTTAAACCATAATCCTCCAACCCTCAACCATTAAACCCTCAACCCTTAAACACTAATCCATCAACCCTCAACCCTTAAACCCTCATCCCTCAACCCTTAAACCCTCAACCCTTGATCGCTCATTCATCAACCCTTAAAAACTCAATCCTCAACCATAATCCCTCAACCCTATACCTTAGACCCTACTCCCTTAACCCTTAAACCCTAATCCCTCAACCTCCAATCCTTAAACCCTAATCCTTCAACCCTCAAACCCTCATCCCTTAATACTCAATCCTAATCCCTCAAACCTCGACCCTTAAACCCTCATCCCTCAACCCTCAACCTTATACCTTAAACCCTCAAGCCTCAAACATTAAACCCTAATCCATAAATCCTCAACCTTTAAACCCTAAACCCTTAAACCCTCAAGCTCAATCCTCAACCCTAATCCCCCAATCCTATACCTTAAACCCTAATACCTCAAACCTCAACCCTTAAACCATAATTTCTCAACCCTTAACCCTTAAAACCTAATTTTTCAACCCTAAAGCCCCAACCATTAAACCCTAGCCCATCAACCCTCAACCCTTCAACCCTTAACCCTTAAACCTTAATCCCTCAACCCTAAACTCTTAAAGCCTCAACCCTCAACCCTTAAACCCTCAGCACTCAAGCCTCAATCCTTAAACCCTAAACCCTAAACCCTAAACCCTCAAACTGAATCCCTCAACCCAATACCTTAAACCATAATCTCTCAGTTCTCAACCATTAAACCCTAATCCCTCAACCCTCAACCCTTAAACCCTTAAACCATTAACCCTCAACCCTTAAACCCTATTCCCTCAACCCTCAATCCTCAATCCTTATACCCTCAACCCTTAACCCAATACATTAAACCCTCAACCCTTAACCCTTAAAAGCTCAACCATCAACCCTCACCCCTAACCCTCAACCCTATACATTAAATCCCAATCCCTAAACTCTCAACCCTTAAAACGTAATCCCTCAACCCTATAACACTCAACCCTCAACCCTCAATCCTCAACCCTTAAACCCTAATCCGTCAACTCTCAACCCTTAAACCTTGAACCCTGAACCCTCTACCCTATACATTAAACCCTCAACTCTAATCCATCAACCCTCAACCTTTAAACCCTAATGAGGCAAGGCAAGGTAGAGAAGGTGGGAGAGGGGTCAGAAATTAGATAAGGACGAAGAGGTAAAGAGATAAAGATGGAAGGAGGGAGAGTCATGGATATAGGGAGAGAGAGTGGGAGGAAGAGGTAATTATTGATAGTGTTTGGTCTCAAAAATGCAAGTTGCAAACCTTAAGAGGATGCCAAGCTCTCTGGTAACGTTTCTGGCTAATGAACGGGGTTATTTGATAAGAACCCCCTTCACTTCATGCTCTGCTAGACCTAAGCGAGTAAACCTTGAATATTGATGCAGACTTAAAGGTTGTGTGAGAGTTGGATTTATATATCTATCCATAGTGGCATGTCAATGTGAGGTAGATGTAAACTTAATAACTACTACTGCTAAATATTTAAAATGTGAATATATGAATAAGAATTTGTGAAATTTTGTAGTGAAATGAGTATGACTAGTGCCTAAACCTATTGGCTAAATGGACTTGAGATGTATAAGATATGTGTATCCTTCTAGATACAATTCAAATTGTTTGGCACTTTTATAATTTTATGACTCCCATTAACGTGCAAGGATACAATTATCAAGTTCTTCTTATCGATCCAAATGACCTTCTCCAAATTATTGTGATTTAATTAAAAACAAAAATCCTTACTTGAAGGAAATAGTTAACTAAACCACACAAGAACAACAAATTTTCCTTGATAGATTGAATATATACTTGATACACCAGTTTAAATAATGAGGAAACATCAACCTTGGAGACAACAGGATAATATTTATCAGTTAAATCAACAAACAACTAATACTAGAACTCGAGCACCAAATTTTAATTTCTCCTCCATTAATATTCTTCAAATAGATTTTACACAAAATATCAGAAGGCTTATTTTTATCTCCTATATATGCTATTTTATCTACCCTACTACCTACTCGCCAATTGATGATTTTTATTTTGATTTTATTCTTCATATATACTTTGCATTGTCAAGGGTTATGACCCTTCACATATATATCTAGTGCAGCTCTTCATTTAATTAACTATCTTCAGAAAATTAAAATATTTAATTTTAACTTCATTGTCTTCTTATGAAAATTGATATTAATTATCTCTCCTTTTTCTGGCAACTTCACGTTTGTATTTTCACCAAAAATAAATCCTTTAGGTAAAATTAATTACCCTCTCTAGGACATTTATGCTTATTTAATCACTTCAGTGAAAATGTGTTACTTCTGAGTGAAACATTTTATAATTTCCCTTTACATGAGAAACTCCATTCCCTAAAATAACATTTCACACGAGCTATGATTATTTCAATAATTTTTCACCTTTTTAGGTTTCTTCATTTTACATTGTGTTGAAGGGACCAAATTTTCATTCTTGCCAAGATTTATTTCTCTCGTCGATGAAGTTTATGTCCCTCTTGTTTCTTGGGATTTCAAAGGTACTCAAAAATTAGTTACCCCGATATTTCAAAGTTTCTTCGATATAATATTCATTAATCTTCACTTGCGTTTTGGTACTTCCATATTTATTTTAATATTCTTACCTGCAACATACAATTTAAATTTCTTCAATATTAGTAAATTTAATAAAGTCCTTCCCTAAAAAATATTTAACATTTTTTAATGGAATAACACTTTTCCCTATGCTCCCTCCACGATTTTGTCTTCTTCCCTCGCTATAAATCTATATGGAAGGGACTGAGAAATCAGTCACTCTGATATTAATAAATCCCCTCAATAATTTTTGTGTCCCTTTTGTGCACATTGTTTTTTTAGAGGGGCTATAAATTAACTCCTACCAAAATAGCACAATCCTCCCAATAATGTTCATATCCATTTCAATCTATGTTTTTTTAAATTGAAAGGAACCTTTAAGTAAAAATCATAATCTACCTTCTCTTTGTATTTATGGACACCAACAACTTTTCTTCTAACTTCTTACTATGAGCACTTCCAATTAGATCCAAGGTACCAGAAATATGATTGAAAAATTACCATGATATTCTTGTAGCAATTCATAGATCCTTTTGGTTTAATTTCCATGTCTTTGGAAAAATTAGAATATAAGGAAAAATCATAGCTGCTACTTCTTTTATCCAATTTGGATATCGCACTAAGAAACTTGATGCAGCGAACTCAAAAGATAAATTTGTAACACCACAAGTTTGTTCCTTTGATTCCTTAGAACCATTGTATTTGCATCACAGGAAGAAGTCTCATCTATTCCCAATGGAGCACATGATGAAGATAATGGTGGAGGTTATGAACACAAACACAATTAAACAAGTTTTACAAATCTAAAATCCTAACTTAGCGGTTTTCTCCCAAATTCTCATGTTCCCCTAGTAGTACTTGAAACAAGGTTTTTTAGTATAACTTTCAGAGAAGAATTAAAACCAAAAATTGGAACACCATTATAGATAGCCTTCATGCCCATTCGTAACATATCAAAATTGTAGATATGGTTTTTTTGTGGTTTTTTTGTAACACCCTCCAATTTCAACTACTACACTACAACTAGGCCTAATTAGGCATGTTTTACAAAGAAACAACAAGAATTAAATTCCCAAACTATAAAAATTCACTCCAAGGCTTCCATCATATCACATGGGGTCTAAGAACACAAATTTTATCAACTAGAATCATCACCAAATCTCCTTACGACAAAACCCTATGTCTACCTAATCACCTAAACCTAATGCATGGTGATATTAGGTTAGGGTTGCATCGACCTCGGCCCTAAATCCATCCCCTAAAAACATTAAAAACACCCTATCTACTTCCATTCCACTGATTATCAGATTTCTCCACTAGTGGAATGGGCTCTAATTCATGTTTCTTCTATCAAACCCTCAAAAACTAGGGTTTCTTGGCTATTTTCAGTAAAATGGTTCAAACTCCCTTCAAACTTAATGAAAATTATTGAAACCAATTGAAGTAGAGATTTAATTCACTCCTTCATCAATCCCAATAAGAATTAGCTCATTCCTAGGCCATATAGAGCCGTACAATCTTTTGTATCAACAAAAACAATGAAAAAATGCAGAAAAATAGAGTAACTTTATTTCTTGATCTCCAAGACCATCACCAGAAGTTTTCTTTAAAAAAAAAGGAATATTTAACCTTTTCCAATCATATCCAACTGTTCTCAACTACTTTTCAACTCCCCAATGTTTCATCTTCCCAAAATGCAAAGTTGCTTGTGCAACTTTTGCAACTTTTGCAAATCTTGACAACTTTTCATAAAATTGACTTTGCATGACCAAAACTGACACAAAACATGAACTATGGTCTTCAAAGACCTTATTACAAACAAAAAAAAGACTCAACATCACAAAAATAACACTTGACTTCTTTTTAGCACATGGGTGCCCTTGCACCATACTCCTGAACAAAACAAATTTCAAGTTCCACTTGAGAGAAGATCTTCAACTATTGCACCATGATTTTTTATGTCTTCCTCTGTTATCCAAGTGGTATCCTCCATAGGAAGTCCTTTCCACTTCACCAAGTACTCATAGTACACCTTATTCCTTGTTCTTTCAGCTTCTTTTGTATCCAAGATGCACTCTAGCTTCAATAGTTGACTCGGTGGAAAATCTTTGATCCAATCTTCATCTAGGACCTCAAATGTGCCTACACTTGTACCTAAAATCATAGCCCCTTTATAAGGGTATAGGTAAGAAACATTAAAAATTTAAGAGCTAGCAACTCCAAGATGGAGTTCTATCTCATAGGAATTTTTTCCAAATTTGTGGACCACCCTACATGGACCTATCTTCTTCATCTACAGCTTTGAATACTTCCTTTTAGGAAGCATTTCCTTCCTCAAATGAGCTAAGACCAAGTCCCCCACTTTGAAATGAACCTCTCTCCTTTTCAAATATGCATTTTGTTTATATTTATCAACACTCTTTGAAGGTTCTCTCTAATTACCTACTGATGTATGTCTTTCATGGCCACTGAAAACTCTTCTCCTTCAGCACTTCTTCTCTTCATTCCACTCAAATCTCTAAGTTCAAAAACTCCCCTAGGCTGCAATCCATACACAATCTCAAATGGGATTTTACCAATACTTCGGTTCATAGAGTCATTAAATGCAAACTCATCTTGGGGTAGGATCAGATCCCATTGTATTGAGTGTTCTCATGTCAAGCATCTCAGGAGGTTTCCAAGACTTTTATTGACTACTTTAGTATGCCCATCTATTTGGGGATGATAGGAATACATAAAAGTCAAATTTGTTCCTAAATTATTCCAAAGGGTTCTCCAAAAGTGACCCAAAAATTTATTGTCCCTATCTAAAAAATATTTCAATGGTAATCCATGGATCCTAACCACCTCCTTGAAAAATAGCCCTACAATGTATGAGGCATCATTTTTACTTTCACATGGTATAAAGTGTGTCATTTTGCTAAAGCGATCTATAACAAAAAACACACTATCAAATACTCTTTGAATTTTGGGCAACCCCAACACAAAATCCATGTTGATGGACTCCCATGGTATATTTTGGATTGGCAATGGTTGATAGAGACCTACATTTGTACTAAAACCCTTGGCTTTTTGACAAACAACACACTTTTCTATAAATTTTCTAATATCACTTTGCATCTTGGGCCAATAGTAATGCCCTTTTACCTATTCTAAAGTCTTATCCACACCAAAGTGACCTGATAATATGCCACAATGCTTCTCCTTAATCAAATTTTCTCTCATAGAGCATTTAAGAATGCAAATCTGATCCCCTTTAAAGAGTAAACCTTCTTGAATCAAGAAATCAGAATTTTCTTCATGAAAAATTCCATTAAACTGATTGCACGAAGCATGAATTTCTTTGAAATCATCATCCTCTACATACATACCATTCAAAGAATCAATACCCACACTCTACAACTGAACCTCTTGAACGAACAATGTCCTTCTGCTCAAAGCATCTGCGACCTTGTTTGACTGCCCCTTTTTGTGTTTGATGGTAAAGGTGAAGCTTTGTAGGTACTCCACCCACTTCACATGTCTGTGGATGAGTTTTTCTTGGCTTTTTAGGAACTAAAAAGCATGATTTTCTGTAAAAACAATAAATTATTTAGGAAGGAGATAGTGTCTCCACTTCTTCAAGGATTGTACCATAGCATATAACTCCAAGTCATAAGAGGAATACTTTTTCATTGCCTCATTGAGCTTCTCACTGAAAAATGAAATAGGCCTACCCTCTTGGATCAAGACTGCCCCAATTGCATACCCACTTGCATCACATTCAATTGTGAAAACTTTGTTAAATTATGGATATGCTAGGATAGGTTGTTGTGCTACCCTTTGTTTCAGATATTGAAAACTTTTTTCTGCCTCATCAGACCACAAAAAAAATTTCCTTTTGTCCCCTTTGATTTTATCAATGATTGGAGAGCATATATGAATGAAATTATTCACAAATTTTCTATAAAAGCTAGCTAGGCCATGGAAACTTCTTACCTTACTTACTGAAGTTGGAGTAGGCCAGTTTATAATTGCTTCCACCTTGCTAGGATCCATCTTCAAAGGGCCTTTTGAGATCACAAAGCCAAGATAAACCAAATCTTCCTTCATGAATTCATACTTCTTCAAATTTATCATTAGCTTCTCTTCATTCAATCTCTTCAAAACCAATTCTAAATGTTGCAAGTGTTCCTCTTTAGTTTTACTTAAAAAAAGAATATCATCCAAGTAGACAACCACAAACTTACCTATGAAGGGTTTCAAAACTTCATTAATTAATCTCATAAAAGTGCTTGGTGCATTCAAAATCCCAAATTTCATGGCAACCCATTCATACAAACCCTCATTTGTTTTTAAGGTAGTTTTCCACTCATCCCCCTCTCTAATTGTGATTTTGTGGTAGCCACATTTTAGGTCTATCTTACAAAAATAGCATGCCCCTCCTAAAGAATCCATCAAGTTTTCCATTCTTGGTATGGGGAACCTATACCTTATGGTAATCTTGTTAATTTTCCTTGATTTGGTGCACATTCTCCAATATCCTACATTTTTTGGTGCCAAAACAGTAGTAACAACACATGGGCTAAGACTCTCTCTTATGAGACCTTTATCAAGAAACTCTTGGATTTGCTTCCTAATATCTTCATTCTATTTGGGAGTCATTTTATATGTAACTTTGTTTGGTAGGTTTTCCCCTAGTATGAAGTCTATATAGTGGACTGCATATCTTATTGGTGGTAAAGAATCAAGAAGTTTATCTAACACAATGTCTTTGTATTTGTTCAACAAGGCTTAGACCTCTTTAGGCACATTATCAACCTTTGCTACTATCATGACAAATTTTGGTCTGATTACAATGGAAAACCCTTCTCCACCCTCTTTCTTCATGGTTTTCAAGAAATCCTTTTCTCCTAGGTACAAGCATTATATTAGACCCTACTTTCTTTTCTAGGCCTTCATCTTATAATGGTGTGAGTGTAAATGAGATCCCATCCTTTTCTATCACATAAGTGTTATGTTTCCCATCATGTTTAGCCTCCCTATCATACTGCTAGGATCTCCCTAAAAGAAGATGAAAAACATCCATTGGTGTGATGTTACATAATATTTTGTCTTTATACCCACCTATATTAAATCCACCCAAGTTTTCTCATTTACTGGGACCTATTGTCCCTTATTCAACAAGGAGACCTTGTAAGGAGTGGGATGTGGGATTCTCTTCATTTTTTACTTTTCTACCATCTCTAGAGAAACTAAAGTATTTGTGGAACCTGAATAGACAAAAAATTTACAAACCTTACATTGAGATTTGCAGTGGTTCTAAAGAGGGATATTCTTTGTGGAGGCTCTTTCACCATAGGAACTTTGATCAATTTTCTTATTACCATCAGAGATTCACCAATTTCTCAAGCAACATGTTGTGATGGAGATTTGACACTCTTATTGTCTTCCTCTTGCACCAATTGAGTGTTGGAAACAAGCTACACTGAGAGGGGGGGGGTGAATCAATGTTGTGCAAAAATAAATATTATTAACATTTATCTTCAAAGCACTTCTAACATTCAATCAAAATTCATGAACAAGAAGATAATAATTACAAAACCATAACACAAGAATTTTTACGTGGAAACCTTGTTAGGGGAAAAACCACTGTGGATGGCCAATCCACAATATGTTATGAGTATACTCAAATAAATTTTACAATATGGGGAATGCACTTGCATTCAGGCACACTGCCTAGAGCTCACTGCTCAAAGGGAAGGCTCACTACCTTAAAAAGAGAATCAGATTAAAACCATCTAAGAGTTTGAAATGAGAAAAATAGCATCTACATAAGCTTGATTACAGTTCCAGTTAGGCACAATATTCAATCTTTTTTTGTACAAACTGATTTTGCACTTTTGCTTTGCTCTGCTCACACTCACAACACAAATCCTTCATGCACAAGTGAAACTATGCATTATCGCTCTTTTGCTCTACTTTTATTCACAATTAATGACAATAAACACTTCACACATTCTACAAAATGATACAGATGATCTCTTATATATATATCTGCAACTTAGAATTCAACTACAATACGTCAGCTTCAATAGAACAAAATAATGTTTACATCTATCAGCTCAAATCATGAGTAAACCTTGATGCGCAATCATAATGGTCAGTCACAACATAGCTAGGACCCAAAAAACGATGTACAAACACAAAAATACTTAACTAATTATTTCACATACATCCATGAAATGATTCATTCATGAAGTTGGCTCCAGTACTAATAAAACAAGAAATTAGCTAACCAGATCTTCTAACTCAAACAAGGATCAATACGAGGCACTGAGATTTACGGATAACACTAAGAATACATAGATCAACCTTCACTGAGATACGCAACACAAAATATTAACTGAAAATCTGTATGTGATTTGATGAACCTAAAACTTTCAGATGCTTTGTTCTTCCTTAACTGTTTGCAATTTGGTTGTCGATAGGATAAATTTATGATATGCGGATCTATACATAGATTTGGGTTGCCATCAATGACAACACCAAATGATGTTCACAGTGTCTCTTGCCAACATTGAGTTCTTCTTTCACCACCATGTGAATTAGAAGGCTGATTATCCTGACATTGCCAAGATTGATGGCCAATATTGTTACACTGATAACACCTTCTTGAGAATGTATTTGATCCTCTTCCCTGACCACCAAATTTTCCTCTACTATTTTCTATTCTACCCCTAAAATTTCCTCTTGATTTTGAGCTTTGTTCTTCATGACCACTTTTCTCTCCTTGTGGTTTTTGAGATTTTCCTCTTCCTCCAAATGTTCCTCTACCTATACTTTGTTTCTCCTACCTTCTCTTCATGCTTTATTTTTCCTTGAGTTCCTTTTGAAAGCATTCTTCCACCATTCTAGGGGTGGTAAGACTTAACTCATCTTATAGGTTGAATTTCAACCCATTTATTTACCTTGCTACTTTCTCCACCTCATCCTCAACATGACCTACCCTTATACTTATCTTGTGAAACTCCTCTATATAATCCATCACATCCATCTCCTTCTGTTTGAGGTTTTGTAGCCTTCTAAATGTTTGAATTGCATAATCACCAGGTAAAAATTGGCTCTTGATTTTGGACACCATTTTGTCCCATGAATTTATTTTTTACTTTCCCTTCTTCAACCTCTCTTCCTACACATAATTCCACCAAGTTAAGGTAGGACATTTCAAACTTTTTTTGGAAAATTTCACCTTTTGGGCTTCTACTACCTCTTCATACTCAAAATAGTTATCAAGTGCATCAATCCAACCTAGCACCTCTTCACTATCCAACTTCCCACCATACATGGGTAATTCTATATTCACCTTAGTAGTGTCTCCTTCGATAGCCTTCAACATCTTAACCATTCCCAATTCATTAGGGTCCAACTCTTCCTCATCTTGGACTCCTCTTTGAGGGTTTTCATTCTCACCCTCTTCCTCTTCCTCTTGGTCACTTTGTTCTCTGGTGACCACACCTCTCCTTTGGTTTGATTCAAGTGTTGCAATTCTAGCTAGGATAGCTTCTTCAGACTCCTTTACCTATCTCAACTCTCTCACTTCTCTAGCAATTGAATTACTTTTAGGAAGCATCTTTGCTTCTTTCAAACTTCACCCTTTTCCACCTATTGACCAAAACCTATGATCTGATACCAATTTTATGTAGAGTAGGGTGGAGGTTATGAACAAAAACACAATTAAACAAGTTTTACAAATCTGAAATCCTAACTTGGTGGTTTTCTCCCAAATTCTCCTATTCCCCTAGTAGTACTTAAAACAGGGGTTTTTCAGCATAACTTTCAAAGAACACTTCAAACCAAAAATTATAACACCATTATAGATACCCTTCATGCCCATTTGTAATATATCAAAATTGAAGATATGGTCTTTTTGTAACAACACCCTCCAATTTGGACTACTACATTGCAACCATTCCTAATTAGGCTTGTTCTACAAAGCAACAACAAGAAATTTAATTCCCAAACTAAAAACATTCACTCCAAGGCTTCCATCATGTCACATGGGGTCTGAAAAAAAAAATTCATCAACTGGAATGATCATCAAATTGCCTTAAAATAAAACTATATGGCTACCTAATCACCTAAGCCTAATACATGGTGATATTAGGCTAGGGTTGCATCAACCTCAACCCTAACTCCATCCCCTACTCTTGAAAACCCTAAAAACATTAAAAAACCCTATCTACTTCCATTCCACTAATTATCAGATTTTTCCACCGGTGGAATGGGCTCTAATTCATATTTCTTCTATCAAACCGTCAAGAACTAGAGTTTCCTAGCTGTTTTTAGTAAAATTGCTCAAACTCCCTTCAAACTTAATCAACACAATTGAAACCAATTGCAACAAAGATTTAATTCCATCCTTCATCAATCCCAATAATAATTAGTCCATTCTCAGGCCGTACGAGGCCGTACAGTCTTCTATAGCAACAAAAATAATGGAAAAAATGTAGAAAAATAAAGTAACTTTATTGCTTGATCTCCAAGAACATCATGAGAAGTTTTTTTCAAAAAAAACAAGGAATATTTAACCTTTTCCAATCATATCCAACCATTCCCAACTTATTTTCAACTCCCCAACATTTTATCTTCCCAAAATGCAAAGTTGCCTGTGCAACTTTTGCAAATCTTGACAACTTTTTACAAAATTGACCCCACATGACCAAAACCGACACAAAACATGAAATATGGTCTTAAAAGACCTTATTACAAAAAAAAAAAAAAAGACTCAACATCACAAAAATAACACTTAACTTCTTTTTATCACATGGTTTCCCCTACACTAGCACAAAACATCTTGAGTTTCAAATCCCTTGCATTCAATTACTATCGATATGAGGCATTACTCATGATGGAATGTCTTGAAAGTTTCATTATCCACCTCTTTTGGCTTTTTCTTGGCACACAAGTAGAAATCCCATGGATTAGACCTTGCAAATAATTTCCCAAAACCTCAACCTTGAAGACTGATAATATCTAACTTGAGTGGAATATGTATCCCTTCCATATTTTGATAATTCAAATAATGATAGTATTTGGGTAAAATTTACCAAACTATCTTCTCCATTGGTTACCATCAAATGTTATCTGATTCCAATCACTTGGTACTGTTCTTTTCAAGTTCAAAATAATTCAATGACAAAGAACTCATTGATTTTACCATAGCTTTGTCATGCCAAATGTGATGCTTTTGCACTATCATTTTTTCGAGCCTCCTCTACAAGGTGATTTCTTCTATTGAGATTTACAATAATTTAATCCTCGTCTTCGGGTAAGCCATTAGATTATGAGTTTATCTTTCATCATATCTCGAGTTAAAATCTCCAACATATCTCATCTTATTTTTTTCTACAAGAGCTCATTGAAATTTTACTACTAGCTGACCATCGCTGCTCAATGGAAGCAGGTGTTGGTATCTTCTTATTTTTATCAATTTAAATCGCCTCTTCCACATAAATGATGCCTTCCAAATTGTAGTTTTTTAATGTGCCAATAGGAAAGAAACTTCAAAAACCTACCGCAGTCAAGATCTCATCACTCCACCTAGTTCTATAATCCTTCAGACTTCTTCCAATAATCAGCCTTAGTTAAGTTTACTTTCATGATATGATTCCAATGAAAGAAGTTTGTCTCTAAGTTTAGTGAAAGAAATTCATCAATGTCCATCTATAGACTTGGACACCTGGTTTATCATCATTGTTTCTCACAGTTCTTGTTTCTTCAATCATGTGTTTGCATATAGCTGCTACAATTAATTTTATCATCATGGGAACCTAAATTTTTCTAAAAATTGTATCAAATTTTAAGTCCCAATAGATAGAAAGGAGATAGATGGGAAAGAAACAATAATAAAGGGAGAGAGAAGAAGAGAGAGGTAGGGATGCAAGGATATATATGGGGGCAAGGACAAAAGGCAATATAGAGAGGGGGATAGGGAGAGAGATTGGGAGATACCTAGAGAGGGGAGAGAGAGAAGAGAGGGTGAGTGAAAGGTAAGTATCGGTAGATGAGTAAAAAGCGATGGAGGGAGAGGTACACATTGAGGGAGTGAGAGACATAGGAAGGAGGAGATAAAGAGGTGATGACCTAGGAAGGGAACGGAGATGGAAGATGAGAGAAAGAAGAATGATATGAGAGATAGAGGGGGAGAGATGTGGGTAACGAGACATGGTTGGAGATACATGGAGAAGGGGAAAGAGAGAGAGAGAGAGAGAGAGAAGAAAGAGGTGAGAGATGGAGGGGGGAGAGAGGTGGGTTATGAGATAAGGAGGGAGAGACTTGGATATGGGGGGAGATATATGTTGGAGGGATATGTAGTGATCAAGAGAAAATAGAGAAATGGGTGAGAAACAATAACACAGGGAGATAGAAGAAGAGAGAGGTGGAAGGAAAAGGATTTTTATGGGGTTAATGAGGTAAGGAAATGTATAGAGGGTGGTAGATACCTAGAGAGGGTTGAGAGAGAATAGATTAAGTATTGGTTGAGGGAAGGAGACAAAGAGGGACTAAAATGTAAAACATCTACTATCCATCATCCATCATAAACCATAAAATTTAAGCCTTATCAAAGTGGGGAGTGAGAGACAAATAAAAAATAACCAAGTTGGTTTTTTTTTCAATACAATACATTTGGTGAGCACCAAACTTGGAGAGCACCAAATTTTGCACTGCATATCATGAGCTCCAAATTTGGCACTCACCAAATGAGTTGCATTAGGAAATACCAACCAAAAGGGTTGGATGACCATTTCATGCCAAGGACATAATTTTTTGAAACGGTGACAAAATTTCACATATTTTTAGTCGTGCTAACTGTCAGGTTTGCATGTCTTTCAACGAAAATTTATTAAAAAAATGTGATGACGTTAATCTCTCTCTTACCTATGTAACCATTTAATTTATTTAACATTTTGATTATGTTAAGTTTATCATCCATAGCTTCTCTTGTTAATGCCTCCATTTTTGGTCAAAAACCAACATGTGCTAGTTTTAGTATAGATTTTTACTCCATCAAATTTTGAAAAAAATACATTTTTATAAACTAGATTCCATTAAACACGTAATGAAAAATAATAATTTTTTATTAGTTTCAAAAAAATTAGGGGGGGCACGCTCAAATTTCAGCTTTTCAAGATGTGTCCACTTCAAAAAATTGTAAAATATTACATATTCATTAAAAAATAGCCGAAAGAACTGGGAGAAACTACATGGTATTAGCTAATTTCTCACCGTTTGGATTTTTGAAATTCAAAAAAAAGTTAACAAAAAAGGGAGGCCACAATAGATGCTATGTTGTCTTTTCTTATAAAATAAGGCACCTTTTGGTGGCCCCCCTTTTTCAAAACACTTAATCTTCATTATTTAAAAAGAAAAATAGTAGCTTAGAAAGTAGACTTAGAGAACTTCAACTCTTGTTCTTGTTGCATCTTTAAATTTTCAACGTGACTATCTTCATTTTCTCATGAACATCAAAATTTGTTGATTTAAAAAAAAAAATTGGCGTCTTAAGAGCCTTTTTTTGTATCACAACTTGGTGCACTTACCCAACTACCCGTTCTAAAAATTTCCAAAAATCTAAAGGGTAAGAGCAGAAACCTGTCTCACACTTTATAAAGGAATCGGCCAATAGCAAAAAAGAATTTGAACTTCAACCACATAAAAGTGGTCTTTATGTTTTGAATTTTAAAATGATGTAAACTAATGAAATGTAGAAATTTTGATGAAGTTTATTCCTGTAATTTTTTCAGATTTTTAAAAAATTATTTTCATTTTTTTTCATCAATTTAAGAACAGATTTTGGAATGCTATTTTTTTAGAAAAAGTGACTTCATGGGCCATCAAGAAATAAATTGAAAAAGACTTCATTTCTCCCTAGTTTTTTTTCTCCAAATAGGTAACTTCAATATCTTGTGCATGGAAAAAAAAATCAAATTTTGATTTATATTTTTCTCGTAATATCATTTTAAAGTCAAACTTGTTAGAATTTCACAATTTTCATGGGATGCCAACTATTGTCTATTTTTTCAATCATTTTCAAAAAAAATTATACCATTTTGAAGAAGACTCTCTCCTATTGTGCCCCATATATTTTTTTAAAAAAATTAATATTTTTTACTATTTTTTCAATTTCTAATCATCCTCTTTTTTAACTTTAACAACCAACTTGCATTATTTGAAAAATAAAATATATTAAAACTAATCAAAATATTTAAAAATATATATATTTGGACACCACTCCAAACTCTAGAAAAAGGAATTTTTATTTTTTGCAAAAAAATCATTATGACTGGAGAAATACTCTGCTAAAGTTGAATGTTTTAGAAAATTCTGAAAAAGGGTGAGTTGGCTGCCAAGTAGGTAGCCAACTAGACATGCTCAATTGAGCTTGTTTCAGCCGAGCAAGTTTTAGTTGAAACATGCTCGGTCGAGCATGTTCTGGTCGAAACTGGGTTTATCGAGACATAACCAACCAACAAGTACTCAACTAAAAATGGTCAATATAGATAAATTTTAGTTTTTTTAATATTTTCAACTCAAGAAAATTTAATAAAATACATATTTCGACCAAGGAAGGCTTATTTCGACAAAAGAAGGTTTATTTCGATAATTTAGAAGACTTATTTCAAAAAAAAAAAAAAGGTTTATTTCGACAAAAGAAGGCTTATTTTGAAAAACAAGGTTTATTTTTACAATTTAGAAGAATTATTTCGATAAAAGAAAGTTTAGTTCGACAATTTAGATCAAGACTTATTTTGAAAAAAGAAAGCGTATTTGGACAATAGGAGAGCTATTTTTGAAGGTGCATTGATCTTCAACTTATTTAATTGATTTTGTCTTTATTTTCATGAATGCATTTGAAGTTTGTTTTCAATATTTTTCATTTTAATATGGTTGAGAACTAGGGTTATTAGGTTATGGTGTACACATGTACAAAGACCCACAATTTTGTTGCATCTTATGATGATATTCCTTTTACATATTATGATGATTTGATATGTCCATAGATCCACATATTCTTTTTATATCCTTCCTTATTTTATACATTATGATGTGTTTCACATAATCACCAAATTCTCCCATAGCTCATGTGAGACCTATATCAATAAATTAAAGATATATACCTTTCATGATGCTTGGAATATGTAAATTGATGATCTATTTTGTTACCCTAGATCATACATATGCACATTCATGCTTCATCTTCTTTTCTTACATTACATGATGATATCAATTTTACCCATGAAAAAGAGAAACCACCTAATACATGATATATATATGAATTAAATTCTTAGATTTCATTATTATTGATCACCAATTCTATGGTATTCCATTCTTGTTCTTACATCCTCCTTATTCCTATGTTTTATTAAAATTACCTTTGCCTTTACTTTTATTTCCAACTTGGACTTATGTTTTAGTATGTATTATTTTTCTATTTTATTTTTTGCATGCTTATGTTTATTACACTTTTTTTTAGTACTCGAGATTTTATGATCTTTGCCTTATAATTAAATGGATTCTCATGTTGCCTCATTAATTCTTAAATTTTCATTCATGTATTGTGATAAGTTTTTGATGTAGAGAGGGGTGGTAACTTCTTCTACAATTCCAAACAAATTTTTATCAAGTCACCTTTAGAACAGATCTCAAAAATCTCACCTTTGTCTATGACTATCCTAGTAGCCCTCCAAACCTAATTTAAGGCTTTTCCACCAATGCTCTCCAAAACATTTGACCAAAAAATTATGGAATCATGTATACTTATCAGGTTTATGCAACATATGTAAAAATATCTATCTACTCCTTTGGACCAATGTGATGAACCAATAACCTACCCTTGCCCAGGCTATTGAATTAGCCTCCTTTTACAAAGGAACACCCTCTTAGACATGCAAACACTCTAAAACTCTAGGGCAACACTAGGCAGGTTAGCAAACCTCAAAATCCACCATTGTATCCCACTGGTATGACCTCCAACATAGAAAACCCAAAACCCCTTGTTTAGGCACTTTTGATGAGGATTTATTGAGAAAGACACTTCTAGATGCTACCAGATCTTACCACCTAGTCAAACACTCTGATTTTTACCCCCACAATCTTAAAATTTCATAAAGTGACCACCCCTAACTTCCCACCATCAGATTCAAGTCGATACCCATCAAATCATGCATTTTTCCTATGAGATCAGTCCTACAGACACCCTCAAAGTCATGGCAATCATCTACCTTACACAAAAAAAAAGCATAATTTTTTTTATTAAACCTATCTAAGCCTATCCACTGAGTCACGGGTCTTCACAGTGGGTGGAAGGCTTAGAATGCCATTTTGACTCCTCTCAAAACCTTAACTTAGGAAAATAGAGCAATTGATGAGATTTGGTGATCCCACACGCAAACAATGACTCTAAGCCTCCAAGAAAAATGTAATTGAAAGTAAATACATGTATGTATATGCACCCATATCCTCAATTCATGACGGACCTTCACAGATCTATACCAGAATTGAAAGTTCAGAAAAAAATAAAAAAATGTAGAGATCAGCATTCTACAACGATAATTTTCTTCTTCAAAATCTGAACAACAACCTTTTCACGAGGGATTACATCATGATATAATGGTTTCAATTCCAAACTACCACCTAGAACCGACCAACTACCTTAACCATCTTTTGTTTAACTCTAAAATGGCAGTTTTCCAATTTTGTTCTTAATTACCACCCCTTTACAACTTTGCTTTGTAAATTCTTCTTAACTGGCCTACTAAGACCCCAAAATCCTTCCAATACATATCAAATGGTCATTGAGACCTTATTCATAAGGAAAAACATGAAAATCAAACTATTCTACCACCTAAACCTCATTGTCAACTTTTAACATTAATGGACAATTTATTGCATTACATACTATTTTGGCATATTTTGCAACTTCCTCATTGCATAATGGTTAAAAGACGTTCAAATAACTCAATGAACCATTCAAGGCCTATTTCCCTTTCATTTCAAGGTATAGGTGCCCCTACACCATTTTTGAGCATGTAACTTTTCCATAAATTATTCTTTGACTATTGATTATTATCTTTGATATTATATATGTTCATGGACCACACTTTTATCTAGTAACCACATAGACTAGAGGGCATCATGCATTCAATTATATCTTATACCTTCATTATGTTTTATCTTCATATCATGGGAATCGTGTCTCTATCCCTTTACATCTTATGCTTATATGGTTATATCCTAACATTTTAGGTCATTAACCCTTCCTCCTTTTAATATAGTGTGATTGTATCTGTCACGTCCTTACATTTAAGGAATCATGTCTTCCCATTTGTAATCTTATCCTTTCATTGCTATATACCTTTTCATATGATATATATATCATGTTTTCTCTCTTTCACATCATATAAGTCTTTTATTATGATATATTTAAATTAGAGTCATCATGCCTTTCCCCCCTCACAAGTTTCATTATACTATCCTAACCATCTAGGGAAAACTAGATTTATGCATGTGCACAGTCATGTGTTTTCCCTTGCACCTCTTCTCTTCTCTACTTTTCATTTATTTATCATGTGTGGTTCCAATCCCTTGTTCTTGTGCATTTAACTCCTTCCTTGTAACATGATCTACTCTCATGTGTTCACCGTCTAGATCGTTTTATATAATGTTCAGGTTATCCAGCCTATTGTGCCCCTACACCAAACTCCTTAGGTGTGAAATAATGTGTACACATGAATTTCCAAGATTTAAGAACAAATGAGAGAATTGGTAGTTTGATGCTAGATTCAAAGTTCATCAAGATTATCTCATCCTTCCCTAGACACTCATACTTTGCATGATTAATTTATGTTTTTTCCCTTATTTAATTTTTTTTCCTCAACCTCACCTACATGGCATGTACACTAACTGAGCCTCTATCCAAGTCCATTTCATTTTTAATTGTTATTTAAATTTTGTACATGTTTTCCAAGTTTTCCCATGCTCTTACATTAGGTTGGCACATGTCTTAGGTTCACTTGAATTGATTACATGTACAAATTATACAAGTGACTTGATCTACACATTTAGGTATATATCGAGCTCATGATGCTTCTCTTTCTATGTTTTCTAGTACTCATTTTATTAAAAGATCCACATATTTCAATGCACATTTAGTTGTGATCTAGTAAGTGATGTCATGATCTAGCATGTGCATCTAGTTACATGCTTTAAATATTTTCAAGTGATATATTCCAAATATGCTCATATTATGTTTGTAATTTATGTATTTCAAGAAATTTTAATTGATGAACCTTTTTTCAATTGATATATATACCAAATATGAGCTCATGATACCAAATTTTCTCATGTGATATGTTTGTAATTTGAATGCATTTTTTTACTTTGGCTTTAAAACAAATGAAAAAATTATAATTCAGTGTTAGATATTTATGCAATATTAATTGTACATGTTTCATTGAAAGCTCATGTGTGTACAAATTTGTATACAGTTGAATTAAAATTTGAGTACAATTTTTTATGGCAACTAAAAGAACTAGATCAAGGAAGTATGATCAGACATGAACAAGATAAAGGAAGAGAAAAGCGGGTGAAGGAATGTCTACTGAAAAACAACCCATGGAAAATATTGATGACCAAGGTGACGTATAAGTACAAGAACAAATTGAACCTAATAATAGAATTTTTTTATATGGTATGGAAAATATGATGGAGATAGATGAGGAATTTGTTTTCAATAATATTCAATTTGAATATATGTTATCTAAAAGCACATTAAAATTACACTAAAAAAGAATATGGGATGAATTTTTTGAAGAAAAATCTCTAATTGGAAGAGTATAGTTAGTTGCAAATTTATTTAGACAAAAAGAAATGAACCTCGTTTTGGAGTTGTTAGGGTTTGATAATAGGAAAAATTCATCATATTCATTAAAACAAACAATTTTTGAAAACTTGCAAGAAGCATTGAAATGTATTGAAAACAAGAGTCGATCTAGTGATCTAAGTGTTGCACATAGAGCATTGATGACTGTAATATCTAGTAAGAAATTATCACATAGAAGACAAGTCCAAGAAATTTATGAATTACTAAATGTTTATAGGAGAACTATTCAAAGGTATATTGAAAAGAGAAATGAAATAGATGGAAAAATTGAGAAATTTGGGTAAATATTTGTAGGGTTCCCTGAAAAGATAGAATTTCAGAAGATGTAAAGAAATAGGTGGTTGAATATTGGACCAACCACTCTTGTGTTTCTTCCAATAGAAGGGATACTATACAAATAATAGGTGAAAATGGTACACAAATTTATCATCCAAAACATTTTATAGATACAACACAAAGTGAACTTTTTGAAGCATTCAAGCAATAATTTTCAAATGTGAAGATTTCTCAAAGGATGTTTGAGACACTACGACCATCATTTGTAAGTATAAATAAAGTACATGAAACATGTTGTCAAAATCATGTTGAATTTGATCTACACCTACAATCATATAAAAAATCTATGGCAGTAATTGATCGAAATTTAGCCATCCCTAGAAGCACAACATAATTTGTGAAGTCTCTTGTATACGAAAAAATTAGAAGATTTAGATGAGTTTAATTTTTAGTGTATAAAAAACATATCTAATGATTGTGGAGATTTGAAGAATCTTTTACAAGTTGACAATATTGAAATGTAAGTTATTTGGAAGAGATTTTAATATGAAACATACATAATCAAGTCAGGAGTTGAGGCCAAAAAAAGTGTTCTCAAAGAAAGTGGATTGACTTACAATGAAATCATGAATAAATTTCACAATATCATATATCCACATATCCAGAATTAGCATGGTGAAAGATATAAAGATAAGAAATTTTGTGATTCAAAGAATTGCTTTCCACCAGGTTGTATTCTCTCTATTGTAGATCTCTCTGAGAACTATACATTTAGTCCTCAAACTGAGATTCAAAGTCAATATTATCATTCAAAACAAGTTGCAATCTTTTTGCAAGTTTTCTATAGGCATGCCGAGTTATAGGTTGATGGAATACAAAGTATCAAAGATGATCAAATTATCATCAAAGAGGTTCACTTTATATTAGTTATGATATGAGTCATGATAGAAGCTATTTAGCTCATTGTTTCAAAATGTTTTTTGAAGAACTGAGACAATGTGGCATAAATCACAACACTAGATATTGTCTGTTGGATGTGTTGGTAAGTACATTAATTTTTTTTTTAATTATTTATTTATTTATAATTACTTTTTTAAAGCTAATTTGGTTTGAGTGTAATTATTTGTAACTTCACAGGATAATTTAAGTCTGCAAAATATTTTGTTTGGTTAAGCCATCAACATGCTAGATGCAACACCATTTTTTTGTGGAATTTTTATGACAGTGGACATGGAAAAGGAGAGCACGATGGATCAAGAGCATGTGTGAAGCATGCACTTCTTTAACATGAACTTTCTAGTAGTTCACCATATATATATAGAATCTAGAGATATTTTAAAAAAATAGATATATATTTAAACTAAATTAAATTCTTAAGTTCCTTGAAAGTAACAGGTGAAATATTTTGCCAACATGTTTACTTAAAGGTAATTCCATATGGAATGCAAATAAAATTGTTGAATGGCGCAAAAGTCATTTTTTCGTTTGTGACTCAACATATAACACACGGTATTTTTGGGAAGTTATAGGTACATCTAGTCAAAATATGTTATAAATTTGAATTTAAAAGTTTGTGTACATGATTTAATTGAATTTTCAAATTTGAATTATATATATTCACTTAAAATAATCACTAGTGGATGTTTTTAATTTACAGATATTGATCGATCAAATCCTTATAATTGTCAAACAATTCATGGTATTAGAAGTCTGCATCAAATCATGACAATGGGAAGTAGTAGGCCTTATGCAATTAATGTGAGAGAAAAATCATGTTTTTGTGTTGATTGCATTGAGGACAACACAAATATTGTTCAATGTGAGAATATTAGAGATGGGTATGTTTCACGATGGGAAATGAAACAATTAATATCAATGCCTCATTTTGATGAGAATAAAAATGTCGATGTCTACGATCCTCTATAATCAGCTGATTACAAATGTGTATATGATTTAGTTGTTATAGGTATGGAAATTGATTAACTTAAAATTGATTTAAATATATTCTAATAAGTAAATTTCAAGCATGTTTATATATAAATTTATATATTAAAAATATATTATTTGTACTTGACTTTTGTAAACTTTACATGGTGTGTGTATAGGAGATATTTTCATTGTTGTTGCAGATCTTGACAATGTGAAAGGTGTAGATTACTATCTATTAAGATGTATGTAACCAAAAATAAAATTGGTGGAATCGATGATAGATGGTGATGGACAAGAGTATCCAATTGGATCAATCATTACTGAAGGTACATATTATCAACAAATAAAAATAGATAAAAATGGTATATTATATTTTTCAATTATATGCCAAGATAAAAGGTTCTACATTATAGTCACTTAGTTATAGCAACAAAAATAAATTTAGAAACTTTAGCTAAAAGTGGATGTGCCAAACAAAAGTGGAGGTTTCTTATTGAAGATCATGAAAATATTTTAGAGAATTAAAAATAGAGAGGATCCAGATTATATGTACCAGGAGCTTTAAGTTGTTTTCTAGATGTATGTACATGTATGACTTGATATATATATATATATATATATATATATATATATATATATATATATATATGTACTCAAAATTTTTATAGATCTATCTATATTTATATTGATTGGACATGTGACATGATTTAGAATGGGTTTGTTTCAAAGGCTTGGTCATTTATTTCTGGAATTGTATTTAAATTCAAGTTCCATGTGGAAATCTTAATTTAGTTCAAGAATCTTTGATTTCATAATTTACATTTTAAATTCCACTTAAATATACATATGTTAGATCATATATGCTTGATACAAAACCTAATCACTTTAAAAAAAAAATCAAACTTTTTTCCTAAATTCCTTTAAATAATCTATTTCCAATTGCATTTTTATGTTGGACATGTAATTTTTTTAAGTTCACTTGAATCTTCGATTTCATTTGTTGAATCTTAGATCATATATATGTAATTTACAAAACCTAGTGACTAAATTAAAAAGTTCACATTTTGTCTAAATTCCTTTAAATCATCTATTCCAATTATATTTTTATGTTTGACATGAAATTGTTAAGTTCAGTTTCAAATCTTTGATTTTATTTGTTCAACTCCACTTATGTGAGCTAGATAATATATATGCACAATTTGCAAAACTTGGTTTATTTACCAATTTTGCATTTAAACTTATGTTCCATGGAATGCTTAAGTTCAAGAATTTTTCATTTCATTTCTTTAACTCCACAAGTATAACTTGCATCATATGCAATTTACAAAACATCTAGTACAAATTTAAAAATTCATTTTTCGTAGGGTCACAAGGATGATTTAAGGAATTTCTAGGCAAAATTAATTTTTACAGTTGTACTAGATGTTTTGTAAATCACATATGATGCAAGTTATACTTGTGGAGTTGAAAAAATGAAATGAAAGATTCTTGAACTTAATAATTCCATGGAACATAAATTTAAATGCAAAATTGGAAAATAAACTAGGTTTTGTAAATTGTGCATATATATGATCTAGCTCATATAAGTGGAGTTGAACAAATGAAATCGGAGATTTGAAAGTGAAATTAATAATTCCATGTCAACCATAAAAATACAATTGGAATAGATGATTTAAAGGAATTTAGGCAAAAAGTGAACTTTTTAAAAGTCACTAGGTTTTGTAAATTGCATGTATGTATGATCTAAGATTCAACAATGAAATTAGTTACATTAGTATTTAACTAGCCTATGACATGGTGGTTGTTTTCTTTTACTCGATAAATATATATTGTGTGAGTGTTCATGTTGGAAGTCTTCTTTTGGTCCCCTAGTCACAAGGGTAAACACCAACTTAGCTATGTTGAATACTATATGAAGTGTTTATGTTGGGATCATGTGGTTTTAGAAGGTTTTTTCTAGTAGGTTCTTAAATGTGAAAGTGTTGGTATGCTCTTTATTAGTGTAATTTTTTTATATTTTTTTCTTGTTGGGCATTGTAATTTATTTTCTTTCATTTAGAGTAGCAACCATTATTTCTATAACCTTTGGTATGTTACGTACGTGTATCTTTTTGTGAATGTTCTTGTATCATTTATCTTGGATTGGTCTTTCTTGTTCACCTTGGTGCATCGGAATATTCATTGTAACGAATCATAGTGATGGTGTTTGGGGTGCTTGAGATAGCTATATTTTGGCATCAATAATTTTTTACCATGTATAGCTTGAGACCACTTGTAATGGGATCTTTGGTAATTATGTGGATTGATCACTTTTTAATATATAGTTTTCATGGGAAGATAGATAGGTACTTATATTATGCGCATAGTGAGATTTTATCAATTTCTAATTGCATAAATGTTCCATGGAATTATTAAGTTCAATAGTATATTTGACTTCATTTACATTCAACTCCACTTATAGCTCATCATCTAGATCACTTTCTTTGCATGCATAATCAAATTTATGTGTATTAGATTATATGGAATTCTTAAGTTCACTTGAATAGATTTGATTTCATTTACATTCAACTGGACACAAGTATAGCTTATCATCTAGTTTGAAGTATTTGCATGCACATTCAAATTCATGTGTATTAGATTATATGGAATTCTTAAGTTCATATAGCATCATATATGCACAATTAACATTTAACCTAGAGTGACTTTTTAAATGAACATTTAGGGCTAAGAATTCGTTATCATCTATTTCCAATTGCATTTTTACATTCCACTTAAATAGAATTGAGTCTCTTAGTCTAGTTGACCTAGAACTTACATATTTGCATTCAAATTATTTCTATTTCTTGACCTATTTAAAGACAAATTCATTTCTATTTAAAATTAATTGTACATCCATATTTTTAAATTTACAAATAGAAACCATTAGATAGTCCAACATTTTTATTTCATGATGTAAATATATGTACAACAAGTTTCCAAACCATAATAAATTTAAATAAAGGTACAAACTTGCTAAATAAATAAAACCATAATAATAAACGATGTAAATAGATGTAACAAGTGTTCAAACCATAATAATGTGTATAACAAACCTATTCAAACCATAAAACATAAATGTATGAATGTATTGTAAATCATAACAAGTGTATGTACCATAAAACATAAACAAGTATGTAATGTGATGGAAATCATAAAAAGTGTCTCGAGCATAATAATCCGATCTCAAACCATAATGTTGTAAAACATGCAAAACATCTCAAAGAGAGGGATATCTAGTATGAATAGAATCATCAGATCTTTGGCCTGATCTCTATCTCAATATCTCTCTCGGTCCATGGCTTGATCTCTCCCTCGATCCATTTCATCCCTCTCCTGATCCAAGATGTGTTGATCCATGTCCTGATCCAAGCTCTCCTAATCTATTTCCTGAGCCTTGTCCTAAGCCCTACACAAGTTCAAGTACACACATGTTTAAATTTAATTTTTAATACATGTATATGTGTAATATATGTAAAATTACCTAAAAATTATAATGTACAAGTTCAATGTGTTCAAACTTACAACAAGTAATTTAATTTTGTATTATTTAAATGTACCTCAGTTGTATACTGCATGGGATTGCCATCACGCACCGAATTTCCAAACTCTAACAAATCACCATACTGCTAAAAAAATTCAAATACACGATTTCAATTAGGAGTTAAAGAACTAGACTTTAAAATAAATTATGTACATGTATGTAAATTTTTAGAACACAGTTGTATACATATAAATTATTCAAGTACCTATCATGCCTGATCGATGGCTCTACCAATGTCACTAAGATCACAATAATGCAAAGACACCACAGGGGGGTTTGTAGCTAGTACAGTATCAGTGCCAAAAATAAAATGACTATATGTGCCATGGATAAGACCAGGTGCTGCCATAACCTCAACATGATCTATAACATCCTAACAACCTATACAAGCTAAAGGATTGATAGAATAATGATGTACATGGGATCCTGTAGGCTATCGTGGAATATCCTCTAAAGTTGCCACCTCGTGGCTCATATATGTACGAGGATATCATTGTCTAATAAAGCCCTATACCTAGTCAAGAGGGATCCCATGGTTCTTATTGATGACCTAATAAATTGCTAGTAAATCCAAAACTGAGACTCTATACATATTACATAGAGTCGTGTGGGTCATATGATCAACATATGAAGGAGTAGGTAGATTGACACGAATAAATGGATCATAAGATGCAGATGTAGCCTCAATGGTAGGAAGTCTTATCTGTGGGTGTAATAAGTATCTACCAGCTCGATCGGATGATATTTGATTGGTCTATTTCATAATAGAGGCAATGCTATCAAAAATCTAGGATCGAGTGGAGTATGTTGTTGACTCCTCTCTTGCTGCCAATTCCAAACATTTTGGTAAAACTAAAAGGTTTGGGCCAATTAATTCCCTCTTGTTCACAAGCGGTGTAAAATATGGACATCTAATCTCTTGTTTGTCAGAAAAATGGCCTTTACCTTGGATAGCATGCTTAGGATAATATATGTAGTCCACATCTATCTATAAATGAAACTCTGCATATAATAGTTTGACAAAATATTGTGGCATCTCATCATTGTGAGGCCATCTATGATAAGTTTCCAACCATCTAGGGTATATGAATGGCACAACAAGAGGATCTACACACCTCATAACCATATATCTGGGTGAAGCCACAATAGTGGTTTACAATTCAAATGAGGAAGGAAAACTCACAAAAAATGACCCCAAGGCAAAAAAAAGTGATTTAAGGGGTTCATACGAACCTTCTTGTTCGACCGAACCAAAAAGGGGTTCGCTCGAACTAGGGTTTGACCGAACCCCTTTGAATTTTGGCTACCAAAAAAACATTACAATCCATGGGAAAGGGGTTCGAGCGAACCCCTAGAGGTTCGCTCAAACCCCTATGGGTTCGAACGAACCCCCTTATCCCTAATCCCCCATCTGAGAAACAAAAAAACCCTAAATTTTTGCACTTCAGAGCTCGGGTTCAGGATGAAAATGGAGGAATCTTCACAAACCCAACTAGAATTAGGTAGTCCTTAGAACGATCTATCCAATGAATGTAATTTTAATATGTTTTGGTTTTATTATGTATTTTTTTTTTTAGTTTTATTAAACATAGGTTTTTCACCGAAAATCAAGCTCTATGTTTTGCACATGTGGAAAAATAGCAGATTCTCAAAATAAAATTTAAAAAAAAATGTTGAGGCTGGGTATTGATGTCCTTGATCCATTAAAAAAAAAAAAATCAATTTCGATTCATACAAAAAAAGTTATGTTGTATATAGTCCGCCTATGTCTGAATTGCAATTGGTTTGACTTTGAAACTTGATTAAGGAAAAAATATTCATTAAAAAACTATGATACCCAATGAAAGTTCTATATGTCGTAGTTACAAATCTAAATTTGAAAAAATTAGAATTTTATCCTTCATACAAAAAACGTTATGTTGTATACGGTGAGCGTCACTTTTTTAAAATGTTGTTTTATGAAAAAAACCAGTTTTCGTGGGAGATGGAAAAAAAAGTGCAATCTGATTTCAAAAAATTTGAAAAAAATATTTTTAGAATCTACAGAAAAAATTTGATGAGACTCTTGTTTGCATCATCTTCAAATTCCTCACAGTTTAGCCGCTATAGGTTCCCGAATATGAAGATTTAGTCAAAAATAATAATTGCAGTGTCCAGTTTGGCCAAAAATTGTAAACCACTATTGTGGGATCACCCATCCTCTAATTCTATTTTTCTTTTATAAAAAGGGAACATGATAAACACATTTTCTTGTAAAAATAATTTTCCAACATCTCTCCATTTCTATGTGCCAGTAACACTCCTAGCAAGAGATGAATAAAACTGCTCAATGTTGATTTCATCATAAAGATTGAATGATTGAATTGTCTCGATCATTCATAAAATCTTGTCTCTAATTGTGACTAATCTATCTCGATTATCCAAATTAGGGAGCTGTGAATTGTTTGATCTAAACATCTTAGAGCATCTTCTAATCTAGAAATACTCTCCTGATATAAATTTGATCTAACTTGAGTATGTTGATCAGAATGAGGGGAATGGTGAGATCCCTCATCATCCATGATATGTGTGTGTGTGTGTGTGTGTGTGTGTGTGTGTATAAGTAAAGAGAGATTTCCATATCATTAAAATAAAATATACATGACGTTAAACATATTTATCAAATTTCAAAACTAAAACATATATTTAAATTACAAATATTTTAATTTTCAAAAGTAAAACATTTTTAACCTTATATATCTAATGAGATAGTTCAAGTTATAGATCTATATTCAATACTTCACCTTCTACAACTTAGATAACATAAAAAATTTGACAAATTCAAAGAGACTTGATATACATACATATATATTTGTGTATATATACATACATATATGTTTCAATATATGTATATATATATGTGTCTACACGTATATGCATATATGTATATATATATGTGTGTGTGTGTGTGTGTGTGTGTATATGTACATGTATGTATATATATATATATGTATGCACGTACATGTCTATACATACATGTGTGTGTATAATATGTGTATATATATATGTATGTATATACATGTACATACATGTAAATGTGACATATATGTATATATTTATATATGTGTCTATGTGTATGTATGTATATGTACATATACATACATATATTTATACATATATGTACATGTACACATATGTACACACATACATACATGTACACATGTATATTTAAATACATACTTACACATATGCATATGTACATATATACATATACATATATGTGCATCTAACTACATACATGTACATATATATGTACATATATACATACATACATGTGTACATATATGTATATACATACATACACACATACACCTATATGCATACATGTACATACACACACGTACATGCGCATACATGCATACACACATACACATTTACATACATACACATATATATACATACATACATACATACATATATATACATATATATACATGTACATCCATACACACACACATATATATATGCATATATATGCATACATCCATACAGACATACACATATATGCATACATGTACATACACACTTATATGCGCATACATACATAAACACACACATATGTACATACATACATACACACATATATATATTATGCATATGTACATACATACATACACACATGTACACATATATGCATGTACATGTACATACACACAAATATGCGCATACATACATACACACATGTACACATATATATGCATACATACATGTACATATATAATATGTATGTATGTGTGTACATACATAAACATATATACATATGCATACACACATAAGCATTATGCACATACATACATACACATGTATGATTTAAATTAGGTTTATTTATTTAGAGTTAACTTATGTATTTAGGTTATAATTTAATTAGAGTTTAATTAAGGTTCAACAATGGTTAGAGATCAATAAGGTCAAGTAAGATTGAAAAAATGTTAGAGTTAATTTTAGGGTTAAGGTTAAAGTTCAAATAGGGTTAGATGAAAGGGACAAGGGGTAGATTTTAGGGTTTAGCAAATGTTGTTAATTTAGAATAATTTATAATGACTAAAGATGACCTTAGCAGATGATGGTTAGAGTTAATTTTAGGGTTAAGGTTAAAGTTTAAATAGGGTTAGATGAATGGGACAAGGGGTAGATTTTAGGGTTTAGTAGATGATGATAATCTAGAAGAATTTTTAATGACTGACCTTAGCAGATGATGTTAATTTAGAAGAATTCGTAATGACTAAAGATGAGTTTTAATCACTTATCAAGTTAATCTGGAATTAATTGTAATGAATAAAGATGAGTTGTTAATCTAGAAGAATTTTTAATGACTAAAGATGATTTTTAATCACTAATCACTAATCACTAATCTAGAAGAATTTGTAATGACTAAAGATGAGTTTTCTGGGATAGATATAAAACATAAATGTAAACTCATATTAAAAATTTAGTGATTGTCTTGAATATGATTTGAATTTAATGAGGGGTTTGAAGTTTTTGACCTTAGCAAATAATCATAATCTAGAATAATTTGTGATGACTGAGTTTTCTAAAGTAGATATAAAACAAAAATGCCTTGAACTCATATTGAAATGTTTTAATAAGGGGTTTGAATTAACAAATGATGTTAATCTAGAAGAATTTGTAATTACTAAGGATGAGATTTTTAGAGAAGATATAAAACAAAAATGCCTTGAACTCATATTGAAATGTTTTAATGAGGGGTTTGAATTAGCAAATGATGCTAATCTAGAATAATTTGAAATGATTGTCTCATATGACTTAAACTACCACAAACTATTTTTCTCTCTTGGTAGGGTTTGTAGGATAAATATAAAGTGTTCTTAATTCTTCTCTCTACCTATTATTTGAACCTCACCACACCTGCTCACTTTTGCACAGGTGTTTTAGATAAAAATATAAGTTGTAGCATTTTTAATATCCAACTTTGGCTATATCTAGAATTCATGATAGAGTGCCAGATCTAGAGAGTAAACCATGTAGAACCTTAAATATTTCTTGTGTCAAGTGTTCAACAATGACCTACTTGTGTTGTTATAGTGCACTGTAAATTTTGTCTATCTTATCCATGCATTCACTCAGTCATAGAAATGAATTGTCTTAAGTTATCTAAATAGAGCTTTTTCCTAACTAGATCATTCCTTTGAAGGCATGCCATAGGTTTTCTATTGTCTTTAATGGAATCTTATGTTAAAGTATTTGGGAGGATATTTCAAATGGTCATGGCTACATTGAATTTGATGTCACTAGAGTTGTTGTGTAACTATTTAACCTTTTTAATAAGATGCCTTAACCTTGCATCAACATTAGTAATGCTAGTTATCATTGATCATTTTACTTTAATCATTATCACCTTATTCCCCACACCTTTTCCTTTTTCATTACAAATTTCTCAAAATATAGGTTAAAACACATCAGTAGTTAGTGGGTGTTTCATTTTAATGAAATTGGTTTCAATCTTGTATCATTTTATGTTGGTGCACTTTTATTTGTTTAATGTTTCTTTAAAAGGAAAATTAAGAAACTTTTACTTGCAATTGGAAGGTATGTTATGATTTTATGGTTTACTTTATATAGTGAACACAATTTAGAACATATTTGCATGCTCACAGGATTGGGTATACCCTTTTATATGCAAATTCCAGAAGATGCCCAGCCATTGTTTTTTTTTTTGATGAATAGGTAGCTATCTATATTAATTTAAAGATAAGAGTATATATTCACAAAAAAAGGGCGCGTGCTAAAAAGGAACACCCCAAAATTCACATGGGTAGCGCCCAAAAATAACAAAAAATCAAGTCACATGGGCCTAGCCTAGAAGTATAAAAGCATGAGAAATTAAAACAAACAGGCTATTAAGTGGCTAGAGCAGTGCTAGCAGAGCCAGGAGGGTCTCTGTCATCCATTTTTTTCCCCCATACATCAGCGAGGTCTAGAGTGACAACAGGAGGAGCACCCAAACCATCATCATCTTTTTCCTTATATTTATCTTCTTCATCGCATTGAGGCAAGATTGCAAGCGCTAGCCATGGAAAGCTTTTACCATTGGCAGGCCATCTAGAACTAGAAGTAGGCATAGTATCAGAGGGCCACCCAAAACCGCCACCGTCGCTCCAAAAAGCACCACTAGAAGGCCATCCTTGACCAGCCTATGCATGAGGAGAGTGAGCATGCCTAGGAGGGTGATAATCCTACCAAGCAGGAGGCTGGGAATGGGGACACGTGGAGCCACTCCACTACCGGCCCCAAGATGGCGATCGACCGCAGGAGGAGGAGAGAAAGTGAGGGACCCAAGCCACAACACATGGGGCATTTCTCAAGTGGTCTAGGAGGACCTATAGGTGAGCCACCTCTAGTGCAAATTTGTTAGCTTGCACCTATATCTGTATAAGAACATTAGAACAAATAACTACTTTAGCATAGAGAGAAACATTAATATCCATTTGAGAATGAGAAAATATGCAAGAGTTTCTATATTTCTAGATGTTGAAGAGAATTTCCACCCTGAAAGTGTGCCAAAGCTGGGTGAACTTAGCAGGCATCCCAGGTGGATCTCCCACCAGAACCATACACCAGGAAAAAGGCTCTGATTGAAAGGGTTGAAAGAAGTCATGAATCCAAGTCCAAAGCTGCTGAGCTTTGGGACAAAACCAGAAAAGATGCTTGAAGCTTTCAGGTTGCCTGTAAAAAGGGCAATGAGGGTCCTAGACCCCCAAGTGTATAAGCCGAGAACCTGATGGCACTCTCAAATTTTGCAAATTTGAGATGCCTATTTTAAAATTTTGCTTCTGCACTTTCAGAAGTGCACCTAAAGAATTAGTCCCAATTCACCCACTTTGGAGGCTTATAATTTGAGGCATGTTGATTGTCATGCAAAACCCATTTACAAACATACTCAATTGACATATATGAATGTGTGTGTCAATTTTCAGCTTCCCACAATGATTTTTGTTAGGGTTTCGTAAAGTGAAGATGGAAGGTTTTTTCACTGTTCTGTTGTTTGCAGATTGTTAGTTTGCGAAACAGCTTCTTGTTTGAGCTTGGTTTTCACAACCAGTTCACTGTCATGAAAAAAAAAATGTTGTTCCATATTCCTCATGTCAAAATGATCTTGGGTGTCAGTTTCCAAAACCCCATGGTCTAATTTGTTATTTTTAGCAGATAGAAACCAAATGCGGTTTGTTCAGTTTCACATCTGCATTCCTAACAGCCCTTTCTGAGTGGTCAAATTTGATCGTTAATAACTTTTGATCAACGATGTTTCAAACAAATTCCTTTTTCACACATTCTTAGGGTATATTAATGAACTTGCATGTCTGATGGCAACTCACCAAGAGTTGATTCACTATTTTTACAAATTGGCAATTGGATCAGTTTGTGTTGGTTTAGAACTGCTATTGTTTCAGAAAAGCCTGACTAGGCAACTTTGCTGATTAATATCTGGTTCCTTAGGTTTCCTTTTTCCGAGTTGTTTTTTGCACTATATTCTCAAATCAAATGACTATATGTCAGCACGTTCTCATTGCTTCACGAGGTCGTTTGACCAGTTTCCCAAATTGATTCCTGAGGCAACTTGACTTGTTTTGACCATTTTGCAAAAGTATCATAAAACTGATTTTGATGTAGACCCTGTTCGTTTTTCAACTTCAAAAGTATTCAAAAGGCAGTATCAAACCATTTGAGTGTAAAACTTGTTTGAAAACGATATGTTTTTCAGTTGGACCCACATGGGGCCCGACATGCTTTGCACTGTCTTGAGCTTGTATTTGTCACAGTGCTACAACCAATCAGGTAATTATTTCTGAGATGGTAAATAAAGAGAAATGTAAACATACCAGTGTCCTCATGTTTTCAAATATATGGAAAAATAACTAAGCATTGTTCAAGCTTTAAAATGACAATTAGACATTAGTGCAGGAAGACTTTTTGGATAGCCCTCTTAATAAGGTTTTATATTTTGGACATATCTATTTACAAATATTGTGATATTGTGAGGTACTCTGCATTCTTAGCCAGAGAATCCAATGAGAAGGGCTCAATGGTAAACTTAGCTCTCTGAAGGCTTACCAAACATAAAGTGGAGACTTAGAAAGGACAAATGAGGAAACATAACCGATTCAACATTGCAAGGAATCTTTGATACACAGGGACTCAAGCCTACAGTGAAAACGTAGCAAATTTTTTTAAGTGAATTCTCTTTTTTTCTAATAGTATGTAATACAGTGACAAAGAAATGAAACTGTTAGGTAGATGTAGGTTTGATACATGAATCGGCTCTGTTCGGCCTTAGGGATGTGAACAATCACCAAAGTGATCAAATATTTTATTATAACGGTTCGAGGATGGTATTGTTTTGGTCTTCAACAATAAATTTTTAGTAAGGCTGATTGAGGTAAATCTGATCAAATGTGATGGAGGGCTCGCACCATCCATGAACAAAGGGTAAAGTGCTAACTGGGTCATGCAACCAGCAGGTGGAAGGCACAGCCAACCAAATGGGAGATCCGCACCTAATGAGGAGAGGATGCAGAAGCTTGGGCGCAGCTAGCACCAAACACTGAAGCCTGTACATTTGGAGAAAGAGGGCCTGCACCAGCATACTGAGGATGCACACATAGCATGAGGCAATAGGGTGGTGAAGACCAAGACTATGGGGTGCGCCCACTGGGGCAGGGGCATGTTCATCCATCAAATGCAAATAGAGGATGTGCGGCAAATAGATGAGGTAGCATGCACCTCATGCAGGTAAGAAACTTGCGCTTGGAGATGAAGGAAGCTCAATGAAGTAGCCAAGGGAAGCCAAATGCAGCCCAAGAGAGCTCAACCAGACAAAAAATGAAATTAGGGAATTTTCAACCCTTGCTCATAGACCTCGCAAGAATTTTGATGACGTTGCCAAAAGGAGTGCGAGGTTGGCGAGAACGCACGAGAGGAGCCCGTTTTTAATTTTTGCAAAAAGTTACATGGTTTGTGGTTAAAAACGATGGGGACCAGTACAAAATTTTAAAATGGCTAAAGTTGCCTGGTAAAATCTTTAAAATAGAAAATATTTCATTAAAATGTATGAGGATGAATATTTTATTTGCCGGGAAAATATTATTATTTTTAACATATGGAAATGAGAGTAAAAGAAAATGGGCATGGAGATATTTTAGGGGAATATTTAAAATATTATTCTAGTAAATAGAAGGGCCACAATAAATGTAAAATAACACAGGAAAGTGTTTTAATGGGAATATCTATAAGATATTCAAATTCTTTATTAAAGCCTTGCTAAGTTTGGGTTGCAATTCATGGGAGATATTGTATAAGGTGAATACATATTCACTGTGCAAATATTTTATTTGCTAGGAAGTAATGTGCTGCAAGTAAAATGAACTGAGACATGTAGAGGAATATTTTAATATTTTCATTGGGCAAGTCAATTTAATATTTATTTTATTCACTTTATGATTGAATATTCAGTGTTAGCCTAAAAAGTGAATTTATTCACTTTGTAAACAAAAGGTCATTGTTTGCTAAAATATAAACTACAGCAAATGAAGAGCAAAAAACAAAAATAGAATTTGCATGGGAAGAGATATTTTCCAGTTCGGTAAATTTGAAGAATCTCCACATGGGCATGTTTTCTCTTGTTGGGCAATGATGAGCAAATGTTGTTTTTGAGGGAATAAGTTTGTTGTTGCAGAGGAAGAAGGAGGAAATATTCTTTTCAGTTGATCAACGGTAAATGGAGCTTCCAGATGGCAATTGTAGATTAGTTTTAGAGCTTCTTTTGCTTCCTCCATTCTTCTATTTCTTCTCTTCTCTTCTCATTGTAAGGGGTTCTAAATTTTTGTATTGGACTAGGTAGATAGAGATTTGTATTTTCTGAGTCATTGTTTGAGTCTGTAAGCTGTAATTTTATGAATTCAAGAGTAAATACAGCCATTTTATGCACTTAACATCATGAAGGTGTTCCAACATTCATGAATGTCATCAAATTGTCTCCATTTTTTACACTTTGAGTTATATAAATTTAATAATACAAAGTGTCTTTGAGTTTATCATCTCAAGTTTCATGAGATTGTTTTGTTTGTTAATTGTTATGTTTCAAGGAAATGGTTAAAAGGCTTTGAGCAAGTGATTGTGATTTTAGGTGTGCATATGGGATTTGATAATGAGAATATGATTGATTATAAGAGAGGGATTGTTGGTGCAAGGCACTAATAGTTAATGCAAAGCATTAGCAAGTTAAATCCACTAGTTGAAGACTGTTTGCTAGAGAATTCATTTTATGTGTTTGACTCCATGGCCCAGAACTAGCACTGATCTATTTTTCACTTTGTGCATCTCAGAAACAAATTTAAATGCAAAATCATTCTTAATCTTACTATGTTATTCTGTGTTTTTCTTTCCAATGGCTAAGAGCGGGTTGAGTTATTGAGAATTTAGCCAAGTTTGAGGTTGTCAATGCTTCCCTTAGTGTTTTTTCATTGGGAATTATCTACTATAAAAAGCAATGTTAGTGTGTATGGTTGAATTAAGTTTTAAACATTGTATAGGTTTACCCACATTGGTCTTGTAGAGCTAGAAGTGTAGGAGATGTCAGTTTTTGACTAAATCTTGTGAGTTGGCCACTAGCCTTTGTTGTTCTTTAATATAGAGGTTGGCTACCTCTTAGAGAATTACAAATCCTAGCTGGGTTGTTATTTAAACACCAACAAAATGGCGACTCTGTTGGGGATAACCTCAGAAGTTTTGGTTGCAGACAGTGTTTTTATAGAGTCATCAAAGTGTTGAATTATTTCTATAACCAAAGGTTGCACATTATTGAACTATTTTCCCATCTGAGTCACCAACAGAATGGCGACTCTGCTAGGGAGAATTTGTGAAAATTCTTATTGCAGAATCTAGCATTAAGATTCATTGCATAGAGTCAAACACTTTGTCATTCTAAATTTGTTCAAGTTTGAAGAATTTCAACCCTAGAGAAGAAAGTGTTGCAGTGAACCTGAACAGTTTTGTAATCTGTGGTGCTCTGCTAGTGGAAAGGAACTCAGAAGAAGAAGTTTAACTATGAAAGAACTTCATACTGCTTGAAGTTCAGTCCTCCGTGAAAAGAGGTGGCGACTCTGTTAATAGAACCTGTTAAAATTTAAAGAAAGTTCCAGATCTAAAAATATTACTAGTCAGGAAGACAATTTGCAGCAGCTGCAAAGTTTCTAGGTATTCCTCATTCTTGGTTTTCAAGAAAACTCTTGCGTAAAAACCATATTTGAACTTCTTAGAAGAAACTTTGTTTCCCCATTGAGTGAGTTAGCACTGACAAAGGGAAAGAACAGTAAATTAAGTTTGCACACTTTTATTTGTTGGATCTGTTGAATGTAATTGTAGTTCCATTAAAAGGATTATGTTTAGTGCTCAAATATCTACTAGTTTGGATGGTCAGAATGCATTTGTGTATCTTAAGGGTTTCCATACATTTGTATTGTCATAATTTTCAATCCCAGGTTGTCATTGTGTTAGTAGTTATCCCTGTTGTCCATCATGTGGTCAGGCTTGTAATTATGCACAATTAGAGAGCCTTAATTTGTAATATCCATGGATCACCAACGTAAAGTAGCTATACCAATGAATACTTTGATTCAGCTTGTTAAGAAGTGTCAAGAGTATAATAATCGTCAAGCATCTAATACCCCAAAGTGTAAGAACCCTAGAGTTAATAATCCTAGGTTCAGTCCTGAATGGAATGATGTATTTGAAAGGGGACTTAAAGAAATGGATGAAGGATACTAGTTGTTTCAACAAGCCCAGTCAAGAGACCATAAAACTGTGTCTACTTGTGAAGTCATTGCACCTGTTGTCAATTCCTTTGATCCATTGTATGCTCAATTAGATTTGTCATGGGTTGATTATGAAACTGAAAGTATGTCAGCTCAAATTTATAAGGAGATGCCTAGATTTGATGGGTATACCGTATGTGAAGGAGATGCACATGTTCAAAGTTTTTCCAACTTCACGGAGAAAAAATCATTCAGAGATCAAGATATGCGGATGAGATTTTTTGTCAGATCTCTTGAACCACAAGCTCGGGATTGGTATCTAAGTTTTCCTGAGAAGCCATTTCCTTCCTGGGATAAATCAGTGGTTGCTTATAGAGAAGAATTTGCAAGAGATCCATCAGACCTTGTCGTGAGGTTAAAGTAGATCAAGAAACAAAATGAAGAGTCAAGTGTTGATTTCAGTCATAGATTTGTTGTTTCTCTTTCACTAATCCCAGAAAATTTCAGACCTAGTACTTCTGACTATATCCATATGTATTTTGAAGCTTATGAAGAAGGATCTAGTGCATTGTTAAAATATTTTGAAATACTGAGTATGCAAATGGCTTACACAGTTTTGGATAGTTTGGAGAAACAGAGGAATGAGTATGTTCAAAATTTGTTGTCTTCAGTTATGGGAAAACATGCTGATGGAATCAGCAGTTGTGTGAATGAGAATGATAAGATGTTTTCAAATAAGTGCATACTTGAGAAGGTAGAAGATGAGAAGAATGCATCATCAAATGATGAGGAAGTTGTTAATGAACATTTTATAGAAGAAATGTACCCAACTACAAATCATAAGTTGAGTCTTTCGAGCCAAGAACCTGAAGAATAATATAAGTTGGATTTACTCTTTGAAGAAGAAATAGGTGATCAACAATATGATGATACAATTTATTATGTCAAGCCTACAAGTGTTGAATTTAGCTTTGAAACAGGTCTACATGGTGAGACAAGAGGGTTTTATGATTTAGGAAATTCTCTTGAGAACATCAGTGTGTCACCTACAAGTAACAAAGTGTGTGATGAATTTCATTTTGAAAGACAAGCCACAAGCAGCTGCAATCAGGAGACCATTTCTGGTTTTCAGCTTGATAAAGAAGATGTTTATGATTATCCTCAAGAAGATGCAAGTGACAAGTTCAGTGATGATACCCAATTTTATGTTGAAATGCAAAGTGATGTGGATTGCTATTATGACAACCCAGAAGAAAGTAAGAAGGGAGAAGTGGACAGTTTATTCACTAGGAGTGGTTATGATGTTCCTTGTGATAATGTTGTCAGCAATTCTACCTCCTACGATTGGGGAGATCCAATTTATGATCAGCCCATTGAATTCCCATATTTTGAAGATGAAAATCCTTTGATATGCCCTGATCTGCAATTTGATATTGCATCCAATTCAAGTGAAGGTAAAGAAGAGGAAGTGGTTGAAACAATAGACCAAAACAATGATCTATTGACTTGTGAACAAATTTCAAATTATTTGACCATAGGATAACAGAAATGTGCACATGAGGACAACTCTCAGTTGTTGTGTGCAACCCCTATTGACTTTGATAGTGGTGGTGACCTTCAAGATGCAAGGTATGATGCAAGTGAATCTGATTCTCTTTCCAATGATGAACTAATTGATCATGATGATGATGATATGGATGAAGACAAACAACAAATTGATTGTGATGATGCACTGAATGATGACTATGAAGATATGGAAATTGATGTAAGTTCAGAAAACTCTTTTGATGAGTTTGAAGCAGAAAATAACCATGAGGTTTACATATCCAATGAGTCAAATCTTGAGGATTGTAATGCAGATTTGGATAAGTCTTTGTTTAATGACTTGAATGAGCCTAGTCATGAGTCTTTGAGTGAGAATGAAGATGTTGATTTCGATGAGAAATCAGATTGTTCTTCTGAACTAGAATTGCTCATTGTTGAGAAAACTTGTAATATTGAAGAGGTTGATACCTTATGTTCAAAGGATGACTATATGATTACTAATAATGATGAGTCAGAAATCCCTGATGACTCTCAATACCAACATGATGAAGAATAGTATCAAAGTGTGCTAATACATGAGGCTATTTGTTTGCATACACTTAAAGACAGTTTGCATGATGAGCAAGATCTTTTGGTAAGTTCTTGTGATAGTTTTAATTCTGATATGTAAACTAGTAATCAGTTTGAGTTTAACAGTTCCAGCCACAAGGCAAAATGCGAGTGCTATTTTTGTCAGCTGGAAGAGGTTTTCACATAATTTGGCAATGTGAAAAACACTAAAGCAAGTTGTTTTCAGCTTGAAAATGATTTAAACGATGAATATAATCAGTTGTTGCCACATGATAATCATCATTTTGAAAGTATGTTTGACTTTCAGATGCATAGTGATTATGAACATGTTGATGATGTTGTGAATGATTGTCTGTTAGGAGATACCAACATGTTTTATCAGGCGAATGGTTTTGATCAAGCTATTCTTTCAAATGGTCTTGATCCCTATTTTCAAATACTGCCACTTAATACTAAATCAAAGAATGAAGAAAGTAACAGTGATTTGACATATCTGATTTGGCTGACACTTGATGATAGAGTTGAACAGAGAGCAAGTTCACATTTGCAGAAAGGCAGTTTTGTATTGTTGTGGTTTGATACAGGAAAGCATAAGTTGAGGGAGATCAGCTCTTTCTACAGAATTGTGTTTGACAGAGGTATATGTTGATTCCAATTTTTCATTTGGTGACCTGGGGTCATCAAATGAAATTGAAAAAATAAGGTTAAATAAAGGAACAGTTTGAGGGCACTTAACAGACTTAACATTTGGTCTACTCTCCCCAGAGATCTGGAATCTTGCTATACCCACAGGGGGCATACATCCTTAGTCAGAGCCACTGATGGCACACTCAAATTTTGCAAATTTGAGATGCCCATTTCAAAATTTTGCTTTTGCACTTTTAGAAGTGCACCTGAAGATTCAGTCCTAAATAACCCACTTTGGAGGCTTATAATTTGAGGCCTGTTGATTTTCGTGCAAAACCCATTTGCAGACATACTCAATTGACATATGTGAACGTGTGTGTCAATTTTCACCTTCCCATGATAAGTTTTCTCAAGGTTTCATAAAGTGAAGTTGGATGGTTTTTGCATTCTTCTGCTGTTTGTAGATTGTCAGTTTGTTAAACAGCTTCCTATTTGAGCTTGGTTTTCACAACCAGTTCACTGTCATGACAAAAAAAATGTTGTTCCATATTCCCCATGTCAAAATGATCTCGGGTGTCAGTTTTTAGAACTCCATAGTCTGATTCTCTATTTTTAGCAGATCGAAACCAAATGCAGTTTGTTCAGTTTCACATCTGCATTCCTGACAGCCCTTTCTAAGTGGTCAAATTTGATCGTTAATAACTTTTGATAAACGATGTTTCAAACAAATTCCTTTTGCACATGTGTTGAGGGTATCTTAATGAACTTGCATGTATGATGCCAGCTCACCAGGAGTTCATTCACTATTTTTACAAATTGGCAATTGGATCAATTTGTGTTGGTTCGGAACTGCTGTTGTTTCAGAAAAGCCTGACTGGGCAACTTTGTCGATTAATATCCGGTTCCTCATGTTTCCTTTTTCCAAGCCATTTTTTGTACTATATTCTTGGATCAAATGACTATATGTCAGCACGTTCTCATTGCTTCATGAGGTCATTTGACCAATTTCCCAAATTGATTCTTGAGGCAACTTGACCTGTTTTGACCATTTTGCAAAAGTATTAGAAAACTCATTTTGATGTAGACCCAGTTCGTTTTTCAACTTCAGAAGTATTCAAAAGGCAGTATCAGACCGTTTGAGTGTAAAACTTGTTTGAAAATGAAATGTTTTTTAGTCGAACCCACATGGGGCCCAACATGCTTTGCACTGTCTTCAGCTTGTATTTGTTACAGTGCTACAACCAATCAGGTAATTATTTTCGAGATGGTAAATAAAGAGAAATGTAAACATAGAAATGTCTTCATGTTTTCAAATACATGGAAAAATAACTAAGCATTGTTCAAGCTTTAAAATGACAATTAGACATTAGTGCAGGAAGACTTTCTGGATAGCCCTCTTAATAAGGTTTTTTATTTTGGACATATCTATTTCCAAATATTGTGATATTGTGAGGTACTCTGCATTCTTAGCTAGAGAATCCAATGAGAAGGGCTCAATGGTAAACTTAGCTCTCTGAAGGCTTACCAAACATAAAGTGGAGACTTAGAAAGGACAAATGAGGAAACATAACTGATTCAACATTGCAAAGAATCTTTGATACACAAGGACTCAAGCCTACTGTGAAAACGTAGAAAAAAATTTTGAGGGAATTCTCTCTTTTTCTAGTATTATGTAATACAGTGACAAATAAATGAAACTGTTAGGTAAATGTAGGTTTGATACATGAATCGGCTATGTTCGGCCTGAGGGATGTGGACAATCACCAAAGTGATCAAATATTTTATTATACAGGTTAGAGGATGGCATTGTTTTGGTCTTCAACAATAAATTTTTAGTAAGGCCTATTGAGGTAAATCTGATCCGATGTGATGGAAGGATTGCACCATCCATGAACAGTGGGTAAAGTGCTAATTGGGTCATGCTGCCAACAGGTGAAAGGCAAAGCTAGCCAAATGGGATATCCGCACCTAACGAGGAGAGGATGCAGAATCTTGGGCACGACTAGCACCAGACAGTGAAGCTAGCGCATTTGGAGAAAAAGGGCCTGTGCTAGCATATTGAGGATGTGCGCACAACATGAGGCAATAGGGTGGTGAAGACCAAGACTATGGGGTGCGCACACTGGGGCAGGGGTATGTTCATCCATCAAATGAAAATTGAGGATGCGTGGCTAACATATGAGGTACCATACACCTCATGAAGGTAAGAAACTCGTACCTGGAGATGAAGGGAGCTCAATGAAGTAGCTAAGGGAAGCCAAATGCAGCCCGAGACAACTCAACCAGAATAAAAACCAAAATAGGGAATTTTCAACCCTTACTCATGGACCTCGTGAGAATTTTGATGACGTTGCCAAAAGGAGTCCGAGGTTGGCGAGAATGCATGGGAGGAGCCCGTTTTTAATTTTTGCAAAAAGTTACATGATTTGTGGTTAAAACCGGGGTGGAGCCAAGTACAAAATTTTAAAATGGCTAAAGTTGCCCGGTAAAATCTTTAAAAGAGAAAATATTTCATTAAAATGTATGAGGATGAATATTTTATTTTCCAGGAAAATATTATTATTATTAACATATGGAAATGAGAGTAAAAGCAAACGGGCGTGGAGATATTTTAGGGGAATATTTAAAATATTATTGTGGAAAATAGAAGGGCCACAATAAAGGTAAAATAACACAAGAAAGTGTTTTAATGGGAATATCTATAAGATATTCAAATTATTTATTAAAGCCTTGCTAAGTTTGGGTTGCAATTCATGGGAGAAATTGTATAAGGTGAATACATATTCACTGTGCAAATATTTTATTTTCTAGAAAGTAATGTGCTGCAAGTAAAATGAACTGAGACAATGTAGAGGAATATTTTAATATTTTCATTGGACAAGTCAATTTAATATTCATTTTATTCACTTTATGATTGAATATTCAGTGTTAGCCTGAAAAGTGAATTTATTCACTTTGTAAACAAAAGGTCATTGTTTGCTAAAATATAAACTGCAGCAAATGAAGAGCAAAAAACAAAAATAGAATTTGCACGGGAAGAGATATTTTCCAGTTGGGTAAATTTGAAGAAGTTGTTGGGCAATGTTGAGCAAATTTTTTTTTTGAGGGAATAAGTTTGTTGCTGCAGAGGAAGGAGGAAATATTCTTTTCAGTTGATCAACGGTAAATGGAGCTTCCAGATGGCAATTGTAGATTAGTTTTAGGGCTTCTTTTTCTTCCTCCGTTCTTCTATTTCTTCTCTTCTCTTCTCATTGTAAGGGGTTTTGAATTTATATATTGGACTGGGTAGATAGAGATTTGTGTTCTCTGAGTCATTGTTTGAGTCTGTAAGCTGTAATTTTATGAATTCAAGAGTAAATACAACCATTTTATGCACTTAACATCATGAAGTTGTTTCCACATTCATGAATGTCATCAGATTGTCTCCATTTTTGTACACTTTCAGTTATATAAATTCAATAATAAAAAGTGTCTTTGAGTTTATCATCTCAAGTTTCATGAGATTGTTTTGTCTATTCATTGTTCTGTTTCAAGGAAATGGTTAAAAGGCTTTGAGCAAGTGATTGTGATTTCAGGTGTGCAGATGGGATTTCATAATGCGAATCTAATTGATTATAAGAGAGGGATTGTTGGTGCAAGGCACTAATAGTTAATGCAAAGCATTAGCAAGTTAAATCCACTGGTTGAAGATTGTTTGCTAGAAAATTCATTTTATGTGTTTGACTCCATGGCCCAGAACTGGCATTGATCTATTTTTCAGTTTGTGCATCTCGGAATCAAATTTAAATGCAAAATCATTCTTAATCTTACTATGTTATTGTGTTTCTTGCTTTCCAATGGCTGAGAGAGGGTTGAGTTACTGAGAATTTAGCCAAGTTTGAGGTTGTCAATGCTTCCCTTAGTGTGTTTTCATTGGGAATTATCTGCTATAAAAAGAAATGTCAGTGTGTATGGTTGAATTAAGTTTTAAACATTGTATAGGTTTACCCACCTTGGTCCTGCAGAGCCAGAAGTGTAGGAGATTTCAATTTTTTACTGAATCTTGTGAGTTGGCGACTAGCCTTTGTTTTTCTTTAATATAGAGGTTGGCTACCTCTTAGAGAATTACAAATCCTAGCTGGGTTTTTATTAAAAACACCAACAGAACCCACAAGCAAGCCTTGGAAAATAATACACCAAGCAAAGTGGGTCAGCTTCGGATTAACACTTGCAGATCAAGTGGCATCAAATATCTTCTACCAAAGATGGCCAGAGGAATTAAGAATCCACCTCTAGTTCAAACTATTGATCATAGGAAAATGGGGTGAAAGCCACCTATAACCAAGTTGTGGCTTATAGCTCTTGAGAGGAGTGTCTGGAAATAATTTCTAGTCTTCCCACCAAGGTTTGTGCCCACAAATGCCAATTTTGTGAAGCATTTCCACTGGAATGGCGCTCACTAGCCCGTCGAAAGTGGTGCGGTGCTGGTTTTGAAGTATGTGTTGGGCCTTAAAAGCATCCCACTGCATAATGTGCATAGTGGGCCAGTGAAAGAGTTGTTGTAGGATTTGAATTCCCTTTTTTTGAAATCTGAGGGCTTTAAGCCAAGGTGATTTAGCCAAGGGCTGACCATTATGAGCAAGAGGAGGAGACCACCAAATATACTGTCGATTGAGCGAAATCCAACCTCAACCCCTCGAATCCAAGGCTTAACAACCTCCTAGGGATGCTAGATGCTCTTGGCCACAAAGGTTCCAACAATTTGAAAATGCTCCTTCATAACCAAGAGGGTTTAGAGACCTATTCCTTTCCAGGTGGGTCTGTGAACAGGAAATTTGGATTGGATACAATGCCTAAGGAGAATCTTCTAGGCTTCATCTCTGGTGAGGGCCTGGATAATCCACTTGACAAAAAGTGCAGTCCCTTACCATTGAGTGGAGAGTAGCCCAAGCCCTCTAGAATCCTTAGGGAGGTAACAGTACTCCCATTCAACATGATGGAAACCCTTGTGTGTTTTAGAGGAGGCCCATAGAAATTCTCGTAGCAAATTTTCAAGCCTTCCATAGGCAGCTTTGGAGGGAGCCCAATAGGAGGAGTAGTAAACATGAGTGGCAGCCAAAACTTTAGAGCAAACCTGGAACTTACCAACGAGAGAAAGAGGCTTGGTGATCTAGTAAGCAAGCTTTTTCTCGACCCTAGAGAGCACGGCTTTCCAAATCTCCCTAGGGGAGGCCTGGAAGGTGAAGGGGGTGCCCAAAAAATGAAATATCTCTCCTTGCCCAATCGCTTTCCAATTATAGGTTTGAAGCCATGCAAGAGTGGGTAACACAGATTACCTATAGCATAAGGTCTTGTGCCATTTGAAGGTAGAGCCGAAGGCAAGATAGAAAGTGTTGAGCCAATCAATGGTAGTAGTGATCGATTCTTCTTCTTCCAAGAGAGTGAGAGGACACCCTTGTTGAATTGAGCGAAAAATACCAAAAGCAGAAGACTGGCAGCCATTAATGGTTATGCAAGCTGAAGAATCAGCAAAAAAAATACGAATAGATTGACTGAAATTGGGCCCAAACCCCAAAGCTTGCAACACCACAAGAATGAAAGGCCATTCAATGCATTCATAGGCCTTGGAAAATTTAATTTTAATGAATACAACTTTCTGATTTGAGCATCAGGCCCACTCCATGCCTTCCCAAATAGCAATGATATTATCCAGAATGAATCTTGATTTAATGAAACTAGTCTGCTCTAGGTGCACAATCGAAGGCAAAAGATGGAAAAAATTTAGAGCCAAAACTTTGGAAATGATTTTGTAGGAGACATTCAGAAGTGTGATGGGCCTCTAGTTGCAGATATCCTCTGGATCCCCAGGCTTATGTATCAACTTTATATTGCCCTTGTTTATTAAATTTGCTAGAGTGTTGGCTTGAAAAGATTCAACATAGACATGTTGTAAATCGCTCCCAACATAGTCCCAAAGAGCTTTCTAGAATTCACAAGGGAATCCATCAATCCCAGGAGCCTTGTCATCAGCCATAGAAAAAATAGCTCCCTTGAGATCATCAATTGTTAACAATTGATCATAGAAATTTATCTAGGTTAAAGAAAGCCTATGTCGCACAATAGCAAGACAGTCCTAAAGGGCTTGTTGTCAAACAGGCATGCATTTCTATGCAGTGAACACCTACTCATAATGGTGCACAAATTCCTAGAGGATTTCAGGTAGCTCAGAGAACACCTAAGTGTCATCCTTAATTTTTTTCATGCCTAGGGATGAGTACCTGGCACGAAGTACAAAAATAAAATATTTGGAGGCACGATCACTAATCTTAAGCCAATGTATCTGAGATTTGATTTGTGCTCCTCTAGTACCATAATTATTAGCCACTTGCTTATTATGCCTTAATTCTGCCACTCTGACTTGATGCGATGGGGAAAAAGGGTTGGCCGCCAAAGCCTCCATAGTTGTACGCAAATTAGCAGTGGTAGCCTCAAAGGATCGTCGGTAAAAAATGGCCAGTTGGCACCCATAAATGCACAAGAATCAAGCAGTACAATTGATTTCATCATTCCACCAAGTAATCCAACCTATTTGGCCAACTGGTTTGCATTCCAAATTCCACACTCGACGAATGTGGGCCAAAATAGGCTTATGGTAGAGCAAAGACATGTTTAGAAACAATTGAGTTTTGAACATGTGAGGCTGACAAGACATCCATTCAATACGAAAATAAATTGGGAAGTGATCACACAGAGTCACATCGATTAACAACTTCACTAGTAAGGCAGAGTTGTCAAAGGAAAAAAAAGATTGAGCTAAGATCATGGCATGATCAAGGCATTAAAAAACTTTGTCATAACCAGCCCTGTAATTACACCAAGTGTGCCAAAGGGAATGAGAATAGCAATAGCCAACATTGGGATCAAAAAGGCCCAATTTATTACGCATGTAAAACCACGCCTCCCTTTCACAAGAAGCCCAGCGGAAGGGCAAGGTGCCATCCTTGTCATACGCCATCTCAACCATATTGAAATCCCCGCAAAGCAACCAGGTGGCAACTGGTAAAGAATCGACAATCCAGCGCCAAAGAAAAGAGCATTCCACAATATCATTAGAGGCATAGACAATAATAATCCCAAAGGAATGATTATCAATGTTGAGGAGAACCCAGACTACCTGCTAGGAAGGATCAATCCCATGATCCACAATGCAAGAATGCAATCACAGGGACAAAAGAGTGGCAGCTCCACCATGCCCGGCTTCATGCAAAGTGAAAAACATAGTACTAGCTGGCCAAATAGAATGACAAGTCAAGGCAAGAAAAAATCCTAAAACTTTAACTTCTTGGAGAGAAAGCACTTCAATCCCTAGGTATTTTTGCAAGGTATCTCTAACAGAATACTTTCTGGAGAGGTCAGTTAGACCTCGAACATTCCATGAAATAAAATTCATGGATGAAACTCTTCCATACTTTCGGAATCCATTTCCTCCTCAACTAAGGAAGAGAAACTATTCTTCAAAAAATCTTGTGGAACTAAACCAATTTGAATAGGGGTTGAAAACCTTCGCTCTTTTGGCACATATTCTCCTTCATCTGGCGGTGGAGACGGACTGCAAGACCGTCATTGAGCCCTCATGTGGGAGGAACAATCAGTTGAGCGCACATGACAGCCATAGGCTCAGGCATTTCCTTTGACCTGGCTTGTACCACAATAGTAGTAGCTCCAGAAGGAGTGGTTGTCCCCTTCTTTGAAGAGTTTGAAATAACTTTTTATGGTTCAGGGTCCTTGGGAGCTGACCTAGAGCTAGTTGGCTTGTTTTTTCGGTTTGTACTTGTGGTCCACTTTGTTTCAACCTTAGCAGAAGGATCCATCTAGTGTACAAGGCACTACCAAAGGGCAATCCTTGATCTTGTGGTCAGCTGACTTGCATCGATAGCACGTGTTGGGAAGATTGAAATACGTGACTTTTTGGGTGTGCCTAATAGCTCCTATTTGAATGTCCATAGATTCTTTCAAATCCTTGGATAGGTCCACTTCCACACAAACCCTCTTTTGAAGCCGATCTTCGAAAAACCTATCAGGTTCAATACAAACAACCCTCCCTAGAGAGGAAGCAATGTGTTTTAGGAAGGGCACACATGGTAGAGGCAGACCGGGAAACTCAACCCAGACCGGAACCCACATTTTGGTATAGTCTGAGACAGCAAAATCCTAGGTCCATGCTTGGAAAACCAACAAGGATGACCTAACATACCAGGGCCCATGGCCTAAAATAGCCTAGACATGATTAACTTCCGCAAAGTGGAACAGAAAGAAGCCTTTGGTCAAGTTTTGGACCATATCAAGGCGGACCCCATGAGGGACCTAGGCCTTGCTAACCCATTCTTTCAGAACACTTTCGAGGGGAGTCCGCCCAAAAAAATAACCCACAAGGGTGTGTTGTTCAAGCCATTCGCAAGCAGAATCAAAATTTGGTAAAGGAAAAATAACATCAGCAAGGGCATCTAAATGCTTACCTCGTGAAAGACTTTCAGAACAAATTTTCAAGGACGTTTGTTCAGAGGAGGATCCATTGAACTGTGTCGACAAACCATTAACACTAGCATGAATTTTTCGGTTAGAGTTGATTGAAGGAATATTAAACCCCTAAAACCGTAGTAAATGCAGCCCTACTCAATGAGGAAGGAATTTTCCTATGTAGAAGATGCAAAATGATGCAAGAGGGGCCAAGGATGACCACAGAAAACAAAAAATTATAGCCGCCCAGGCATTTTTGAGAACAACTCAAGAATAACAAAATACATTAAAAAATCCCAATTCAATTTATACTTGCTAAGATTTGAGAAATGCATTAGAGTTGCAAAAAAGCTCCTAGAAAAGAGAGGTTTTTACCCCATTTCTACTCCTCTTTGAGTAGTCTTTCAAAAAATAAACCAAATAATAGAAACCAGACCCAAATTTTTCTCACTACCTTCCAAAGGGTTTAAATATAAAAAATTAAAAACCCAAAACTTATATATGCCATTCAGAGTTATATTTATAGAATTTCAAACCCAAAAAAAAAATTGCAAATAACTTTGGTGGGGGTTTCATATTGCCAAAAATTTGTTTAAAAAACCACTACCAATTTTATTTTATGCTAGTCAAGCCGAAAACATAAAATATAAAGGATAACATTTCACAATGCTTGCAATTTTCTTTTATTCTATTCAAGCTAAAAATATAAAATGAAAAGGATGACATTTCACAATGCTTTTCAAAACCCATAACATATATTTCACAAATCAAGAAAACAACCATAAGTCCACTACTGTGTGCCAATTATAAAGCACCAATTGTCGAACAATAGCCTTTCAGCTCAAAAAATCTCATATATATCTCAAACTCCCACACATGTCACACAAACAAAACACAAGAATAGAGCCATAGAATAGGAGAAAATGTAATGAAACCTGGGTGTGCTCAACTCTATTTATCATCATTGGAAAACCCTAGCTTGACCAATGCTCGCTCACCCAAAACTCTTCCGCTCAAACAAACAAAATGGTTGGGCCCATTTTTTAATTACTGGTTGCTTCGGTCAAAATGCATTTGACTAGTAAGGTTTTGGCCAAAACACACCTATCTGAAAAGGTGTTGCCATGTTAGCACCATGTCACTGTCATGTGGTTTCAATTGAAACCCCGTCGATTGAATACCTTTCAACTAAAACCTGTTCATTCAAAATTATTTTTTTGGCTGAAAGTGTGACACACTTGTTGGCCTTGCCATTGCACCAAAAGATCGACCTATCAATGCCTGATACAAGCATTAGTTAAGATCCACAGGAGGCGGTTAAAGAATGTCACAAACCTGAAGGGAGATGCTGGTGGTTAGTCCAACAATGCCCCCCTCAGCATCACCTGAGGGGTTCAAAACCATAACCTGGCTTTGATACCAATTTTTGTCCTTTTCATTGCACCAAAAGATCTACCTGTCAATGCCCGATACAAGCATCAATTAAGATCCACGGGAGGTGGTTAAACCATGTCATGAACCCAAAGGGAGATGCTAGTGGTTAGTCCAACAACACTATTGTTCTTTTACCCTAAAATTTATATTTTTAGAAATTTTTAGAATGTGTACCTATTTTAAAAAGGGTACCCATTCTAAAAAAAATCTATTTTGGAAATTTTTAGAATGGGTACCTATTTTAAAATGGATAGCCATTCTAAAAAATATATATTTTTGGAATTTTTTTAGAATGATACCCAGTTTAAAATGGGTAAACTTTCTATTTTTAGAATGGATACTTATTTAGGCTCAGGTTACTATTCCTAAATGGTTACAATTTTTTTTCAAAATGGGTACCCTTTTCCCTTGGCATTTTTTTGGTTGAAACTTCCTTTCTTCATGGACCCAAATTCTTGCACTTACCCGGTTGCCTTTTCCCTTGCCATTTTTTGGTTGAAAATTCCTTTCTTCGTGGACCCAACTTCTTGCACTTACCCGGTTAAGTTAAATTACTTACATTCTTAGTGATTAATTACTAATATGGATGCATCGAGGAATCATGGTATTGTGATGACTGGATTGATGTAACTTTAATAAAATTAAGATATGAAAACCTGGGTTTACCTTGTGATAAATGGATGTTTATTTTATGCAATTCAATGCAAAATGATGCAAGAGTATCCCTAGTTATAAAGAAAACCTATATCAACCAAAAACATATTTTTTCTTACATTTAAGTCTATAGAAGTTTCAACATTTCATTCCACATTTCACAACATTATCATTTCGTAGCTTGTGGAGTAGGATATAGCATCTACATGAGGTCATCTACAAGATATCCATATTTCAGATAATTTGTATTTGTCTATTAAAAGTTACCGCTCTGATAATTTCATTGTAATCTAGAGTCATAGCATTTGGGGCTGACTTGGTCCATATTTCATAGTGTAGACCTATTCTATAGCATTCAGAGCTTAATGGAATATCATACAAGAATTTTGGTCCAATTGGATCTATCTTGGAGATTCACAATTTGTTTTATTTCAAGAAATGATTGTCTTCTTATGTTTTGAGGGTGACCTTCACATTGATCATTTATCAGTTTTTTTAAAACCTTGTGGCTAACACATACCTTTCTTGGAGTTGGAGAATCATATTTAAGATTATTTGTAATTCATTTATATTATTCATGATTACAGTATAGAAGTTTCACATTACCCCATGGAGGGACTCTAATAAGGCCTTGGGCTAGTTGTAATGTTGAATGCCCTTCTGGTAGGCCTATGAGCCCTGGTTTTTCACCAATGAGGCATATGATGCATGTAATATTTCCAATTCAATAAAGATTCATATTTACATAATAATTTCTTGTTTTATTCCCGTTTTGTTAACTCTAAGCTGCATGGTTTGGATTATTCTTTCTAAACCCCCTGTCTATGACTGCACCAACTAGTATTAGAGAAAGCTTGTTAATCCTAAAGGAATTCCTTATGGTAAACATATTTCCAACTTGAGGCAGATTGCATGTGTTTTCAACCGGTTAGTGACTATGAGGCAATTGAAACACTTGTAGCAAGATCACCAAATTGATGGAGTTGCACCAAATTCAAGGGAAGAGATACCACCAAGGAGAGTGCCTAATATGGTGAATGTCATTGGAAGAATGGATGAAATGTTAGATATGATGTGCGCAATACGAGTCCGATTAGATGTAGTAGAGGAAAATCGAAGGCGAGGCCTCAACCCGAGATATGAGAATGAAAGTGATGATGAAGTAGATCATGTTATAAATAAAATTGAAGAAGTCGTAGAAGGAGAAGAAGAGGAATCAAACCAAATGAAGATGTTGAAAACCATTTCAAAAATTGGTAAGTGACTTAGAGTTGAAATTGAAAATTATGCAATAAATTTGAACCATGAAGAATTGATTGATTGGATCAATGAAATGGAGGAATAATTTGAATATGAAGAAATTAAAGATCTAGAAAGAGTCATATTTGCAACACAAGGGCACACAACTGAGAAGGGGGGTGAATCAGTTGTCACATAATTTCAAAATTATTTAAACTTATTAACCTTTATTCTCATATCTGATTAATAATAGTGCAAGAATGAATCAACAACACATCATAAACACACATAACACCAATATTTTTGCGTGGAAACCCTGTTAGGGGAAAAACCATGGTAGAGGTTAATCCACAAGTTATACCTGTTAAAATTATAAGAAGAATATATGATGAATGAACATGCATTTAGGCACACTTCCTAGAGCTCATTGCTCAAAGGAAGACTCATTGTCTTATAGAAAATATTTAGATTAAATCCATCTGAAGAATTTGAACTGAGAAAGTAGGATCTGCTAATGCCTAAGTACAATTTCGGTTAAGAACATGAATACTTATTCATTTTCTTTCACTCTTCTTCACACTTTTCTCTACCTTTGAATGATCTCAACATTTTTTGCATATAGCACTCGCACACTTCCCATTTCACACACCCCAAATGAAGAAAAAATCACATATATATCCGCAACAAGAAATTTCATTGCTTTATGTCGGCTTCAACACAATAATAGAATGAATGTAGACTGTTGACCCAAAACAATAAATATTATCAATATGAATCAACCAAGGTCAGCCACAACATAGTAGAGATCCAAAATAATGCTCTCAAACACAAAACGCTTTCAAAGATTCTTCCTCGAAGATCCACAACATGCTTCAAACACCTTATCGTCCATGAAAATGAAAAACATGAACATGCAAGAGAAAATCTCATATCGTGAGCATAATTATCAATGCATGCATACAACACAAATATAACATGATCTAGAAACATCCATGTACACCATAGGAATATACACAACAACTCAGATTACCAGAATCACATTATCTTCTTCCATGAACACCAGTAGTAATAAAATAGTTGTCAGAACACAGAAACTTATAACTTGCTCAAATCTTCATGCAAACCTCTAAAAATTTTAGAGCAGAAACTAGATAGGCTTGAAAAAAAATCCTTTAATCCACAACATCTCACTATCAACATACTAAACTTTCTACCATATTGATCTTTACAGCTTCACAGATAACCTGTAACATATTTTATTACAATTTTCTCAATATCCTCGACATATACATTCTTAAAGACATTAATGCTAATAGTGTTGACATCAATGAAAACCACATATCAAAAACATGACCACAACATCTAAAAATATCCCCCTTTGCCATTGATGGCAACACGTGATGTGAAAAACACACCATCAACGCAACTAACTCTTCTTTCAACAGTCTCCCTTTTACACATTTCTCTTATTATTCCTTAGTTCTGCAAGATTTTTTCACATTACTCTTCTCCCTATTTGACATAAATGGAAAAGGTACACAAGCTTTGAACCACATATATAAATCATCTTACTACTCCCCTTGAGTATCAGCCACCACAACATCAATCTAAATCAAGATATGACTATGAATGCACAGACTGATGCAAAGACTATGCATCTTAGTTCTAATTAGGAGGGGTAATCACCCGTAACTTTCCTTTGAGATACTCAAAATTATCCTTGGGAAAAGGTTTAGTGAAGATATTTGCAATTTGTTCCTTAGTAGGCACATACTCTAGTCTAACTTCCTTATCACTCACCTTATCTCTCAAAAAGTGGTACTTGATAGATGTATGCTTGGTCTTTGAATGCAACACTAGATTATTATAAATGTTTATAGCACTTGAGTTATCACAGAATATGGCAATAGGTTCACATACACAACTTTGATATCTTTCAGCATCTGCTTCATCCACAATACTTGAGTACAATTGTTAGCAGCAGCAATATATTCTACCTCTACAGTAGACAAAGAAATGACATTCTTCTTTTTGCTTAACCATGAAATTAGTTTCTTTCCCAAAAAAAATGTGCCACTACTAGTACTTTTCCTATCATTCGCATCTCCTACCCAATCAGCATCAGTAAAGGCACTTAAATTAATATCATTATCTTTAGGATACCATAGGCCAAAATCAATTGTTTCCTTCGAGTATCTAAAAATTCTCTTCACAGCAGTCACATGAGATTCCTTAGGATCGGCTTGAAATCTAGCAACAATGCATACAACATTCATGATATCAGGTCTAGTTTGAGTCAAATAAAGCAATCCACCAATCATTGATATATATCTAGTTTGATTTGCCTTTGGATAATCATCATCTTGTGTCAACTTACATCTGGTTACCATGGGTGTACTGACTGGTTTTGAATCTTCCATACCAAACTTCTTTAGCATCTCTCTCACATACTTGGACTGAGATATAAATATCCTTTTATCTATGTGAGTAATTTTCAATCCCAAAAATAATTTCAATTCTCTAATCACTGACATCTCAAACTCATTCTTCATCTCATTAGCAAACTTCATGCACAAATCATCATCTCCTTTAAAAATGATATCATTAACAAAGACTTCCACAAACAAATATTTATCATTATCAATCTTAAAATATAGATTACTATCAGCAGTACCTTTGTTAAATCCAAGCTTCAACAAGTACTTATCCAATCTAGCATACCAAGCTTTAGGGGCTTGCTTGAGTCCATATAATGCTTTCTTCGACTAACAAACCATATCTCCCTGATCAAATAATTGAAATCCATCAGGTTTCTCAATATACACCTCTTCCTCTAACTCACCATTTAGAAATCCTAACTTGACATCCATTTGATAAACTTTGTATTTTTTGTAAGCAGCATAAGAAAGATATATTCTCACAGCTTTAATTCTAGCAATAGGAGCAAAATTTTCTTCAAATTCAATTCCTTCCATCTGAGAGTGTCCTTTGCATACCAATCTTTCTTTGATTCTGATAACTTCACCTTGTTCATTTAGTTTGTTTCTAAAGACCCATTTAGTTCCAATTACATTTTTGTCTTTAGGTCTAGGAACAGAATCCATGTATTATTCTTCTCAATTTTTTGTAGTTCTTTCATTGCTTCAATCCACTATTCATCTTTGCATGCTTCATTGACATTACTTGTTTCAGCCTTTGAAATTAAATAGTATTATTTTGCAATTATTCTCCTAGTTTGGGCGCATTTGTTCTTATCTCCTATAATCTGATTTTATGAATGATTTAATCTCACATACCTTTGAGTCTTAGAGTGTTCTTGAATTTCAGGCTCATGTGGTCTCTCTTCTATACTTTCACTAGTCTCTCCTTCTTCTTGGTCTTCTTGATTCACTGGAATGGTCTAAACTTGATTTGAAGTCTGACTCTTATTTGTACTATCATTCTGATCATCAAAATCATATCCACAAGTTCTAGGGGGTCTAGTAATGTCTTCATCAACCTTAACGTTTTCACTTTCAACCATTTTATTCAATCTCTTTTTGTAGCACCGGTAGGCCTTACTCTTAGTAGAATAACCAAGAAAGATTCCTTCATCACTTCTAGCATCAAAATTTCCTATATATTCATTTCTCTTGATATATCATTTACTCCCAAAGATTTTGAAATATCTAACAGTAGGCTTATGACCAAACCATAGCTCAAAAAGAGTCTTACCAGTATTACCTTTTATTTGTACCTGGTTAAGGATATAAACAAAATTACTCACAACTTCTCTCCAATGGATATGAGGGAAATTTCCTTCCAACATCATAGTTCTAGTAGCATCTTGAACTGTCTTATTTTTCCTTTCCACAAATCCATTCTTTTGAGGGGTGTGTGGTACAGATAATTGTCTCTTTATCCCATGTTCTTCATAAAAAGAGTTAAACTCACCGGAAGTAAATTCACCACCTCTATCTAATCTCAAACACTTAATCTTTAGACTTCTCTTTGTCTCAACCATAACCTTAAATATCTTGAACTTTTCTAGAGCTTTACATTTCTCCCTTAAGAAATTAACCCACATCATCCTAGAGTAATCATTAATAAGCAACATGAAGTACCTATAACCTTGTAGACTTATGATTCTAGCAGGACCACACAAGTCAGTATGCACAAGCTCCAACAATTCATTTGAACAATGTTGTTTACTCTGAAATGAAATTCTAGTTTTTTTTCCTAACTGACATTCCTTGCATATGGTATTAGTAGGCTTCACCAACTCAGGAAGATCTCTCATAGCCTGTGAGGAACTTATCTTGATAATATTATCAAATTTTACATGTCACATTCTTCTCTGCCACAACCAACTTTCATCAACTTGAGCAATCAGACAACTTTTACTAGCAGCATTCAGATGAAAGATGTTATCTTTTGTTTTAGTACCTAAAGAAATCACATTTCCAAAGCTTCCCAGTATGCTACATTTTCCATCTTTCAATTGAATATTATATCCATTTCAACCATTTGTCCAATACTTAGAATATTATGCTTCAAACCTTCAACATAAAGAACATCATCAGTGTTATTCTTACCATAAAAAGAAATACATCCTCTACCATAGATTAGACCACCATTGTTATCTCAAAATCTTACAACACCACCATCATACTTCTCCAGGCTTACAAATTTACTTTTATCACCTATCATGCGATGTGAACAACCACTATCAATAACCCATTCATATTTTTCTTCAACCCGAGCAGCTAGAGCTTTCTCCACATTTATACAACTAGTAGATTCAGTAGACATAGGATTCTTTTCCTTGATAGTAATAAATACAAACTCATCTTCACTTACATTCCCTTTGTCAGATTCATCATTTGTCACACCTTCATTAGTAGCATAGTAAAACTTCTTTTGAAATTTAGGCTTGTAAGGTGTTGGCTTCGGAACACTTTTTGGACACCTTGATGCAAAATGACCTATCTTGTTCCAAGAAAAATATTTAATAGGAAACTTTCCTTTATACTTACCTTCTCCTCTGGCTTCCCTTTTGACAATAAGTGCTTCAAGCTCATTCAGTTCTCTTTCTTCTTCTTCAATCTATCTCATTTCTTCCTCATACCTGAATACATTTCTAGAAGAACTTTCACCCAGATAATATCTCTTCTTGTCTCTCCCAGAAGTAGTAGCTTTAAATGCATATTCTATCTTCGGAGGGGCATCACCAAATTCACTCAACTCAAAAGAATTAAGTTTACCAACATATCTCTAGTTATATTTGTCACAATTCAGAGATCCTCAATGGCTACAACTTTGATTTTGTATGCATCAAGTAAGGATCTAAGCACTTTAGTAAAAATATTTGATTCATCCACCTATCAACCAACACGATTGATACCACACACAATCTCATTCACTCTTTGCATGAAAGTAGCAATATTCTCATTATTACCCATTTTCAACGTTTCATATTTTTCTTTCAGACTTTGTAGCTTAGCCATCTTCACATTAGCATCACCTTCATATAAATTTTCCAAATTTTTCCAGATCTCATAAGTAGTTTTCAGATCTATAACATTCATCATCTCATAATCAATCAAATCACTCCACAATGCTTCCTTATCCCTAATGTTATATTCAACATCCCTAATCTCAGTAGTAGTGGTAGGACCATTCTGTGGAATAACATAGCTATTTCTTGTAATGTTCCAGTAGGATTCACCAAAGCATCTCAGATGACACTCCATTTGATTCTTCCATGGAGAATAATTTGTTCCATCAAATATTAGACTATCCTTCTTGTATGTCACTATCATGGATCACCTCAAGTTGTTAAACTTCTTTCAAGGAACCTGCTCTGATACAAATTATTGGAAAAACAAGGGAAGACAACTAAGGGGGGATGAATTAGTTGTCACATAATTTCAAACTTATTTAAACTTATTAACCTTTATTCTTAGATCTAATTAATAACAGTGAAAGCATCAATCAACAACACACTAGAAACACACATAACACCAATATTTTGTGTGGAAACCCTGTTAGGGGAAAAACCATGATGGAGGTTAATCCAGAAGTTATACCCTGTTAAAAGTATAAGAAGAAAATATGAGGAATGCACATGCATTCAGGCACATAGCCTAGAGCTCACTACTCAAAGGAAGACTCACTATCTTACAAAAAACATTCAGATTAAATCCATCTGAATAATTTGAACTGAGAAAGTAGCATCTGTTAATGCCTAAGTACAACTCTGATTAAGCACATGAACATTTCTTCACTTTCTTTCACTCTTCTTCACACTCTACTCTAAATTTGAATGATGTGAACCTTTTTCGCACAACACTCACACATTTCGCATTTCAAACACCTCAAATGAAGAAACAATCACTTATATATCCGCAAAAATAAATTACATTGCTTTATGTCAACTTCAACACAATAATAGAATGAATGCAAACTGTCAGCCCAAAAGAATAAATATTATCAATGTGCATCAACGAAGGTCAGCCACAAAATAGTAGAGACCAAAATAATATTCTCGAACACAAAACACTTTCAAATATTCTTCCTCGAAGATCCACAACACGCTTCAAACACCTTTTCGACCATGAACATGAAAAACATGAGCATGCAAGATAAAATCTCAGATTGCGAACACAATGATCAATGCAGATGTGTAAAATGGATAGAACATGATCTAGAAACATCCATGAATACCACAAGAACATACGCAACAACTCAGATTAGTAGAATCACATTATCTTCTTCCATGAACACCATTTGTAGTAATAGAATAGTTGTATGAACACATAAACTTATAACTTGCTCAAATCTTCATGCGCACCTCTGAAACTCTCAGAGTAGAAACTACATAGGCTTGAAAACAAACCCTTTAATCTACAACATTTCACTATCAACATATTGAACTAGCTAACGTATTGATCTTCACAACTTCACAGACAACCAATAACATATTTTATTACAATTTTCTCAATATCCTCGACATATATAGTCTTAAAGACATTAATGCTAATAGTGTTGACATCAATGACAACCACATATCAGCAACGCGACCACAACATCCAACATGTAATTCACACTACAAAGGAAGAGAAGATAGAAATTTCTACTGCAATGATGGATACTAGAGATATGAAGGGAGATTTGAGAGGAGACCATTCAAAGGAAACTATTTTAGGTGTGGAGGTGAAGGACATAGAGCATTTGAGTTTCATCAAGGAAGTTCCAAAAAGAAGACTTAGCATACCAGAAGAGAAGCTTATGTGGATGAAGAACCTGTTGAATCCCCTAACTCAATTGGGAAACTTGAAATAGGTGTCATTAGTGATGAGGAGAGCTTTGATGCATGAAGAAGTGACTGAGGAACCATCGCAAAGGAAGATTCTATTTAGAACAATACATGATCTTGGAGGAAAGGTATGTAAAGTTATCATTGATAGTGGTAGCACTGATAATATAGTTTTAGAGGAGATGGTAACCAAGTTGAATTTGATGGGATTGAAACATCCAAACCCCTATAGGATAGCATAAGATATTTGTGAATGGGTAATGTTTGGTGAAATTTCATATTGGATCATATGAGAATGAAGTATTGTGTGATATCATGCTTATGGATGCATGTCATTTACTATTAAGAAGACCATGGAAATATGAGTTCAGAAAGCAATTCATGATGGAAGAAGGAATACGTATACTATGACTTCAAATGGAAAGAGAATTAAATTGATACCTTTGGAAGAAGAAGATAATAGTGAAGTTTGTAGCACTGCTAGACTATTTTTGGTACATGGGAGGAAATTTCTAGATGGATTGAGGCATGAAAATATGTGTTTTGCATTGATTCCAAATGAACCAAAACATTTATGTTTTGTGGGTAAAGGGGTGGGTCCCCTACAACTTTCTAGGGTTTTCACCTAGAAGGAAGAGGATATCCCTTTGTGATACATAAATTTTTTGATTCATTCAATTGTTAGGGATTGAATAGGGTTGGAATGCTAATGCGAAGTATGCTAAATGCTAAAATCTGATAAGTAAATCTAACTATTTCTTTCAAGCTAATGAAGACAATATTATTTGAAAACATGTGATATAATGCAACAAGAATAAAGTAAAGACAATATGAAGCAAGATAACCAAATAAATCAAACAAGTGCACCTGTAAAATAAAGAAGGTCAAGGTAGAGATTGCAGAGGCCTCTAAAAATCTAGAAAATCTGAGTTTTATGCTCGTTGGGACACTTACACCAAGTTGGGCAACATACTCCCTTCTTTGGAAAACTACTCCAAACTCCACTCTAGCCAACTAGGTGCTCAAATCTGCAAAAAACTCTAATAGAAACATCTAATGGGATTAGGTCGCAACTATTGGTAACCTAGTCCCTTTCATCTAGAAAATTGAAAGTGGATACGGAGGTCTATGGTCTGCACTCTACTTCTCCACTAAAATTCGAACTCAAAACCACAAAATCACCTACAAAATAGAGTATATTTTGGTTTCTAATGTGGGTTTTTCCTTGGTCAAACCCCTAGTTTGTATTTAAACTCAAGGAAAGAGATAGAAAATCTGCATAAACCCTAGCCCTAAGTGTGTCTAGAACTAGGAAAACCTAAAAATAAGATAAAACCCTATTCTAGTGTGCTAGAATAGGATGCATGCAAGAGATTTGAATGATGCAAGAATTCAATCCAAGAAACCCTACAACATTACAAATAAATGTGAATGGAATGCAAAATGGCATGCAAACCTCAAATCTAAAGATAGGTTGAAAAATAAAAGATGAGTCACTTCGAAAACAGTCTTTAGGTGTGATTTGGTGGCTAGTTGCACCTCCTCAACCTAGATTTCTCCATGATTCTCCATAGACATCCATGTTCAATATTTTTCAATGTGATATCTTGAATGGGAAGTGATCTTGGAAACCTACAAAAGCCCTAGTTTTTTGTCAAAAAGCTTCAACTTTGTTGTGAAAAAGAGATGAAACTTCTTGAGGAAGATGTTTTGTACTTGATTCTTGAAGTTACTTGTGAAAAATGACCAAGAGAGAGAAAAAATGACCTAAAAACAAGTATTTATAAGAAACATTACCTAATTTTTTATTATTTTGATCTAAGAGGCCGACACCCATCGAAAACTTTTAGCAAGATAGACATTTTTCCATTTAAAATGAAAAAATCCTTAAAAAGGACAAGGTCGCCAACTTGGGCGACCTAGTCCCACTAGGGATTTTTGAGGTGGGATTGGTGATACTCGAATGATTTTGATGTTGTTTTTTAGGGCTTGCATAATTCCTTAGGTAAATTAGGCCTCAAAGTCAAAAATAACAAGCCTTAGGGGCCTATAAATGCTATTTTAGGATGATTATTGATGAAAGCGGACCTAAAGTAGGACCAAAATGGGCACAAAATTATCTTTTTCTTCAAAGGTATATAATTTATGGTGACACATTTAGCCCCCACTTTAGCACCCATATGAATCTACATGCATATGTAAGCTAAAGGACTCTAAATAATCAATTCACTTTGTTTTTATAAAAGGATGCTCATTTAAAGGTGGGAGAATGAAGCCCCCAGTGTAGTTATCTACAAAATCGCAATGTTAGGAACTGCATCCTACAACATAAATTCGTTAGAAGTCCAAAAATCCTCTTATCTAATTCCTAGAGATCAAATTTAAGGGTAGATGTATGCCCCCCCTTGATTTCGTTTGCTTTACAAAGGTGGAATCAAGGTAGCAATCTAGCTACATCAAATGAGGACACGCATATCGAAGGGATTTTCCAAGTGCCATTCCACATAACAATAGGTGATTCATGATGTACAGCATGGAAACATGATTTTGACGCAACAAACAACATCAAATATGGAGCTCACTAGCAACCGATATGTTGATTTGAATGAAAAAAACACTAAGAAGGTCGAACATGGTAAAAGTATATATGTGCTTAAATGAAAAGTGAGATAGAGTAAACGGAATGAAAATGGCGCAACTTTTCACTTACTTGTTCATTTACCTTTTGTAGCATGAGAGAGACAAGGAAAGAAAGAAATATTCCAAGCACACGTGGATTCACCCCTGTGAGATTGGACGCGTTGCGTGACTAGGTAGCTAGTGGTGAGTGACAACATGAGGTGAGTTGATTCTAGAGCCTCTGCTTTGTGATTTTTAAATTATGGGATGAATTTAATGCATATTTAGGTTAATTTGAGATCCTAGAAAAAAAAATTGCAAAGTGTCGCTTATTTTGCAAAGTGTCCCTTTTGTTCACAAAGTGTACCTTTTGTTTGCAAAGTGTCCCACGTTTTTGCAAAGTGTCTTGTTTCCTCGCAAAGTGTCCCAAAAGAGTTATAAAGTGTCTAGGGCCTTAGGAAAAGTACACTAAAACAACATTAGCACACATGCACGATGAATTAGAGTAGAATTGAAGATAGTAGATAATTTAGATAGCATATTTTGATGATTTTGATAGGTACCCACATGATCTCGTCAGCGTCTTGGTGGGAGACAACTAAGTTTTCTTAGAGATCTAGATCCCACTTTGTCAGTGGTAGATACAGATCATATATAGGAGGTGGGAATATATTGGGCATACATGATGCCCCCCATGAGGTACCACTGCGATGTTGATGGTGTTGTGTGAACGCCAGAATGCAGATACTTGCACCTTCCATCTTCTGACAGGAGAGATGACCATCACATTAGAGGATGTACACTGGATACTCTGAGTACCTATTTGGGGGGAGTGGGTGCACCTCTAGAGGGGTCGGTCTTTCCATGAGCAGTGGGCAGACATGCAGTATTTCCTTGGTAGACTAGTCCATGATGATAGAGTGGCGGAATGGATTGATCTATCACTATTACTGTATTCACGAGCGCCAGTAGTGAGGTGGATCATGATGCACATTGTCACGTTGGTTGTCCTACCAGATGGATGATTATCACACCTCAATGGTGGGATAGTGCACCTAATATGAGATATGGTGTAGCACAGGATAGTGTACGCCTGGGGGCATTGCATCCTGGCATACTTATATTATGATCTTGGGCGATTTGTCTTTCGAGAGCTAGATAGCATTGTGCACTGTACACTTTTGCAGGTGTGGTGCTTGGAGCATATCACATGTACCAGGCTGAATGGATTCCCATGTACGATAGTAGTAGGGTATCCTAGGGAATTTGGCTATCCTCTTTGATGGCTATGATGGTATTGGGAATTGCACTTTTTGTGGGTGAGGCTGGACCGACTAGAGAATGATGATATCTTGTGGAGACCATATCAGCTTGTATTACAATGCCTGGATCATACCAGATAGATGAGGAAACTGTAGATGGATAGATTTTTGGTTGGCCAACATGATCACATAGTGTGGCCCTTCTACTATGATCGGGTTGGGAGACAGTTTAGATAGGTGTAAACACCACCCCAGCCATGGTCATCTTTTAGGAGGTTTGTTCAGAGTGCTCGAAGGCCAAGTGATACAACACGGTTCACACTGGACAATGTTGTCCAGAGTGACTCTAACTATTCTGATCATGATCAGCTGCCGATGTCTGATGCTTATGATGTCGGTGCCACTTGGGATCATCAGGAGTGGTGGATAGTATCACGACCAGATCTGGTGTTTTTGATGGATGAGCCAGTACGGGATGTAGGACTTATACCAGATGAGGGAGATGAGAGGGAGCACAGAACCAAGGAGACACGCTACAAGGTTGCAGATATATTTACTAACATCATCGATGAGGAGTATGATGAAGATTCAAACCTAGATTATGACAGACATGAGGGAGAGGAGGAGGATCGGGAGGAGGAGGAGGATGGAGATGAGGATCCACCCTTGAGTGAGAGTGATGAGGCAGCAGTTGGAGACAGATATGATTAGGGAGAGACTACACCCATCCATTTGACTAGATCTTGAATAGCAGTGGTAGCAAGCACCAGCACCCACATCTGAAGAGAGGCTAGCACATTATCCATTCCCCTTGCATAGGATGAGGTTGATATCGCTCATCCCACTAGAGATATAGGTGATGATATTTAATTTTGATATATGTATTTTATATTTTAATGTATGAATTGATACATATATCTATATATATATATATATATCATGATGTGTACTCATTAAATTTTGCTTCTATCTAGCAGGGCCCTCAAAGGATTGGCGGGATCTCTACTGTCATGTGGCTACAGAGATAGTGCTCGCATCTTTCGATGAAGAGGAGATGGACTTTGATTACATGCCCCCACCTATCATGGAGCGAGATCCAAAGATGCTAACCTTAACAATACTATGGGTAGAATATGAGGGTTTGAGGAGATAGATCCACTAAGTCAAGGCTACACCATGGACATAGTCATCACAGGCTTTGGCATAGGTGGAGAGACTAGAGAGAGGTAGCACGGCTATAGGCATTGAGGGATCAAATAGCAAGAGAGCAGCGGGTGACACTTGTGTGGATGGAGGGGATGGATTTCACGATCAGATTCAACGGATCACAATCATGATCATGCATGACCATTTCTTGATGTCTAGCTACTGATGTAGCATGAGTACCAGATCTTGAGGGATCTAGTAATCACAGTCCTCAGTGATATTGTATATTATGAAGATATGTACAGAAAAACTTTTGATATGTATATATATATGTAGTTTGATGTTACATGTTGTAATTTTATGTGTGAATGTTAAATATCAATGTGATTAATTAAATGGGATTATCTAACTAATGTCTACATGCTTTAACAAGATTTATGTGAGAAAATTTAAAAACTTAGTATAGTTTCTATTAGATACAACATAAATATTAAGTATGTTATGCACTTATTTTCAATAACATAACACACAAGGAGACATATTGAATAGTATAAAATCTAAAGTAATTATAAAATGAATTAAATAATCACTTTAGTGTTCAGGACACATGCATAATGATTTGTCAAAAACAAAGCAATGAGAAATCATATATGATATAATCCAATAGCTCTAACAACACTGCTCTATACTTCATACCATTCAAAAAGGGGATTAGACATAATACCGACACAAATGCGGTGACTTAATGGGGCCTTTAAGAGGAGTGTCGTCATGTTCGATTAAGGTGTAAGCACCAAATCCATAATTTGTATTGACCACATAGGGGCCTAACCAGTTAGGATTGAACTTGCCTTTTTCAACATAGTCAGCAGTAGTATTATGTTGGTTTTCATATAAAACCAAATCACCTTTGTTAAATGTTTGAGGAATGACACCAATATCATGTTTGCATTGTAATTGTTTAGCGTAAGCTTGAAGATGCTCGAGAGCGTTGGTGTGTTGTTCATCAAGCATTTCAAGTTGGTGTAATTGTTGTTGCTTATACCTGTGTCATTATCAACAAGATCTTGGAGAGAAATCTGCAACGTGGGGATTTCTAACTCTAAAAGTATGATAGCCTCAGTACCAAAAACACGGTTGAAAGGTGTATTAACCTATAGAAGAGCGAACACTTGTGTGATAGGCCCACAATCCACATTCCAGTTGCATATGCCAATCTTTTAGGTTTTGGTTAATAGTCTTCTTAAGGATTTGTTCTATGATTTTATTAGTACTTTCGGCTTGACCATTAGATTGTTGGTAGTAAGGTGTTGAATTTTGATGTTGAATATGAAAGGTCTCGAGAAACTTCTTCACATCATTATTTTTAAATGGTGTGCCATTATTCAAAACTAACGTAGAAGGAAGGACAAAGTGAGCGATGATGTGTTCCAATAAGAAATGACATATCACATCAGTAGTTGTAGACCAGAGAGAAATAGATTCTACCAATTTGGTGAAATAGTCAGTAGCAGTAATGATAAACATATGTCTAGCAAAAGAAGGTGGTGAGATTTTGCCAATTAGGTCCAATCCCCACACAGAGAATGGCCAAATAGGTATTTGGGAATGGAGCTCAGAAGTAGAAGCATCGATCAAATGGCTATGTTCTTGGCATTGATTACATCACTTAACATACACACAACAGTCTTTTTCCATGTTTTTCCAGTAATAACCCATGCGAAGGAGCTTTTGCACTAAGGTTTTTCCGCCAAAGTGACCTCCACAAGTCCTAGAATAGGTTTGTTCAAGGGAAATATGAGTTTCAAAATCCTTGAGACATCAAAGAAGAATTCCATCAAAGGATCTTTTGTACAATGTATCAGCAAGGATTTATGTACTTAGTGGCTAAATGTTTGAGGCGAATACGGGCATTTCTATTCATAGGTTCGGGAATACTGCCATCTTTTAAGTAGTTATAGATGGAATCATACCATTGACACTGATTATTTAGAAATTTTTGGAAGACATCATCAGGTTTATCATTGATGGAAGGTTTCATAATGGGGTGGATGGTAAAGATGACATTTTCAGAAGGATCTACAAGAGAGATAAGACAGGCTGCACTAGCCATTGCATCTGCATGTTGATTATCTTTTCGAGGGATGTTATCAATGGTGAATGAGTCAAACTGCTCTAACAAATTTATGATGAGATCCTTATATTGTGATGGTTTATCATGTTTAGTTTGATAAAGACCATTGATTTTTTTAATCACTAATTGTGAATCACCATAGATCTTTATATCTTTGATTCCCATGACTAAAGCAGCACGCAATCCAGTGATTAATGCTTCATACTCAACCGTGTTATTCATACATAGTAAATTGAGGAGATAGGACAAGGGAATAGGCTTACCTATGGGTGGAATTAAAATAACTCCAACACCAGAGCCTATTCAACACTTGGATCCATCAAAGTACAATTCCCATGTAGGAAGGTCAATGGTAAACACGCTATCATTGAGAAAGGAGGCATTGGTAGGTAATGCTAAAGGTGAAGGAGCATTGGCTAAATGTTTGGTTAAGGCTTGGCCTTTGATTTATTTTTGAGAAACAAACTTAAGGTCAAAATCAGTTAACAACATTAACCATTTAGCAAGATGTCCTAAAAGATCTATTTTATTGAAAAGATATCTGAGAGGATCAAACTTTGTCATCACTTGTATTTATTCATTCAGTAAGTAATGTCACAACTTAATAATAGCGAACACAAGAGCTAGAAATTGTTTTTTTATTGTTGAGTAACGTGTCTCATAATCTATGAGAGTTCTAATGATGTAATAAATAGGGTGCTCTTTTCTATTATCATCTTGTTGAACCAACAATGCAGCAAGAGCATGGGCAGAAGCAACGATATAAAGGATGAAAAGTTTGTTTGGGATGGCATGTTTTAAAACAAGTGGAGTTGCAAGATATTCTTTCAAACTCTCAAAGGCCTTTTTACAATCGTCATTCCAATCAAACATTACATCCTTTTTAAGGAGGTGTATAAAAGGCAATGTATGATCGGCTAAGGATGTGATAAAATGACGGATGCCTTGGATCCTTCCTTGTAATGTACGTAACTGGGAGATGTTGTGAGGAGGTGGCATGTTAATTATAGGGTCAATTTTTTTTATCCACCTCGATGCCTCTGTGAGATATGATAAACCCTAAAATTTTATAGGTATCTACTCCAAAGACATGCTTTTTTGGATTTAAGTGCATGTTATACTTACGAATGCGCTCAAATATTTAGCAAAGCACATTCACATTGTCTTGTTGGGTTAGGGATTTAGCTAGGAGGTCATCAACGTAATCTTCTAATATTTTATGGATGTAATCATGAAATATTAAGGTCATTTCTTGTTGATAAGTAGGGTTGGTGTTCTTTAAACCAAAAGGCATCATAACCCAAAAAAATAATCCCCAAGCGGATGTAAAGGCCATCTTGTATTGATCTTGTGGGTTTATGAAGATTTGATTATATCCAAAAAATCCATCCATAAAGGATAACAAATCATGTCTAGCAGTGGAATACATGATCATGTCGATGTTAGGAAGAGGAAAATCGTCTTTTATGGAGGCTTTATTCAAGTCTCTAAAATCCATACATACCCTAACACAATTATCGGGTTTAGCCACTTCAAAAATGTTTGATATCCAAGGAGAATAATTGATAGGGTGAATGAAACCTATGTCAAGGATTTTTTCAAGTTCTCCTTTAACATGCAAGGCTATCTTAGGGTTCATCTTCTGAATCTTTTGGTGAATGAGCTTAGATTTTTCAGCAAGGACAATGTTATGACTAACTATTTTTGGATCTATTCCAAGCATATCAGAATGATTCCAAGAAAATAGTTTAGGAAAAGCATGAAGGAAGGTTGCCAGATCCTCTTGTTCTTCATCCTCAAGGAAATTTCCAATGTTAATGGCTTTGTCTTTATCCTCAATGTTCATTGGTATGTCAAGAGTATCCCCTAAAGGGAGTGCATTTGACTTAGGAATTTCAGGATCATATGGTTCCAAGAGTGTGGGAGTGTCATTAATGTCATGAACGGTGGGCTCAGAACTTATCACAGAACAAGAGGTATTTCTCTTGGAGAAAGAAGTCCTATCCAAAGCACCTAACAAGTGTTTCAAATCTTCATCATCATGAACATAGGTGAATAGTGGAGAATCCATGTCAATGAATCCGGTATGCTTAAGCATGAGATTGTTTCTTGGTGTGTGTTTGATAGAGTTGATGTTGAGAGAGGGTCGTTGATAAGCTTATTTAGTTTTAGAAAAGGAAAACTTGAGACCGGTCTTAGTTCCTTGCGTATTAGGTTCAATGGGTACACGAATGCCTTTCTCATGCTTTCCATATCCTTTACCATTCTATCCTAATTGTTTCACAAGATCATAACCATGTCCATAATTTTTTTCCATTTCTTGTGGCTTAGGTGGTTTTTGATAATCTATCTCATCAAAATTTTGTGTATATGTTGCATTTTCTTCCAAAAGAGATGAGGTAGATGTGTGGGAAGGGTGTTCTTCATGTCGGGTAGAGAGGATAATTGATTGATCTTGTTGGTCATCCTCTTTTCATGTGACAATACACTCACCCATAAATGAAGGTGTGAATTCTAAAGATCCCCAATCATCAGCAAGTAAATTAAACCTAGATATGTCTTCTAGTTGATTCTTCTCAAAAGGGGCAATATTGGAGGTGGGAATTAAGGTATTAAGAGGGCTTGATGTTCCCATTTCAAGTTGTACGAAACTTTCAAGCTTGGTTTCTATGTCAATTTGATAAACTTTGTTATTATAGACATATTTCATTTTTTGATGAAGGGTTGAGGGTATTGCATGCATCTCATGTATGCATGTTCTTCACAAGAGGAGACTACAAGAAATGTCATAGGGCATGAAATGAATATGAGTTTGAAGTGTAACCATTCTGATTGTAATGGGTAAGGTGATGACATCAAGGGGTTACTTTGTAATATTATCAAATCCTCTAATGGACAAGGAATCAGATTGGATTTGCGATATATCCACATGTAGCCTATCATGAAGCTTCACACTGCACACATTTAGGGTAGAGCCATTGTCAATGAGGGTCTGTTTGATGCCTATTTGATCATATTGGGTTATTATCATAAATTCTTCATTTTTTTTTCATAATTCTAATGGAGGGAGCTCATGTTGATAGAAATTAATGTCCACATTATATGTGTTTGTTTCGTGTAGGAGAGCTGCCACATAATTAGCATTTGTACCATGAGGGACCACTATCTGTTGTAATGTTTTTTGAAGCATAGAATGATAGTTAGGGGAGTTCTGAAGAAGATCCCAAAGGGATATCTTGGCAGGATTATTCTTAAGTTGTTCCACCAAATCACACTCCCTAAGTTGTGGGTTTAAACGAGGTGTGCCAAGTAAGATGGGGTTGGGAAAGGGTAAGGATGGTGAGGTAGTTTTTTGTTGGGGATGTAGGTTATTGCAAGTATAATGAGTGTGGGAAATGATATCATGCTTGGGAGGGTAAATGGTAAACTCAGGTTGGGATGGTGTTTGGGTTTTATGGGAGGGTGGGTAGAGAACAAGTTGAGGTTGGATGACATTTGCGTCTTTTGTTTGGGGTTTCTCACAAAAAACCGTAGTGTATGAGTTAGTTGAAATGAAATCATAAAGAACTTAATCCAACATACCCATATCATCACAACTAAAAGTTTTGGGAGATGGGCTATCATTGGTGGTTTTAGCTCTATCATCACAAACCTTAGTGGATGAACTTAGTGAGAGGAAGCCCTGAAGAGCTTCGTCTAACTTATCTAAGTCATCACTACTAAAAGGTTTAGATGATATAGTTTTCCTAAAGTGAAGAAGTGTGTGCATGGTTTCATGTGATGTTTCTATGTTTTTGTTTTCATGTTCCACTGAATTTGCTTTAAAATAACTAGAAACTAAAGTTGAAAATGAAACTTGTAAAGATATAATGCTATACAAAAAATATCATCAATATAAAAGATATTTAAGCTAATGTCAACCATATAACATAAATTAACTGATCTGAAATAGAGCATAAACAGTAACAAACATAAAGTGCAAAAACTAGCAAATAAATTCAGGAATTACTGATGAAAAATGTGTACTAGGACTAGGTTGCCCAAGGTGGCGACTTAGTCCCAGTATGGGTTTTTTTGATTTTTTTCTGGGTTTTCTGATGAAACACGCAATGTTCTAGAATGTAATGTGTAGCACTATATGGTATATGCAAAATTTCTCTATTATGCAAGGAAATACATGTAAAAATGAGTCTTGTTCACTAAGGTAAAGTATGAAACCCTAGCATTCCTTTTTAAATAATGCAACATACAATGCAATTCTAAAAGAAGAAGTTCTTAGGATGCAAATGTAGACTAAATCAGAAGGAGGTTCACCAAAATGAACCACACAATTTATGTTTCATGGGTAAAGGGATGGGTCCCCTACAAATTTCTAGGGTTTTCACCTAGAGGGAAGAGGTTATCCCTTTGTGATACATAAATTTTATGATTCATTCAATTGTTAGGGATTGAATAGGGTTGGAATGATAATGTGAAGTATGCTAAATGGTAAAATCTGATAAATAAATATAACTATGGTATGGAAGCTAATGAAGACTATATTATTTGGGTATGTGCAGGATCATGATGGGCCAAAAAGTGGCGATATGTAAGTGATATGATGGCCCATGTGGCTGACTACTTTTTCTTTACCCAAAATTGATGAAACGAAAAGGGTTTTTAAAGGAGATTCTCAGATTTCCATCAATATAAATTATGATTTACTTTGAATTTAATAAATAATTATTATTCATTTTCTATTTGAATTATGACAAAAGTCTTGATTAATAGGTTGATTGAAAAACATCTATAGCTTTCAAACGGTATCACATTTTTTTAATCCAAAACATGTGTCAAATTATATTTTTCGCATACTATAGGATTTAAAAAAAAAAATTGAATTTATGAAGGTTTGACCAAGTTAAGGTGGTTAGACATATGAGTTTTTATATTTTTAAAAATTTGTAATAAAAATTTCATAATTAATTATTTACTTGGAAAAAAACTACAAAAAAATATGCATCACATCTAGACATGAGTCCTATACGTATATCTAAAATCTTATAAAAAAATATTATCATTTTATTGTGGTTAGGGTGGTTAGACAGACACCTACTTATTTTTTCCCTGAATTTTAAGCACAACTGCATTGAAATTTCAAATTTTCACCAAATATTTTTTATTATTTTTTAAATAAACCTAGTAGTTTAGAAACTACATTCAATCTGCTGTAGATTCTATTCTTACATATTTTTTAAATAATATAGATAACTTATTCAAATTTTTACATCAAGTTTCCTAACTCTGATTTTCTAATTTTTTATTGCCACTTAAGGGTCTATTTTTTCCATGATGATCTTGCACATAACCATTTGAAAACACATGATGTAATGCAACAAGGATAAAGTAAAGACAATATACAACAAGATAACCAAATAAATCAAAAAAGTGCACCTAGAAACTTAAGAGGGTTGAGGTAGAGATTGCATAAGCCTCGGAAAATCTAGAAAATCTGAGTTTATGCCCGTTGGGACACTTACACCAAGCTAGGCGACCTAGTCCCTTCTCTAGAAAACTACTCCAAACTCCACTCTAGCCAACTGGGTGCTCAAATCTACAAAAAATCTTTGATAGAAACCTCTAGTGGGACTAGGTCGCCACTATTGGCAACCTATTCCCTTTCAACCTTTTGGGAAAACTGAAAGTGGATACGGAGGTCTATGGTCTGCACTCTAATTCTCCACTAAAATCCGGACTCAGACCCACAAAATCACCTACAAAATAGAGTATATTTTGGTTTCTAATGTGGGTTTTTCCTTGGTCAAACCCCTAGTTTGTATTTAAACTTGGAAAGAGATAGAGAATTTATATAAACCCTAGCCCTAAGTGTGTCTAGAACTAGGAAAACCTAAAAATAAGACAAAACCCTATTCTATTGTGCTAGAATAGGATGCATGTAAGATATTTGAATGATGCAAGATTTCAATCCAAGAAACCCTAAAAAATTACAAATGAATGTGAAAGGAATGCAAGATGGGATGTAAACCTCAAATTTGAAGATAGGTTGAAAAATGGAAGATGGAGTCGCTTTGAAAACAATCTTTGGGTGTGATTTGGTGGCTAGTTGCACCTCCTCAACCTAGATTTCTCCATGATTCTCCATAGGAATGCATGTTCAATCTTTGGAAATGTGATATCTTGAATGGGAGGTGAGGTTGAAGACCTACAAAAGCCCTAGTTTGTTGTCCAAAAGCTTCAACTTTGCTGTGAAAAAGAGATGAAACTTCTTGAGGAAGATGTTTTGCACTTGATTCTTGAAGTTGCTTGTGAAAAATGACCAAGAGAGAGCAAAAATGACCTGAGAACAAGTATTTATAAGAAAAAATACCTAATTTCTGGTTATTTTGACTTAAGAGGCCGACACCCATCAGGAATTTTTAGCAAGATAGACATTTTTCTGTTTAAAAGTGCAAAAATCCCTAAAAAGGACTAGGTCGCCAACTTGGGCGACCTAGTCCCACCAAGGGTTTTTGAGGTGGGATTGGTGATATTTAGATAATTTTTATGTTTTTTTTTGGGGCTTGCATAATTCCTTAGGTAAAGTAAGCCTCAAATTCAAAAATAACGAACCTTAGGGGCCTATAAATGTTGTTTTAGGATGATTATTGATGAAAGGGGACCAAAAGTAGGACCAAAATGGGCACAAAATTGTCATTTTCTTCAAAGGTATACATTTTTTGGAAACACACCAAAGAAGAGTGGTAAGCTTGAGGTGGAGAACCCTACCACAAAGAATGAGGTAGAAAAATTGTTAGAAAAGTATGAATACATTATGTTAGAGAATGTACCAGATGGATTACCACTAGTCTAGAGTATTAGTAATCATATAGACCTAATACTGAGAGAAATTTTTCCAAACAAGACAACACATAGGATGACACCGTCAAAGAATGTAGAATTGGACTAAAAGATACAAGAGTTGTTAAAGAAAGGATTGATCAAAGAAATTTTAAGCCCATGTGCGGTACATGTTGTACTTGCACCAAAGAAAGATGGAGGGTGGAGAATGTGTACAGATTTAGGAGCAGTCAATAGGATCAATGTCAAGTATAGATTCTCAATTCTAAGAATGGATGACATTATGGATTGTTTGAGTGGAGCAAAGTATTTCACAAAGATTGACCTAAAGAGTGGATACCATCAAATTAGAATCAAAGAAGGAGATGAATGGAAGATTGTATTTAAGAAAAATGAATGATTATATGAGTGCTTAGTAATTCCTTTTGGATTGACCAATGCATTGAGAACTTTCATGAGATTGATGAATGAGGTATTGACGAAATTCTTGGGTAAGTTTTTCATTGTATATTAAGATGATATTCTATTTTTTTAGTAAAAATAGATAAGAACATTTGCGGTACATCAAAAAAGTATTGTAGAGGTTGGGAGAGGAAAAGTTGAGTTGATTAATGTCAAGAAGTGTAGTTTCATGAAGAAAAAATTGGTGTACTTGGGTTTTATTATTTCTACTAAAGGATTGAAGATGGACCCTTAGAAGGTTAGAGAAATTGTTGAGTGGTCTACATCATTGAACATTCGAGAGGCAAGATCATTCCATGGATTAGATAGTTTCCATTGAAATTTTATCAAAATATTTAGTATCATTTATAAACCAATGATAGAGACAATGAGAGGAGATAAGAAAGACTTTAAATGGACATTCAAAGCACAAAGAAGCGTTGAATTGTTGAAATGGAAAGTAACAAAACAACCAATGTTAGCATTACTATATTTTGACAAACTATTTGAAGTTGATTGTGATGCAAGTCAAAATTAAATAAGAGTAGTGTTGAGTTAAGAAGACCTATAGCTTATTTTAGTGAGAAGTTGAATGATTCTAGAAGGAGATATTCAATTTATGACCAAGAATTCTATGCCATAGTTCAATCCTTGAAGAAGTGGAGACATTACCTATTTCCTAAGGATTTTATGTTGTATATTAATAATCAAGCCTTGTAGTGTTTGAATAGTCAAGGGAAGTTGAACCAAAGACATATGAGATGGGTGGAGTTCTTGCAGAGTTATACATTTTTGTTGGAACATAGGAGTGGAAGTCAAACAAAGTTGTGAATTCATTTAGTAGAAGGATGAATTTACTGATAAAGAAGAGGATAGAAGTACTAGGTTTTAAATAATTGAAGCACATGTATGAGGATGATGCAAAAAACTTTGAAGCTTGAAGAGTAGTGATAGACCGGAGCCAATGATTGGACTATTTCATTCAAGAAGATATGGTGTTTAAAGTAAATCAATTATGTATTCTGAGGAGTTCAATGAGAGATAATTTCATCAAGGAGAAGCATATTGGAGGACTAGTAGGACATTTTGGAGTGGATAAGATGGTAGCTTTGGTGATTGAGCATTATTTTTGGCTATAGATATAAAGGATGTCAAGAAGTATGTTCATATTTGTAAAAATATTCAAGTTGAAAAAGGAAGTAATCAAAATACTAGATTGTACAAAGCTTTGATAGTATTGGAGAGACCCAGGGAGGATATAAGCATGCATCTCATATTAAGATTGCCAAGAAAACAAAGAGGACATGATTTTATAATGGTATTAGCGAATAGATTTTCTAAAATGGCACATTTCATTCCTTGCAAGAAGACTAATGATGGTGTGCATGTTGTTGACTTATTTTTCAAGGAGATTGTGAGATTGCATGGATTACCTAAGAGTATAGTTTCAGATAGGGACACTAATTTCATTGGATACTTTTGGAGAACTTTGTGGAAGAATATGAAAATAGACCTAAAGTTTAGTTCAACATATTGCCCACAATAAAATGGACAAAATAAAGTGGTAAACAGAAGTTTGGGTAACCTATTGAGATGTTTGGTTGCAGACAAATTAGGGAATTGAGAGATAATTGTACCGCAAGAAGAATTTACATACAATAATTTAGTGAACTTGAGTATAGGGAAGACACAATTTGAGATTTTGATAGGAGTACATCTCGGAGGAGTTGCAGAGATGAGGGGCATTACTATGGAGAGTAAGAAGAGTGTGGAAGCAAAAGAGTTTGTAGGATTCATGGAAACATTGCATAAATAGGTCCAAAAGAATTTGGGAGACATGAACATTAAGTATAAGGAGAAGCCAAATGAGAAAAGGAAACATAAGGAATTTTTTGTTGGAGATGAAGTGATGGTATATCTCAGAAAGGAAAGATTTCTAGTTGAAACATACAATAAGTTGAAGATGAGGAAGCTTGGACCTTGTAAGATTCTAAGGAGGTTTGATTCTTGAAATATATATGAAGTGGAGTTACCGAAGACACTAGGTATATCACCTAAATTTTCAATAGTGCAAATATATATGAGTATCGTTAAGGATAGTCAAGTGGCAGTAGTATAGAATTTGATTTGAAGGAGCAGTTACCACACAAATCACTAGAGGAAATTGAGAAAATTTTGTATACCAGAATCAGAAGGACTACGAGGAACAATAAATACAAAGAATACCTAGTGAAGTGGAAACGAAGACAGTGGAGGATTCATCATGGATTTCTCAAGCTGAGGTGGACCACTTTGGTTTTCCTCTAGCCCCTAGCAAGTGAGGGACTCACTTTTCTTCCACCCCTGGGTGTCTAATGCAGGAGCGCCCCTAGTTCTAAAGTAATCTTGTATCTAAAAAAATAATTTATTTTCTTGTATTTCAGTCTATAGAAGTTTCATCATTTCATTTTGCATTTCACGGCATTATCGTTTCTCAACTTGTGGAGTAGGATATAGCATCTACATGAGGTCATCTACAATGTATCCATATTTTATACATTTGCATTTGTCTATCAAAATTTACCACTCTCAGAATTTCATTATAAATTACAGTCAGAGCATTTGGGGCTGGCCTGGTCCAGATTTCATAGTGTTAACCTATTCCATAGCTTGTGGAGCTTAATGGAACATCATACAATCATTTTGGTCCAATGGGATCTATCTTGGAGATTCACAATTCATTTCATTTCATGAAGGATTATCTTCTTATGTTTTGAGGTTGACCTTTACATTAATCATTCATCAATATTTGTAAGCCCTTGTCATTGATGCAGACCTTTATTAGAGCTAGATAATTATATTTAAGATCATTTTTAATTCATTGTAATCATTCATGAGTAGAGTAGTTAGTATTTTCATGATTATAGTATAGAATTTTAACATTACCCCATTGAGGGACTATAATAAGGCCTTGGACTAGTTGTAATGCTAGGTGTCCTTGCGATGGACCTATGATCCATGTTTATTCGCCCATGAGGCATATGATGTCTATAAGATTTCCAATTCAATAAATATTCATATTTGTAGAATACTTTCTTGTGTTATTATTTTTGTGTTGACTCTAAGCTTCATAGTTTGGACTATTCTTTCTGAACCCTCAATCCATAACTACACCAAAAATGAACCTTAGTGATTATGTCAAATTGAAAATTTGGAGTGAATAAATGATGTGACTTTTCTTCTTTGAAATTGATGATATGAAAATGTGTGTATAATTTAATTTGATTGGTTTAGCTATAAGGTTTTACAAAATGTATTGACTTGTGAAATGAGTGTGTAGGTTAACTTCCATGGCCAATGGAAGCAGAGGTATCCATAGAGACCCAATGTATTTTACCATGTCAAATCAGACTATGGTCCATTTGGAGGGACTATAGTTTCATAAATTTAATGAGTTATTTTTGTAATGTGGAATTGTGAATGATTGTTTATTTAAGTTCTAGTTTTCCATGGCCTATTAAGATGTGATTTGGAATCCTTGATGGAAAAACTCGTTTTTAACCTTTTTGGTCTTTTTGAGGGGTTAAAAAGTGACATTTTTTTTAAAAAATTCATGAGTTTTAGGATCCTAGGACATGTACCTATGATTTGTGTACCTTTTTAGCCCAAAATCTTGAGCAAATTCCTAGGTATGACACCTTTTTGAATTCCTTAAAGACTGTTGATCAGTTTAAGATTTTTAGGGAGTGGGATAGAGACTTGTCACATTCCATTCCCACTCCTACAAGCTCATTTATGAGATTTGATAATCCCACAAGGTGCTCATAGATGTGTCAGCCACCTTTGTAAGGTTTATGAGATAAAGTGTATGAGTACACTCCTCATTTTCCAAAGTCTCACACATGTGTGAGCACTTGTGGGAGAACAAGCCTTGGAGAGTTCATGGGAAGGTGAAAAGTGTCACCTCTTCTAGTGTAGGGAAATGAATACCCTTGCTTTTTCACACTTTTTTGGGCCCGCCTTGCTATATTTATCTTTATTTATGTCTTAATTGGTTCTATTTTCTATCCACAAACCTAATAAACTATATCTTTTCCTAGCAAATCTTGAAAAACATTAATGGATAAATGATAATTTAATGATTTTGGTTGAGTGTCCCTAATTTTTAGGTCAATAATAAAACACCACATAGGGAATCCTTGTCCCCCTAAGGTCTTGGGACCCCCTTCTCAGTGGAACCTTACTTGGGCACCTTTTTGGAGTCTATGCCCCAAGTTTTCAGGACTTGGGACTAAGACGCCACCTAGGGCATCTTAGTCCCCCTTAAGATTTTTTCAAGATTTAATTTCAAATCTTGGTGGGATTTGGCCTCCTTTAATTAGTTAATTCATATGTTGGATTTTTTTGGTGTAATTTTGAGATATTAAGCATGGATAAGTATAAATACAAGGTTCATTCACTCATTTTCATAACGATTTTTTTGTGAGATCATTCCTAATAGCATATTTGATTTCACAAGAGCATTCAAGAGCAATTCTTCAAGAATTTCAAGCCATCATCAAGATTCAAACATCATATCAAGGATATTAGATTGCATCATATTTGTTTTAGAGCTAACATTTGTGATGTAGGGTTTTGATTCAAGCAAGCAAATTCAAGTCAAGATCTATCAAGCATTCATTGGATTCAAGATATGCATTCAAGCTAGCCATTTCACACAAGTTTGTAAACTTAAGAGAAAGGTTTTTTTGAGTTGTAACATTTCATGTTGTTCATTCACCATTTCCCTCCATTTCATTCCATTTCAAGGTTTAATTACCAACAAGGGGTTTGACTAAGGCAAACCCACATTTACTAACAATCAACAATTTTTTCCCCTCTTGTGTATTTGTGATTACAAATTTAGGTTGAAGACTTCAAGATCATTTGGAGTGAAAATTTAAAAAGTTGCAAACTTGCATCACAAGTTCATCATCCTCATGGAAACTCACCTACATGCCAGACTCAGAAGATTCAGAACTTGAGATCTGAGAAGAAGGAAGTGCAAACCTTGGACCTCGGGACCACATTCAGAGATTTCAAAAATTTAGAATCGGACTAAGTTGCCACCTAGGGTGTCTTAGTCCTCCTCAGGTCATTTTTCAAAAATTATTTCAGATTCGGTTCTGACATCCAAAGATTATGCATTTGGCTCAAAAAACAACAGTGGGACTAAGAAAATATTAAGGCCATCTTAGTCCTCCATAGCACTTTTTGACAACTTCTTTGCATTTCCAGAAACCTCATTACATTTCCAAATCTTCTAGGTACACATACCTAACTTGTTGTTGCATAATTTCATTATTTGCATCAATCATTTAACTTGCATTATTAGGTTTTGTAAGTTGAATGCTTATTTGTCTTTTCCAAGCTTTTTCTTGGTGGTGAACCCCTCAAAGCTTAAAATAACCCTTCCTAGGTCTTCCTTGTTGACAATTGACTCACCTTTGAGGTTAATATTCAACCCAATTAGGATTCCTAGGACAATATCGAATGACCTAAGGAGAATAGGTGAACACACACCCTATTTTATTTACGGTTCATTTTGTTGAACCCGACATCTTTGAGCATTCATTTTCTGATTTGAAGTCCATTAAAGTCCTTGATCTAGGTTGCATTCATTCTTGCATTGCATCTTGCATTAGTGAAATTGCATCTAGGGTTTCTCATACTTAGTGAAATTGCATCTAAGGCTTCTCATATTTGAATTAGTGAAAGTGCATATATGCTGCATTTTTGCTTTCTTGCATCATCTTATCTGATTGAAAAACTAAAAACTTTCATTTTTCATCATCCTAATTGCATTTAGAAACATTATTATTGCATTCAATTGCTTGTCACTAGTTCATTTTTCTTGCATTCATTTGTATATTTTTATGTTTCCAAACACCAATTCCCTAAATAGGTAACCTAAGAACACCGTAGACAATCCATAATTTCCTATTTTTTTCTGAAAAAAAAACCTCTACTAGGACTAAAGCACCCTTATAGGCATTTTAGTCCCTTTCAATGTTTCTAGATTAGAATCCTCTTTGTTGTTTGTTGTTTGTTCCAATACCTGGAACCTCAAAATCACACCAGTAGGACCAAGACTCCATTACTAGTTTCTTAGTCCCTATTTACTTTGAATTTCCAATTTTTAGGGTTTGTAATTGCTTTTCTGTGCTTTTTTTTACTGCCTTCAGTTTTCTGTTTCAGTTTACAAAAATGTCGTTATATCGATTTATTTCATTTCAAGTGTATTTAGTCAATCGTACATTATGGATAGTGCTTTGGAAATTTTTGGATGTCCCTAAAATATTTGGTAGATGTGTCAAGTTATGCATTTGGTAATGATCTTAATGACATTGAACACATTCATTCTCAATCAAGTCTTAATGCATATCCTCCTCATGATTTTGACATCGTTGGAGAATATGATGATAGCATGAATATGTTCCCAAATGATTTCCTTAACAACCTTGAAGATAATGCATCCTTTTTATCCATCCATGAAACAACCAGATCCCCCTACAATACCACATCTTGAGATGTTTGGTTACTTACATCCCAAAACTAAAAAAAAAGTTGAACCTAAGTTCCCTACAATAGGTGAATCTAGTTCCTCTAACCAACAAAATACTCAATCGTCCTATGATAACAAAGTAGCAAACACTTCAATCAACCTAGAAGAAACATATGGAAAATGATTCACAATCTTGAGTAAACAAGGATGTGATAAAACAAGTGAACATGAAATTCACCAACTCCTAGAGAAAATTCCAACTAATGGAAACACAAAAGGGTTAGGATATCGAGATCCCCCTCACAACGTAAGCATTCCTAAAGAATACCTAAGGCTTCATAGTGATGGTACGGTGATCTTTGATTCTCCCTCTGATATGAATGTCTTTCTTCCTAAAGAAAAACCAATGATTCATAACAATGAAAAGGATGATAGGATCACCCTAGGTTTGCTCCCTCAACCTTCAACTAGAGGATTTGATGAATCTAGCAAGCGTAAGAGGCTTTACAATTTACAAAAGCTAAATTTTCCTTGTCCGCCACCTAAAAGTGAAAGGAAACTATAATTGCTTTTGAACAAAGAACTAGTAAAATTACCACCAATAAAAGACAAACTAGTGCTATAGCCTAAATATGCAAAATTTCCCCTTTGACGATACCACCGAACTCTCGAACACATTACCGATGAGTTTCATGAATTCAAGTTAGTATTACAAAACTTTCACTTTCATGGTAATGATTTCTATGTAGTGATTGCTTAGCATATCCTTTTTTCATGTAATAGTTCTAGAACATTATATTCTCACTATTATATGATCTTTCTCATCACCTACCTCGGCTCATTCTTATCTTACACAGTGTGGGCAAGAATTAGATAGCCTTGTCCTAGTATTTCATTTCTCATTGTCCCTTCGGTTCATTGTCTACCTTTTTCTTATATAGACTAATATTGGGATATGAATAACCTACTTTGGGCTGACATGCAATTGCTTTACTAGTATTTTTGCTTTCCTTTTTTCTTTTCTTTTGTGTGATTTCACATATGTAATGTGATCCCCCATGACATTTTGTTTGATGTTCTCTCTTTCTTTGTGCATTCCTCTATTTGTACATTCATTCTTCTATATGTTGTAAGCTTTTTCCTTTGCATTGATCTTTGTCTTTCATTTTCATTTTTTTTCTTGTGTTTTCCTTTTGGGGATGATGCAAGGTTTTGAGACACCCTATGTCTCTTCCATGTTGACCCAAAAGGTTTTTCATTTTTTTTCACTCTTTGTTTCATTCTTCTAGTTCTATGTGTATTTGAGGAATGATGACAGTTCTGAGCTCTCTAATATCATTGCAGCATAGATACTGACCCTGAATCTACATATCCCTTATGTGTTTCTGGGGGGCAACCCTCTTTTCCATTCTCTTTTACATGTTTTTCTACTTTAAATTAATTTCTCACAGCATGGTGTTTAGCAATTTCTTTAAAGTGGGGGGCATACATTGGCATTATTTCGGCATTATTTTGGCATGATTTTATTTGCATTTTTATTTTTCATGTTCCTTGATGTGATTTTATTATTTTATGTGATGTGTTTTCCTCTTTGTGGTGACATTGGCAGTAATTTCCTTCAAGATCATGATCTATCTTAGCATATTACATTCCTCTTAGTGGTGATGTGACACACTGCATTCCTGAGTTGCAAATCATTTATCCTTTGATTGACCCTCTCTTGGAGACATTAGGAACAATGTCCCCTAAGATTAAGACCTTGCACAAACTAACAAAAATCCCTTCGAACATCCCTCTTTCTTGTTGCATTGCATTTTCTCTTTTTGTACCTTATTAAATTCATGGAGGTATGGCTTTGATATGGTTCCATGGGGCTCACCTAGTGAACAACTAGCTTCACTAGCCCTTGCGAGCATGCATTTTTGTACCTTATTAAATTCATGGAGGTATGGCCTTGATATGGTCCCCTAGGGCTCACCTAGTGAACAACTAGCTTCACTAGCCCTTGTGAGCAAGCATTTTTGTCCTTATCATAGTCATGGGGTATGACTTTGATATGGACCTCTTGGGGCTCACCTAGTGAACAACTGGCATCACTAGCCCTCGTGAGTATTCATTTTGTTTGCATAGTGGATAGTGCATTCCACTTGTAAACCTTTTTGGACAAACAGCTTAGACCCATCCCATAGCACGCTGGATAGCCAGTCGAAGCTTGATTCATTGCTTTTTTCCTTTTTTGTTCCTTTTTTGTTCCTTTCTTTGATGGTGTATGTTTGTGATCTGGTTATGGCTTCATATATCATACTCATGTGTGTTCCTTTATGCCTATGTTGGTTTTCCATATGATCTTTATCTTGGGGGCTTGGCCACCCTCTTGGTCATTGTCATCCTATCTTACTAGCATTCGTACATTTGAACCCCTCTTGATTGTGTGGTTGGCTACTTTAGTGTGATTTTGAAGGCAAGTTCATCCTCTCACTAAAGTGGAGGCTAAATGAAGTGTAGGAAAATGCATGCCCTTACATTTTCACACTTGTTTAGGAATACCCTAATTTTTTATCTTTATTTATTTCTTAGTTGGTCCTATTTTGCATCCACAAGCCTAATAAACTATATCTTTTTTTTGGAAAATCCTCACAAACATTAATGGATAAATGATAATTTAATGATTTTGGTTGACTTTCCTTAACTTTTGGGTCATGAATAAGACACCACCTAGGGTATCTTTGTACCCCTAAGGTCTTGGGATCCGCTTTTCAATGGAACCTTAATTGGGCTCCTTTTTGGAGTTTGTGCCCCAAGTTTTCAGGACTTGGGACTAAGATGCCACCTAGGGAATCTTAGTCCCCCTTAAGCTTTTTTGGGGATTTAATTTCAAATATTGGTGGGATTTTTCCTCCTTTCATTAATGAATTAATATTTCGGCTTTTTGTGGTGTAATTTTGGGATATTAAGCATGAATAAGTATAAATACAAGGTTCCTTCACTCATTTTCATAATAAGTATTTTGTGAGAGCATTTCTAATAGCATAATTGAGTTCACAAGAGAATTCAAGAGCAATTCTTTAAGAATTTGGAGCCATAATCAAGATTTAAGAATCATATCAAGGAGATTCTTGCATCATGTGTGTTTTAGAGCTAACATTTGTGATGTAGGGTTTTGATTCAAGCAAGCAAATTCAAGTCAAGATCTATCAAGCATTCACTGGATTCGAGATCTACATTCAAGCTAGCCATTTCACACAAGTTTGTAGACTTCATAGAAAGGGTTTGGTGAGTTGTAACATTGCATGTTTTTCATTCATCGTTTCCGTCCATTTGATTCCATTTCAAGGTTTAATTACCAACAAGGGGTTTGACCAAGGAAAACCCCCATTTACTAACAATCAACAAGTTTTTTCCCTCTTGTTTGTTTGTGATTACATATTTAGGTTGAAGACTTGAAGATCATTTGGAGTGGAAAGTTTCAAAGTTGCATCACAAAGTTGTCATCTTCACAGAAACTCACCTACAGACCAAATTCGGAAGATTCGGAACCTGAGATTTGAGAAGAAGGAAGTGCAAACCTTGGACCTTAGGGCCACATTTGGAGATTTCAAAAATTTAGAACAGGACTAAGTTTCCACCTAGAGCATCTTAGTCCTCCTCCGGTCATTTTTTAGAAAACAATCAGATTCGGTTCTGACATCTGAAGATTCTACATTTTCCCCAAAAAACAATAGCGAGACTAAGACAATAGTAAGGGCATATTATTCCTCCATAGCACTTTTTGGTAGCTTCTTTTCATTTCCAAAATCCTCATTACATTTCTATAACTTCCAAGTACACATACCCTAACTTGTTGTTGCATAATTTCATTTCTTGCATCATTCATTGAGCTTGCATTTTTAGATTTTGTAAGTTGAATGCTTATTTGTCTTTTCCAATCTTTTTCTTTGTGGTGAACCCCTCAAAGCTTAAAAGAACCCTTCCTATGTGTCCCTTGTTGAGAATTGACTCACCTTTGAGGGTTATAGTCAATCCAATTAGTATTTTTAGGAAATTATCGAATGAACTAAGGAGAATAGGTGAACACACACCCTATTTTTTTTTGGTTCGCCTCCCCATTCAAAGAATTCAAAATTGAATTCCTATTTATCATCCACAAAAGAATGAAGTGGGGATTTTTGGATTTCTTTTGGAATTCTAGATGAAAGAGTTGAAGGAAGAATCTTGGAGCTCTTCCTCAACCACCATACCTTGAAAATTTTCTCATTGAGGTAGGTGTCATGTCCTATACATTTTAGATAATGGTATTTCAATGCATTAGTTATTCTTCTTTAAAAAAAATCTCATGTGTGTTGTTTTGTTATGTGGGATGGGTGTGTTGGAGTTTCTCTCTCTAAAGGTGGGAAAAATTCCATGTGAGTGATTGAGATAGGGGGAACCATCATTAGGGTAGTCTCACTCCTTAGGAGTGATATGGGTATAAGTACCCATTATATTATGTATTTGGAGTTTGGGTGGCTGATCTAGAGATATAATGGCTAGTAATGTATAAGTAGGATGGGAACGGAAGTTACCATGTTATGATTAGAAAAAATATATACCCCCTTGATTGAGTGTCCCCTATTCTCTACCTAGGATAGCGATGAGAAGGTTCCTATGTGTGTTGAAACCCTTGGTGTGGGTGTTTTCTACATGTATGTGTGTTTCCATTTCTTTATTTTTTTGAGAAATTGTTTGTGTGTACCCGGATTCAATGGATACCTCCTAGCTCAGGGTGTCTTTCTAAAATCCTAGGATGGGTGGTGATCATACCATTGGTCTCATAAAGTTATGTGTCCTCTTGTGTGGGTTGGAAACTCATGGGAAAACATGAAAATTTGATGAAGTTATATCACTTGGGTTTTTGGCCTATTATTGTATGGTAGAAGAATTATGTTTGCACAATATAATTGTATTAAGTATGAAGTGCAGAAATATTAATATAAAAGAGGTTATTGCATTGTGTTTTAAGTACAATATATATTTCATTTGAGAAAATAAGATCCTTTCTTGTTTAAAAGGAAAATAAGTATTCTTGTATGAATAGAACATATACTTTTGTTATAAGATATCATAAACCCTTGGATCGCGACAACTATGTTATCTTTTTAACAAGCTTAAAACATTTTTTCACAAAAACTTATATGCTTTATGTTAAAATGAATATATTGTCCTTTTAAAGGTTTTATATATGTATTTTTGTTTCAAAGAAAAATAAAATTATATACCACTCTATCATCAAAACTATATTAGTTCTATGGATAACACTCTATAGTTTAAGTTTAAAATAATAAACTATGTTATCTATAAAAAATTATACTTTCTATGGATAACACTCGATGCCTATAGTCTAAGTAATAAATTGTGTTATATGTACTTATACATTCTTCTTTTTTGTTATGTACACACAATGCAAATATCATAGGAAAGAAGTTTTTTCCTAAACTACAATATTTATATGCTTTAAAAAACCATTACAATATTTTGTTCTTATGAAGAAGAGAGGTAAGAAGTATGAAACATTAGACTCGAACAGATTAGATAGTTAAATCAAGAATATATTATTCAACCTATAGTACATAAATGCACAACTAATATATACATCTACTAAAATTTTCATTAATATATCCTAATTAAAATATTTATGAAACCGATCTCTTTTAGAAGTAAATATATAAGGAAGAGAAAAAACATTATGTTTTCCTAGGTTTTAAATAAATGGTTCAGGCCTTGAGTGGTAAATATATATATGTTTCATGGATTTAAGAATGATATACTATGTTTTCTTTAGCAGACATAATTAAAATAAGAATAACAATTACCTGGATAATTAAGAACTATAAGATTGCAAACTATCATTTTGTTGTCTACCTGAGTAGAGCTAAGGATTTTAGGGGATGTGCATATGTATGTAGATGCGAGCATATAAACAAGATGATTTGGGGAAAAGGTGGTTTTAACAGTAATATTAGGAATTTCCAGATTTTTCAGTGAAATAAGGTAAACCTCCTATCAAATACATGTTTTACCACATCCTTAATTACATAAAAAAAAAGTGATAGCTATTGAGGATAGGCGTGATTCTTTTCTACCTACCCTAGGCTCCATAATGGGGTGCAGCCCTGTAAAGAGATGGATCCTCTCATGAAAGGAATCGAAATAGTAAGTTTTTTTCTTCCAATACCTCTGACTTTCTCCCCATCTACTCTCTACTTCCCTTTACATCATAATCCTAGCCTTGGTCTCACTGTGGGTAGTTATATTCATACCCTCTCGATGGTAAAAAAAAATGGTTCAGGTTACAAGATAAGAAACAAGGGTATGGTTTCATGGAGGGGGGCTTTCTAAAAAATTTCAGTGGGTGTTGTTTAGATTTTTTAGGAATATTTTAAGGCTAGTGATCTCATGAATTCAATTTTGCAATTCAGCTTAAAAGTTTGAGCTCCAAAATTTAATGATCAAACTGGAGTATTTTTGGTTAAAATTGATAAATAAATAAAAACTCTCTCATTTTTAATTTTTTTTAGGAATTTAATATTTTAAGTGATAGACAAGTGGCAGAAAAAATTTCTAAAAAAATCATAAGCTGCAGGGGCTATTTCTAGCCCCACCTCAATTTCACCGCTAAAAGATTCATTTCTAAAAGGTAGGGGCTCCTATTTTTCTAGAAAAGATTCTAATTAATTCCGTAGCACAATTTTTTTTCTTCATGAGACCGCTTGATCCATGAAAATAGAAGCCCAAGCCCCCCCATGGGACCATATAATAAGAACCAATAAAAATATAAAGGAGAAACTCCTAATTACCGTTCGTCATTCAATTATCGTTCATTTCATGTTTATTTAATTCTCTAAAAAATTACATTTGATCCATTAAAAAAATTCATTTAATCAAATAGAAAGTTACAAAAGGACCAATATTAACTCGAAGGAAATTAAATGTGACTCTAGTAGCTTACAGAATTCTCCTCAAAGGCTAGTCCTTGACTGCGTAGCAAATTGTTCTCTTGAATCTAGATTTAGGAAAGTGGAGCTGACATGCCACCTATTAGGTGGATGGGATTCATCTTCTTGGAGACCTTCATGTCAATGAATGAATGATTTTGGGGGCAGTGCAACATAAATAAATAAAAATTAACGGGACTAATACTCTCCCTAAATTTTATCCTCCAATCGTAGTGAGCAGTGAAACCTAGTCAGGGTATTGCTCTTATCCACTTAGTGACCTATACTTACCTTCATTATTTTAATAATCTTTTCCAAGTGCCTTTTCATCTTGTGACCTGCATTGACCATTGGGTGTCATTTCTTTGAAAGTTGTTTTGATTTTACTATATTAATCACCCTTAATGAGTAATTTTGTGTAAAGTAAATAGAGATTTGTTATGATATTAATTTCTAGATTTAAATTTTTATATATAGAGAGAGTAGGAGAGATGGAGGGAGAGATGGAGTAAATAAGAGATGGAGATAATGGGATATAAATAGAGAGGGAGAGAGTTATATGGGAAGATAGAAATAGAGGGGGCAAGAGAGATAAAGGAGATGATAGATATAATTAATAGAGAGAGGGAGAGAGATAGAGAAGTGAGGAGAGATAGAGAGACATATAGGGAGGGAGAAACAATGTGTGTGTGTGAGTGAAAGAGATATAGACATAGAGATAGGGAAGGAGAAACAAGGAATGTGTGTGTCTGAGTGATAGAGATATTGAGATAGACTGAGAGAGATATTGAGATAGAAAAAGAGAGGGAGAGATAAATATAAATAGACAGAGAGGGAGGGAGAGAGTGAGATAAATATAGAGAGGATAAAGAAGTTGAGAGTCCTCTCTCCTTCCATCTCTCCCTTTATATATTTACCTCTCTCTATCTTTGTTTTTGTCTCTCACCCTCTTTATCTTTTGCAAGTTATTATTATCTCTCTATCTCTTCTTTATATCCCTATCTCTCCCTCTCTCCCTCTCCCTATCACTTCCTCTTTCTATATCTCTCTACTTCTCTCTCTTATCTCTATTTCTCTCCCCCCATCTCCCTCCCTGTCTATCTTTTTATACGTATCTATCTCCCTCTCTATCTCTCTCCATGTCTCTCTTACTCATACACACACACTCTGTGTTTGTCCCTCCCTAGCTCTAGATCTATCTCTATATTTATCTCTCCATATTTAAATGCTTACATATCTCCCTCTATCTCTATCTCATTATCTATCTATATCTCTCTACCCCTCTATATATCACTTCCTATCTCTATCTTTATATTTCTCTCTCCCTCTCTCATTCTCTCCCTCTCTATATATTTATCTCTTCCATATTTATCAATCCCTTTTTCCTCTCTATTTGTCTCTCCCTCTCCTTCTCTCCATATCTCCATTTTCATCTCTCTCTATATATATGTGTGTGTATCCCTCTCTCTATCCACATATCTCCATATCTCCCTCTCTCGTCATATTGCAAACATAGCATGAGCCTATTGATAATAGAGCCTTATTATCTTCTTGATTCAGAGGTTTTGTTAAGTTGTGTTTGAATCCCTATAAGCATATGCATAGTTTATTTGAAGCTATCACTTCTCCATTGAGACCTTTGTTGCATAAACATCATCGTTTTCTAAATGACCCACCAATTGACCTCATGTATACTACACAAATGTAAATAAAAATAGAACAAAAAATTCCCTAATTGACCTTCCACACTTCTTTGGTGTACCCATTACACACCAAGGTGTGATTACTAGTAATAATCTCTTCCAAGCACCTTTTCATCTTGTGACTTGCATTGACCCTTGCCATTTTCCTTGAAACTAGTTTTGATTTTATTATATAAATCACCCTTTTGAGTAATTTTATGTTAAATAAATGGAGATTTGTTATGATATTAATTTCTAGATTTATATTTCTATCTGTAAGATAGGAAAAATCAAGTAGCATAGATTAAGTGACAACCACAGCACTACCTAAGCCAAAATCCAATCTAAAACCAGAGAGAAAAAACAAGCATGAGGAATAAAATGAAATCATTCAAACAAAAGCACTCCCCACATTGAAGTTGTATCACCTCCCTTGTCTCTCCTCAAACAACATTTGAAATTTTTCCCTTAGATCATTGTGTATGTGTGCAAATAGCTACAAACAATAAGCATGAAAGTCAGAGATAAGTGGTTGTTCAATCAAAAATGGAGGAGAAAAGATTCTTTTATAGACAGCCATTTGAATGGACGGACGAGATCGAGCTTCTAGAAAGATTCCAAGATCAACAGTTGAGGATACTTGCATCACAGAGTAGTGGGCTAGGGACGGCTATGACATGGATGGTTAAGACTGAAAAGAGTCCAAAAGCAATCAATGACCAAGATTCGAAAATAAGATAGTGGAGGGAGATAATGGAAGAAATAAATAATAAATGAGAAAGAAATCTTTGACCAAGTGAAGGATAAATTATTTATTTAAATTATTTATTTGTGGCAAAAGAAAGTAGGCATTTAATTAAAATGATTTATGTAACCAATTTAATTAAATAGGAAGAAATGGATCTAAAGATAATTAAATAATTAATTTAAATTAATCATTTAATGGGGGAGAAGTGACAAGGGATAATTAAATAATTTTGATAATTATTTAACTATAGAAGAATTAAAATACTAATTAATAGATAAATAATTTATTATTATTATTTAACTATAGACGAATGATGAAAGATAATTAATTAAATAAATAATAATTTATTTAATTATTGAAGAAAGGAATGTTAGCAACGCAATTAAATTTATTTAATTGATCATAGTAGAATAAAGGTCAAAAGATGAATTAATTAAATAATTAAAATTATTTAATTAATAGAAGAATATGATCAAAAATAGTAATTAAATAATTAAAATTATTTAATTATACAAGGAAGAACTCCAAGAAAAATGGCGCTCGCACACCAAGACATTTTTCAGTGTCTACATTTGTCTAAATTTTTCCCCTCTTTGACATAATACAATTCATCACATTGTGTCAAAGAAATTCAGTCAAAATATGCCCTAGTGAAAACTGGATGAACGTATTCCCCCTCAGGAGAATTTTTTAAATTTTCAAAAAAAATTGGAAAATTGTTCTGATAGGTCAATTTGGCAGTCAAAAGTTCAATAGTGCTGACATAATTAATTTGAGGTCATGAAGGGGGTCAAATTTAGGTTCAAAGTGATCAAAAAGTGGGCCCACTACATTTTCCAAGTGCAAACTCTAATTTACAATCTATAAATAAGGCATTGATTAAGAAAATTAGTCATTTGTGCATTCCAAATTTAGAAATCTTAGGAGCTTTGGGAGAGAGAATCTAAGAAGATGTCACCGATTCCACATTTTGCACACCAAGGCTACCACATCTAGACTTTCTGCCGACTGGAGGGAGTGCCCGCCTCGGTAAGAACTCCAAACCCGCTTTGTCAATTTTTTGATTTGCATGCATTTTTAGCTAGGAAATATTTAGTGGGCAATTGCATCGCATGTCGTGCAATGAAATTATGTGCATGAATGATGCAAGTGACATGGTTCACTGCAATCACCTCGTCGTGATGTAGATGCATAGGTCCATAGGGGGTCGGTTGTGTTACGATGCATCTAAAATGGTGCGACACATTTGATTCCTGAGTTGCATACGTGGCCAAAAATGACACAATCAAGATTTAGCGACGCAAGCATGATGTGTAATGACGCATGTGCCAAGAAATGACACAACTAATTAGAGGTTGACCGTAATTGACCCCAGTAATGCATTAGTTGAGGTGTGTGATGTAATTGCAGTTGCATGATGCATGTGTAAGAAAAATGACACAATTGAATTATGTGATGCAATTGACAAGCAGAACGACGCAATTGATTGATGAAAAATTTACCCCAATTTAGGATAAAATTACTTATTCAAGTTAGGTCCAATAGGTCAAATGAAGGCTTTAAATTGACATGAAGGATTTTGCGGTGACTTCAGGTTCTACTTCCCCCTATCTATACATGGGAGTCACAACCAGTGACATTTCGGCTTCAAGATCAACTATCGAATGACGAGAGGTGTGCGCTTCTAGACTTCAAATAATTCTATGTGACATATATGCCTATTATCAAGGCAAACAAAGGTATACTTATAGAACTTGTGGAGTGATGGCACTTTGAGACATGCACTTTTCATCTGTCAACCGAGGAGGAGCTACTGTTACCCTAGAGGATGTGTACCAGATATTATGATTGTCGATTTGTGGAGAGTGGGTGAGATTATCCCATCTGAGGACTGCAGGCAATCTATGACTTTTATGATTAAGAGGACAAGTCAAAGCTTGGTATACAGGGCTACAAGATTAGATGGGATACCTTAGTTAAGAGATATGATAGATTCGATTGTGTGCTATGTACAGTGATTGTCGGTGTGTTGATTCCAGACCATAGGGGTCATGGGTTTCCAGTGGGTTGGGGAGAGGTATTGGCCAGGATGGTATAGGATGAGACAATGTATTCTTGGGAACCATGTCTATTAGGCATGATTTATTTCCAACTTCATGACATTACATATCGAGGTTGTCAAAGAATGAGCTACAGTATGACATTGCTTATGATATGGGTGTGGGAGAATATAGCATTGCTTTGGCTTCCAGTGGGGCATTAGTTGGGAGCTGGTACAGCTTATGCATATTTTTATGGTGGTGCAATCACTCAAACACGTGTAGGAGATACAGGATATTGGAGACACAATATCGATACATTAGTGAGCTTCATCTAGATATCGTACAGAGATTGTCGGTTGTGGGTAGGTGAGGATGAGCATTTACCGTGGTGTCGGTAGCCTAGGTACCTAACAGGTCGAACTATATAGTCACAGCATATCATTGAGATGTACCTTCTAGAGAATTTTAGATGATAGTTCAGAGAGAGGTAGGGTATACCTGTCGGTACAACAGATTTTTCAAATTCCTCACGACAGGTGCATTTGTGGGGACAATAGATACCAATCACTACTATCAAGTAGGAGATTGAAGCTCTACAGCCTATATAATGGGGATGGAGATGGGTTGGAGAAGATTCTAGGATGACACCAAAGTGTGATGCATGGTGATTGGTGCATAGGTTGAGTCCATATATAGATCTAGAGAAGCCAACTCCTATAGAGCATAGAGGAAGGGGCCTGTGAGGTCAAAGGGGTGATAGGAGACAGAGGGTGGAGGCAAAGGAGATGGAGGATGGGGGGATGGAGGATTGGGATATGGTGGAGATGATGGAGGGTATGGTTGGGGAGGATGAGGAGTAGACCGAGGAAAGAGGAATAGAGATGGGAGGTAGTGGGTGGTGAGGCATTTGTCACCGATCTACGAGGAGGATGAGGAGGACTAGCCGGAGGTGAGGGTAGTAGGGGATATGGTGATGGAGGAGGGAGAGCAACATGTAGGGATACCAGCTCTGGAGGTGGGACATTAGGACATCAAGATGATGGAGGTAAAGGTAGAGGAGCATGCAGAGGAGAGGCAAGAGGAGGAGCATGTAGAGGATCTAGAGATGGGAGAGATGGAGAGAGTCCTCTAAGAGAGGATTGTTATGGGGGTGGATGTAGAGGATGGATTGGAGGAGGTAGGCATTAGGGCTGAGGATGGGTTAGAGGATCATATGATAGCCACTCTACAAGCATAGGTATAGGCTCTAAAGGAAAATATGGGTACACTTAGAGTAGAGTGAAATGGTCTGAAGGCCAAGCGAGACATCCTCTAGATAGAGAGAGACCTTGTAGTGATCAACAGGCAATAGACATACCAAAGGATGTTGGATTTTGTAGCGACATGCATTGGTTAAGTGTTTGATGTTATGCAGGAGTTGGCCAGAGCTAGAAGGGGTTTGTAGTACTATAGAGATTTGTATGAGAGATTAGTTCTACCAAAGAGGAGAGAGTCGAGCTTATCACAAGTTCTAAGTGGATCCCAAGGTAGATCACATAGCAGACACTCTCACATCATATCTCAAAGTGGTGAGACATTAGGGCCAAGATAGTCCACTTTGTATGAGAGGCCACCCACTTCAAAGCATAGGTCTCCAGGCTTTCCATGGCAAGACGATAGGGATTCATCAGGGTCAAGGGAGCAAGGAAGCTCAGGATAGGGCTCATGATGTGTTAAAACACTATATTTTGATCATCGATCCTATGAGCTCCATTTTGTTAGATATGAGACATCTTGACATTGTACTACGACATACTTTGAGCGATATATGATATGATTTTTGGTGGCGATTTATGATATACAGTTCTATGTGGTTATGCTTTATGGTTATGATTAGGGTATGTTATGGATGTTCATGCTTTTATGAGGTTTATTTATGCATTTTATATGATCATGTGATGATTTGATATGCTGGATAGTTATGCATTTATAGCATTTGTTGTTTATGCATCTTATATGATTATAAAATGATGTTATATATTAATGTACTATGGTTGACCTAATTTTATGATGTGATGTGATATGTGAATACAATTAATTTTGATGTAATGTGATGCCTATAGAATATGTATGTAATGATTTAATATGAATGCAACATATGATGTATGATTTGATATGCAATAATGTTATCAATGTTATGTAATGTCCATGAGATGTCAATGCAATGTAAATGGAAATAATATATGATCATAATGTAAAATGCAATGTCATGGTTGATTGTGTTATGATGCACTTTAAGTTTTTCTATTTATCATGTAAATATATGTGTGGCCTATTGTGATGATGTCTACGATGATAATGATTTATGTAATGCTTCCTAACATGATCATGTACGCAAGTTATTTTTGTTTGTCACAGGAAACTGTCAACATGCATATAGAATAAATGTTAATGTGGAAGAGATGGATGTTAGGATGGAGAAAGGAAAAGAAAGTTTGAAGTCAAGAGGGAAAGGACAAAGGATGGAATTTCATGCTTTTATTTTTATCATCATCGAGCATCAAAATTGTCACAAATGGAGCACAAACACCATGGTATGACATAGACCAAGGTATGCAAGGTGACCATTTGTGAGAGACAAGTAGTCAAAATACAATGCCAAAAGTCAAGGAATGCCCTGACTCATACTAAGGACCCAATTGTCCTAGTCTTTTCGCCAAGACAAACCACAAATAGAAAGCAAAGAAAATAGATCATGATCCATCATCACCCCTCCAAATCCATGATGGGACATCCTCGAGGTAGCTAGTAACATGACCAAAAACCAATCAAAAATATAAGACTGACTTAGACCAACAAAGTGTTTGCCAAAGAATTTCCTCCAGTCGGGTATAGGACCAATTTATTATGTGTAAGCGGAAGCAGCGGTTGAATACAAAGGATGGTCATGAAAGAAAAGGAAACTAAATGTTGATTTTTTTTAGGCCATGAGAAGGATGAAAAAGCTTTATAATGGATGGATTATATGTGTCAATGGATGAGTGAAGGATGGAAGACCAGGTAGAGTGATAGTAGACGAAGGAGCATAGACTGACTACACGTGGAGCCTATTTTGTAGATTTTCACCATGGTACTTCTCCAAAACACCACCGAAGTGGTTTTCACTTGTGAAAAAAATATTTCTCTTTACTATTTTTTTTTTTCATTTTTTTAATTTTTTTGTTGTCACCAAGACACCTATTTGCCAAGTTTTCATCAGGGTGACTTTTTTTTTTGGATTTTTTGACCTTTTAAGAGGATACTCTGAGAATTAGGTGTAGTACCTGGGAAGGTGCATGCTATTGATGGGTTCAGACAACAATTCACCTTCAAGAGTAGAGAGCTAATAAGCACTGAATCTATATGGTGTTGTGATGATATAAGGGCCCAACCAATTGGGTTCAAAAAAATTTGGCTTTTCTCGATTTGTCTGATTCTTCATATTTTCATTCAAGACTGAGTCACCAATATCAAAACTTCTAGGTCAAGCCTTCTTATTGTAGCTATGTCAAAGGTGGTTCTTGTATGCCTATAAATGTTTCAAAGCATTGTCTCTTTTCATCCAATAACTCTAGATCATATAGACAGGATACATGATATTCTTCTTGATCAATAAATCCTTGCAGAGATACCCTCAAGGATGGTAACTCAACCTGAATAGGAAGTATGTCCTCAAATCCAAAGATAAGGGAATATGGAGTGGATTTGATAGGAGTGTGAACACTAGCACGATAGGCCCATAAGGAAGGATTGAGTTGGAGATGTCAATCACAACCAGCATCATCAACAGTATTTTTTAAGATTTTAAGTATAGTCTTATTAGATGTCTCATCTTGACCATTACCCTAAGGGTAATATGGGGTGGTGAAATGGTGTTGGATGTGAAAATTCTCAAAAATTTCACGGACATCATGATTCTTGAAAGGGTGACCATTGTTTGTAATGATGGATTACGGGATACCATAGCTGCATATAATGTAATTTAGGATGAATCTATATATTTGTTTACTAGTAATGTAGGTCATCGGGATGGCTTTGATCCATTTGGTAAAGTATTATATAGCAACAAGGATAAACTTATGCCCATTTGTGGAAGTGGGATGGACCTTTCTTACAAGGTTGAGTCCCCATTGAGAGAATGGCCATGGTAATGTAAGTAGCTACAATTCCTGAGTTGACGCATGTATAATATCTCCATGAATTTGACATTACTGAAATCTTTTCACAAAGTGATAGGCATCATGTTCCATTAGAGGCCAATAATATCTCATCCTCATAATATTTTTAGCTAAGTTAGGACCAACAAGTGAGCTTCATATATACCACGATGAACCTCTTGTAAGGTTGTTTGTGCTTCATGTGAGTCGAGACATCGAAGGAGGGTGCTATCTAGGCTACGATGGTAAAGGGTATCTCTGATGATGGCATATTTAAAGGTTTTTCAGATAAAGGTTTTACATTGATTGGGGGACAAGTCAAAAGGGATAATTTGGTCATACAAGTAGTTGTAAATGTCTTTGTACCAGGGAGATTGAAGACTAACAAGTTCACACACAAGTTCAGTTTCAAGGACATTGAATGTAGAGACCAACAATTGTTCCACCAAGAACTCATATTGTGATGCATTATTAGGGATGTCCAAGAGAGATCCAATTGTTTCCATTGTGTCAGTTTCCTTGTTCTGGATTCTCGGTATCTATTCAAAGGTAATAGCTTCAAATTAAAGTCTAAAACTATCAACCATTCACTTGTAGGGCATTAGTTTCTCATACTTGGTATCATAATCATCATTGAATTTCTTGATCACTAGCTGGGAATCACCATAAAATTGAAGATCCTTGATTTTTCATTTAATTTTCATTCAAAGTCCTATTAGCAATGCTTCATACTTAGCTATATTATTGGTGCATGGAAATGATATTCGAAATGACTTAGGAATGGAATCCCCTTGAGGTGTGATGAATAAAATGCCAGCTCTAGAACCATGACTTGTGTAGGATCCATCAAAGTAAAATTTCCATATTTTTGGTGTGTCTATGACAAAGATTGATTCATCTAGGAAGTACAAAATTCCCCCTTCCTTACACTACCCATTTGTCAAAAATACTGAAAACTTAACAATTTTGCATTTTTTTCTCTTACGACACTTTTAAGACTACCCCAAATTAGTGCACTTTGAAATCACTAGAGGATTTGGGTAGAAAGAGGAGGCCTTTCATAATTTTTAGCTGCCTACCTTGATGTGTTGGTATATTTGGTTTTGCTTCATGATGCACAAAACAAAAAAATGCTTCTTTCCATTTTTGCACTGCTTTCGACTAATAATTTTTGCAAGAATGTATTTGACACAAGAACACACAAATGAAAATGAGCTCATCCAAATTGAGAGAGGTTAGTTTGAAGGGATTCAATATCCACCTATAGGTCCAGACACATAATTCCTACATACCACAATCTCTCAAAATGACTTTGTCAAAGTTTGACAATTTTTGGCTTTTAGGACTCTTTAGAGACTACCCTAGAAAGCTCACCCTAGAATAATCGGGTGACTTGGGAAATGAAAAGAGACCTTACCTAATATTTACTTGCCTACCTCAACATGTTCATGCTACCCATTTGTCAAAATTACTAAAAAATTTACATTTTTTGCATTTTCCAACATTCATGTTTAATTTTAACCATTGTTGAGTCATAAGTAGATTCGAGTTTATGTTTATTAACAATTCTTAACAAATGTAGGTCATTTTGGTGGAAAATACTATTGTGTCAAGAAGTGATTCAAAATAAAAGTTATAACATTTCGATTCAACATTGAGTACAATTCAATGTAATTTATAAGGAGGTATCTTCTTCATATACTTGAATCTCTTGAATTGTAATCTTGCATTTGATTTCAAAGAATGATTAGTTGACTTTTTGTTCATGTTGTTTATAATCCATAATTTTCTAATATTTATATTGCAGGCATTTCTCAACATAAGATTTGAATAGGACGTGAGGTTCGATGGAAATACATCCAATATTGGAGTTCATGTTGCTTTCATTGTCCAATTAATTTTACATAGTGTGTTTTCTTTTAGCAGTTTTTGTAATATTGCAATGCAGGTGTCAGTGAGAGTAGCAATTATTTGAGATGTGCATTACAGATCGAGCATATGAAGAGCACATATTAGTTATGTATCTATGATAACTTGATAGAAAGATGCATTGATGCATTTGTGCATGTGAACATCGATAAAATTATATGGCATTATTAGCTATATTGATGATTATTGTAACACATCTTTAACCCTAGCCTGCATAAGATAGCATTTTGGTTTTGATTTTGTATTCTAAATGTAAAATGTTATCATAATGGTATTAGATATTATTGATTAAGTGAAAGGTTATCTGATTAGCTATGTTAATGTAAAATTAATTGATATATATGGTATTTAACTGCAGTCATGATGTAGTATGTGTTTCGGCTATGTATATATGTATATGCACAAGTACACCATTGTGTGTGTGTGTTTACAAGTACCAAGTATCGACTCTACCTAGCTTCATAGGTCTGAGTGTACCTTCCCTAATGGTGATTAATAGGAGATAGCACATTGGCCAACCCTTAACCTAAACCCTTATCGTTGTACCTAGTTGATTATGACTTGTCTTTGATTAAATAGTGTAAACCCGAATACCGTGATTGGTAATGTTTTAGAAAACCTTAATCCCCTATGTGGTTGACCTGTGAATAGTGTCTGATCTTTTGAGTTAAATTGCATTTTTTCACAAATTTTAATATAGAAAATGCATTTTATGATTAAATAGAGGAATTTAATATTTAAAAAGGGTTAATTGGACTTACATATATTCAATTTGACTGTAATCGCATAATTTGTGTGATCAGGTTCATTTAAGAAATTATAAGCATTATTTTTATTATTTAATTTTCAATTGCACTTATAAAGAATTAAATTATGACTTTAATGTCGAATGTTGATTTATGCTATAAATTGAATGTTTAAATTATAAATTGGAAATAAGAAAAATCATATCAAATAATATATTTTAAAAGGTAATACTTAATATTCCATTTTAAAAATTGAAATGGGAGAATGAGTTTTAGAAAAGAAGATAGAATTCATTTTTTTCCTTAACATATTTTGGAGAGGAAATGTGAAGGAAAACCCTCTTTTGATGGAAAATTGTTTTGTTCATTGTGGGAGCAACTAGGCATGAAATTGCATGGGATCAGTTGCATTTGAATAGGAATGGGGAAAGGAAGTGAGAGTTGTGATCTCGTGTCCTCTCGTTGTTTAAGTGCAAACATCCTCTCATTTGAATTTCTTGTTTGGGAATAGAGGTATTTTACCATTTCTTCATATTTACTTGATTTTAAATGGTTTGAATGATTCTAATTGCATTGGTAGTATGTTATAATTTTTCCATGTATTTTATTGAATCAAATTGATAGTGTAGATTTTATTATGAGAAATTTTTGAATTTTTTTGAAAATACGGGTTTATCATGCCCATTTTTTAATTGGAGGTTCAAATTGGTGTTTTTATGTTAAAAATGTGTTGTTGAGCACTTTTGGATCAAAATAGTATTCTTACATTTTTATTTTTGAATTTTGAAATTTTAAGTTTTTTCAAACTTCATTAATTGTGAAAATTAGACTTTGTTTAAAAGTGGATTTTTTGAGAATATTATTTCATATTATAATAAGGAATGATAGAAAATGCATATAAATTCTTAGAATGGGGTCATTTTGGATTTGTTTGCTTGTTCAAATTATCGATTTGCTATTTTAGTGTAAAAAAGTGAATAGTGTCATTGTGAACCCCTATCCTATACCTGCACAAAGACAAGGAAAAAACACATTAGTGAGTTCATATGCAAGATACAACAAGGATTCCCCATGAAATTCATTTACAATGTTCAAAATAGGAAAATGAAGAAACAAAACATAAAAAGCAATGAAATCATAATTAAGCATGCAAACTATTGATCCCATGGGGGAATTGGTGCCAATTGGTGTGTCGAAATTGGCCCTTTCCCAACTCCTTTGTTGTAATTTTGATGATTAGATGAGTGATCCACCTTGATGAAGATTCAATCAAGTTCCATGATGAAAAATCTGCATAATCTAGCTAAGAATTTGATGAAATGGATGAAACTAGATATGCTTGAGGATGAAGTTGAGTATAGTAAGTTTACTCAAATTGTGGATGATAGAATGAGAGGAAGAGTCTCTCATTTATAGATTTCCAAATCAGAAGAGAGAGTGGAATTGAGTAATGTGGGATCATTCAACATCCAATGGCCAACTGTCACTTGTCAAGATGTGAATGGTTGAAGGTTGTGCACATTTTGATCAATGTGCATGATAAATGTTATGAGATTCAAATTTGAAATTTGAATGTGACATGTTGGAGGGAGAAAAAAATGGAGTTAATGTCACTTGGCTCAATGCAAAAGGACATGTAAGAGGAGTGAATGCTTTGTTGGAAGGACAAATCCACTTGGATTTTGAATTCAAATTTGAAGGAATATTCCTCATTTATTCCATGTTGAGAGAAAATAAGCAATTTAATAAATCAAAGTAATTGATTTATTGTGCAAATTAGATTCTCTAGAGGATTTTAGTGATTGAGATTAAATTAATCAAGATTTGATCAATTTAATGAGAGATTAGGTGATTTGACAATTTTGACTTAGATTTTAGGATTTATTTAAATCAAGATTGAGAGGAAAATGATTTAGAATTTAATTAAATAAATATTTTGATTTATTTAACTAAAGGGGGATGATGTTAGATTAAATTAAATAAGGTTTAATTAATTCAATTTAATGAGAAGACTTTAGGGATTTAATCAAATAAGATGAGTTATTTAATTAAAGAGGGACTTAGGGTTAATTAAATTAAATTGATTGATTTAATCAACAGAGGAGAAAGGCCTAATTAAATAAATAATTATTTATCTAATTAAGAGACGGTAGGTAATGATAAGCTGAGAGTATGATTCAAGATCAAATGATATTAGTAATCAGGATCAAGTGTGTGAGATCGAATTGAATATTTTCCATGTCTACAGTCGCAAAAAAAGTAAATGTCTTGTGTTTCAAATTGGTGTTTCTAAGTTAAACATGTGTTGTTGGGAACTTTTGGATCAAAAGGGTACTCTTACATTTTATTTTTGAATTTTGAAATTTTAAGTTTTTTCAAACTTCATCAATGGTGGAACCTGGATAACTGTGAAAATTAGACTTTGTTTAAAAGTGGATTTTTGAGAATGTATTATTTCATATTATAATAAGGAATGATAGAAAATGCATATGAATTCTTTGAATAGGATCATTTTAGATATGTTTACTTGTTCAAATTCTCAATTTGCTATTTTAGTGTAAAAATGTGACGAGTGAATGCCTTGTGTTTTAAATTGGTGTTTCTAGATGTTAAAAGTGTTTTGTTGGGCCCTTTTGGATCAAAAGGGTATTCTTACATTTTTTATTTTTGAATCTTGAAATTTTAAGTTTTTTCAAGCTTCATCAATGGTCAATGGTGGAACCTCGATAATTGTGAGAATTAGATTTTATTTAAAAGTGGACTTTTTAGAATATTATTTCATATTATAATAGGGAATGATAGAAAATGCATATTAATTCTTAGAATGGGATCGTTTTGGATCCGTTTGCTTGTTCAAATTTCTTATTTTCTATTTTAGTGTATAAATGTGAATAGTGTCACAAGAAGTGTGAATGCCTTGTGTTCGCGGATGCGAATTCCATTGTGAGTTGCATTATTGCTTTGTCTATTTTTCCCTGTTCATATAGAATGAGATAAACCCTAGGACTAGGTACTAGAGTGAGTCATGGAAGTCATACACGGTTTATTGGATACCCCTACATGCCTTTAGTGCTCTTATAAGCTAAGGATATTTGGGAAGACATGCTCGTTCGTGGAGCGTGGGACTTGTGTAGTTGTGCATTCTTGTTTGTATGAAAGGGTGTCAATTTTCTATGATGCCATCCTTTTGGGCACACATTATGACTCTCCCTATACTTGCACTCTAGCATCTAGATCCTATTTTGAGTAGCACCCAAAAGTTGTATGTTCCTTCCTCTTTTGGTGTTGAGTTTCAATACTATCTTCATGTCATGTGTAATGGCTTATATGTCATTTAACTTCTCTTATGAGTGATTGGTATATCAATTGTAATCATTTTTATTTCATTTGATTCCTCTTATGAGTGATGTGTGTGGCATGTGGTTTTCATGTGTGAGTAGCTTGTATGCCATTTATTCCATGTGTTGGAATGTTCTCTTACTTTGTGTTTGATGCATTAAATGTCTTATGTAGTTGCATGAATTTTATTCTTCTCCCTTATGTGAATTGAATTGCATTGACATATTTTTTAGTTTCCCTAATTGGGATGTCTATCATTTATCTTGAATGAAGTGTATTCATTGTGATTGGTGTGTGTAAGCCTACACCTTTGTGCTTGAACTTTGCTTGAGTGTTTGGGTCGTGTGACTATCTCCATGAGCACAGGGTGGACCTACAGGCTCCACATGGTTGGGTTGCATTACAAACCACCATTACTAACCGGTGATCTCAGTGTGGTGGATCTACTTCAATTTTGTCCTCCTCTTTCTTTTGTTCTTTTTTTTGTCTCCTTCTCCTCATGATTTCTTATTAGTGTAAAGGTTATAAATGTATAATTCAAGAACCTTGAGTCCTAATCTTGTAATTGTAATATTGTTATTGGATCTTCCTCATGAAAGATGTTGAAATCAAATGATATTGAGAATAGTGGTATGCTTTGATTAGACTAGATTTGGTGACTCAGTGTGGGTGTCGTGCACCTGATTATTGTTGTTTTCTCCATTCTAATTGTTGCATAATGGATGAATCAATATAGAAATATAGTTTGGGTTTTAAAATGAATTTAGAACCTTATGTATCCATCTCTTGTGTTGTGAGCATTTAAGCGTGTCTAGTAAGGTCTTGTCAAGGCTTGTAAAATCTTGTTGGGGTGGAGACTCCTGGTAGACCTTTCCTAGAGTGTTAGTGTTGTCTTGTAGCATTGGTTCACATTGTGGAACCATTAGTCTTTTGTTTGTGTGTCTTAGAGCTATGATCAAAGATCATTAGCTAGGAGTTGATCTAGTGATCCTCTTCGTGTGTAGTCACTTGACCTTGTGTTGGTCAGCTAGGTTGGATGTGGGTTTGAGGTCAATTATTCCCTCATCTCATCCTCTTGTAGTCTTGTGAGAGAGTGCTACTGTGGATTTTAGTTGCTTTTTGTAGAGATGTCAATCTCTCTCCTGTTGCTTCCTCGTCATGATTTATTTCGTGTTGGTAGGTCTTCTGCTATTATCACCTTGCTTGTGCAATGGTGTGGTCTTGTGTAGTTGTTTTATAGTGTCATTTTTTTCTTATGACACTTATTTGTGCACATGGTGTGAAATTGTGAAATGTTGTTGTCACATAGTTAGTGTTGTTGGTTGTTGTTTCAAAAAAAAAGTTATTTGGTCGGGTTTCAGCTTGGTCCTAATTGACAGGTCATTACATCTGGTATCAGAGCCCATGTTGCAGCATTGGGATCTCTACTTATGGTTGTTACCTGCTTGGTATATTATGTGTGGTGGATGGAAACAAGTGTTGTTATGGTTTCTTGCCCCTTGCATGTCTTGTTGAGGAATGTTTTTGTGAGGTTTATTTAGACCCTCAAACCTACCAAGAAGTGTATCCTTATTAGCCTCCTTTTTTATGTGTGGCTCTTTCGTTGTGTAAAGTTTTGTAACCCTTTCAAGTGGTTCTTGAGTTTGGTTGTAGCCCATGTGATTTCAATGTGTTTGATGTGTGTGTTTTAAGTGCTTGTTGTGGCGAGATAGTCATAGGACCTCTTGCCTTGAGTGCCTTAGTATGGTGTTTTAGAGGATTGAGTTTCTTAACCTTGGCTTCTATTTTGGAGGAATGATGTCTCTCAAGCCTTTCCTTACACTATGAGATTGGAGTGATTTCTTTGGTTGAGAGTCTCTCGATGTAGAGATTGATTACTTTTGTATATCCTATGTTGTGGGTGGGCATGTTGGACCTTAGCATGTTGGTGGGTTGCAGGTGACATGTGTTGCCTAAAATTACCATGCTTGGTTTCTTAGTTCATTTTGTTGGAAGGTCTATTTGACCTTGAGGGTTCCAAGAAGTTTCATTTGTGTGTATTATATTCTTGTGCTTTACCTCCTTGTGCTAGTGATTGTTAGATTGACCCTATGTGGTTTTGAAGTTTCTTTTGCATGTTATATTACATTGAGATTATAAAATATGGTAATAGAAAATGAATGATCATGTTGTTAGTTCATAGAGATTATTGCATGCTCTCATATGATTGATGCATTTGTGTGAAAGTGATTTTGTGATGATGAAACCATGTTTTCATTTGTGTCTATGTCAGAATTGTATATCTCTCTCTCCTTGTCTCTCTTTCCATTGGTTTAACAAAGATTCATATCTTTGAGTGTGTGTTGTATTTAAATACATTGTATGCTTGTCTCTTATGAGAATTTTTTTATACATTCATGAAGGTTTGTTTTATTAGATCAAACCTTGGGTAAAGGACCTAAGTCCCCAAGTTGCATTCATAATCATGGAACATGTATGAATTTAAATAAAAAATCATTTTGTATTAAGTAAAATTTTAGAGAAAAAAAGGAATCATGAAACCATTTTCATATTAATGATAATTGCATAATAGGTGCATCTTGTTGGTGAGACCTATAGTCCCTAATTGTATTGCTAAGTCTTAAGAAATAATTTAGATGTTAAATTATTGTACCTTGATTCAAAATGAAAAATGTTAAAAGTATGTTGAAGTGATAAAGTTGCATACCTTGTCTTGAGTAAACATTGTAATGATATTGCTTTGTGTATAGTAAATAAATGTGGTTAACATATAGGTGTAGTAAAGTGATTTACCACTTAATAATAGTGAATTTGAATGTGAGAGTTATTATAGAATTGTTGATTTACTCCATGTAGCACTATAATATACTGTATGTGATAAAGGCTATAATTCTAAATTATGTTTAATGGCATTATCGTCTTGAATTTAGAGAAGATTGTATGGATGTTGGGAGTACACATTCTTGGAAAGTTTGTATTGATCTTGCATAATTAGAGGTGGATAATGGTTTTATTTTGGTAAGAGGAAATTAGAAAAAAGGTACTCCTTGTTATGTGAATATCCTATATTAGTGTTCATGTTGAGTGTTGTGAATATCTTGTGCTTCAATTGTGTTCCCATGGGATTGTGGTACAAGGTACCCATCGATGCATGATATAATTTTGGAAAGGGAATCATATTGGTTATGGAAATAAATGTACTAATGGTATGTGATCCTTGAGTAGTAATGGAATTGAGTATGTAAATGTAACCCCCTCTATAAATGTGAGAAACAAGTAACTGTGCATCGGTTGAGTGTTGTGAATACACCATACTTTCTTTGTGTGTCCATGGGATTGTGATATTGTGTATCCATTCATTGGGAATATGTTGTATTTTAGGTGTGGGATTAACCATACCATTATGTGTACTTGTATGTTGGTTACCTGATTGAAGGCCAACCCACATGTGGTTGAAATTTATATATATAAGAGTAGCCAAAAGTTAGCTTCGTAGATTCTCTTTTTTTGGTTCTCTAGTCCCTTAGTCTATGAAGGGGTAGTAGCAACCACAAATTTCCTTGGGCAGGGTGTGCAATGTATGAAAATTGTGGCACAAAGTGGTCTTAGCTCAACCGATCCCAAGGAAAGTACTTGCTACTTCCCCTTATGATGGATTAGGGTACTTGATCCATATGTTCTAGCCTAATCCCCATAATTTTTAGTACAATAGCATTGGTTTTGTTAGTATATGCTTGATCATTCGAAGGGACGTTGAGCTGGCATTTCTTGGCTGCCTTGGGGGCATTGAGTTGGCATTAGCGAGTCCAACTCATTCATAGGAGAGGTGAAGGTCGAGTAGCCCCATATTGATATACTCAAATATGCATTATATATATTGTATCTTCATGTGTTCCAACATAATGCAATCGATACAATTCCACACCTCACTGATGATTCCAACACAGTGTTGGTGATGATTTCGTATTGCTAAGGGGTAGCGATATGGGCTCAAGGACATGATGCCACATGCATAGACATGTGAAGGTGCACTATGAGATTTTGTTATCATAGCCTATTTGTGTGATGAGTGTAATGGGGCCTCGTACACTTGTAGAGGGATACTCATCTTTATTTTTGATAATTTTTGGGTTGGTTAGCATATGGGTATGTCCTAGCCATGTGTACCTCTGGCTTTGACAATTACCTATGTGTACCTTCTCCATGAGGTATCACTATGTAGGGTGTGTTCTACGTGTTCCAACTTTCATGGAGCCATAGACACGCTGACATGTGTCATACAACATGTACGTGTGTTCTCAAGCTAGTGTATGACCATGCCATGTTGATACATGATGCAGGATGTGGCCGAGGTGCACATCCCATGCAAGCAGCCAAGGAGTGCATGGGTCACTTGGCTAGTCCATGTTGCATGATGACACGATGCAGGGTATAGCTAAGGACTACACTCTAAGCCATGTGGATGGCATGCTCACTCTGCACCACATGAGGGCTACTTCTATAGCTTGACATTATTCCCTCCTTCCTCATTTTGTGGCTAATATCTAGTCACGCAGTGTTGTATAGTGCAATTTTAAATATTGTGTATTTTCTTTATGGTATTGATGGTTTTCTATTGTTTGTGAAGGTCAAAAAGAAATTTATGTTTGATTATGATGGTTTAGCCACATCTTGGGATCTTATTTGCATGTAGCCCTCATGGTTACATTTGATTTAGTGTTGAAATTGTGTGTATTTCTTACTTTATTGTTGAAATTAAATATTTATTTGATATTTATTTATGACTTTGGTGGCTAAACTAGTTTATCCTTATTGTTTTCAATGGCATCCATGTGTCGTATTGTGATTCATCTCCAAGGACATATGAGGTGGACTTGGTGAGTGTATGTACGAGGAAGCAGATGTAGGGAACCTTGAGGATGGGATATGTGAGACTGTTATACAGCTAGGACCCACTACCCACCTATGTGTGATGACTATCTCTTGCAGGCTAACCACCTTATACAACAAGAGATAGGTCATTGTGGTCTTGTTGGATGGTCTCACCATGTGTGTGTGACCTAACACCATCAAGCCACTGAGTGTGAGGTATGGATTATGTGAGATGGATATTGGCTCTTGGCTCATGGATTATGTATTATGGATTAGTATGTCATTTCTCGGTGTCTAGATGGACCCTTGTGTAGCCTTGTGATGTGATTCTCGATGATGTGAATTTGTGTGTATGTGAAGAATGTATGTTAAATCATGAATATTGTACTATGAAATGATATATTGTGTTTTCATGCTTCTAAAAAGGTGTAAAATCATGATCTTTTGTTGAATATGATTATGAGATTTAGTATTGTAAAATGAATAAAGTGGAATGTCTTGGTTTTTAATGATGGATATTTAATGAAAATATGTGCTTTGTGTTTATAATTATGTTGTGTTTTATGGAAATGTAGCATTCTGATGTATTGATTATTTAATGGTGTTTTGGAAAGAATCGAGTGCTTATGCATCTTTTTTACCTTATTCTCAGTGGAAATTAATGTGTATCTTAACCTATCTTTGAATGAATATGGATGTTAAAATAAATGATTATTTTGATAATAGTGACATACGTGATGTTAGTAAGATTAACCATGCTATTTTGTTTCATGTTGAGACCTTATGAGTAAGGAATATGTCAATATATTGATAATAATTCTTAGAAAGGTGAAGATGTCCTTTCTATTTTGTTCAATGATGAATGATGTATATTATATTTCTCATCTTTGGGATGAAATGAAATCTTTTAATGTTGATTAATATATTTTGAGTACTAATGTGTGACATGGTTGCATATTGCGTTTACATGATTTTCAGGAGTAATTCAAATCTTAGGGAGGGAGGATGTAACACATCTCTAACCCTAGCTTGGGTAAGATAGCATTTTGGTTTTGATTTGGTATTCTAAATGTTAAATGTTATCATAATGAGATTAGACATTATTGATTAAGAATCAAAATCAAAATGCTATCATAATGAGATTAGACATTATTGATTAAGTGAAAGGTTATCATGACTAGATATGTTAATACAATTAATTGATATATGGTAGTTAACTACAGTCAGGATGTAGTATGTGCTTCGGCTATGTATCTATGTATATACATAAGTACATCATTGTGTGTGTGTTTACAGGTGCCAGGTATTGACTCCACCTAGCTCTACAAGTCTAAGTGTACCTTCATTGATTGTGGTTAACAAGAGATAGCACATTGGCCAACCCTTGACTTAAACCTTTATCGGCGTACCCAGTTGAGTATGACTTGTCTTTGATTAAATAGTGAAAACCATGGATACCATGATTGGTAACGTTTTAGGAAACCTTAATCCCCTATGTGGTTGACTTGTGAAGAGTGTTTGAAATTTTGAGTTAAATTACAATTTTTTGCAAATTTTAATATAGGAAATGCATTTTATGATTAAATGGGGGAATTTAATATTTAAAAAGAGTAAATTGGACTTGCGTATATTCAGATTGACCATAATCGCATAATTTGTGTGATCAGATTCATTTAGGAAATTATAAGAATTATTTTATTATTTAATTTTAAATTGTGCTTATAAAGACCTAAATTGTTATTTGAATGTTGAATGTTGATTTATGCTATAAATTGAATGTTTAAATTATAAATTGGAAAAGAAGAAAATAATATCAAATAATATATTTTAAAAGGTAATACTTAATATTGCATTTTAAAAAGTGAAATGGGAGAATGAGTTTTAGAAAAGAAGATAGAATTCATTTTTTTGTACATATTTTAGAGAGGAAACGTGAAGGAAAAACCTTTTTTTGAAGAAAAAATTGATTTGTTCATTGTGGGAGCAATTGGACATGAAATTGCATGGGATCGGTTGCATTTGGATAGGATTGGGGAAATAAAGTGATGGTTGTGATCTCATGTGCTCTCATTGCTTGTGTGCAAACATCCTCTCATTTGAATTTCTTGTTTGGGAATTGAGGTATTTTATTATTTCTTCATATTTAATTGATTTTAAATGGTTTGAATGATTCTAATTGCACTGGTAGTATGTTAGAATATTTTCATCATGTATTTTATTTGATCAAATTGATAGTGTAGATTTTATTTTGAAAATTCTCTCAAATACAAGTTTACCATTCCCAATTTTTAATTGGAGGTTCAAATTGGTATTTTTATGTTAAAAGTGTGTTGTTGGGCACTTTTGGATCAAAAGAGTATTCTTACATTTTGAATTTTGAAATTTGAAATTTTAAGATTTTTCAAACTTCATCAATGATGGAACCTCGATAATTGTGAAAATTAGACTTTGTTTAAAAGTGGATTTTGTGAGAATATTATTTCATATTATAATAAGGAATGATAGAAAATGAATATGAATTCTTTGAATGTGATCGTTTCAGATCCGTTTGCCTGTTCAAATTCTCGATCTGCTATTTTAGTGTAAAAATGTGAATAATGTCGCAAAAAGAGTGAATGTCTTATGTTTGACATTGGTTTTTTTATGTTAAAAGTGTGTAGTTGGGTACATTTGGATCAAAAGGGTATTCTTACATTTTTATTTTTGAATTTTGAAATTTTAAGTTTTTTCAAGCTTGAAATTTTGAATTTTGATAATTGTGAAAATGAGACTTTGTTTGAAAGTGGATTTTTGAGATTTTATTATTTCATATTATAATAGGGAATGATAGAAAATGCCTATGAATTCTTTGAATGGGATCATTTCGGATCCCTTTACTTATTCAAATTCTTGATTTTCTATTTTAATGTAAAAATGTGAATAGTGTCGTAAGAAGAGTGAATGCTTTGTGTTTCAAATTGGTGTTTCTATGTTAAAGTGTGTTGTTGGGACCTTTTGGATCAAAAAGGTATTCTTACATTTTTTATTTTTGAATCTTGAAATTTTAATTTTTTTCAAGCTTCATCAATGGTGGAACCTGGATAATTGTGAGAATTAGACTTTATTTAAAAGTGGATTTTTTAGAATATGATTTCATATTATAATAGAGAATGATAGAAAATGCATATGAATTCTTAGAATGGGATCATTTAGGATCCGTTTGCTTGTTCAAATTTTTGATTTGTTATTTTAGTGTATAAATGTGAATAATGTCACAAGAACTGTGAATGCCTTGTGTTTTCGGATGTGAATTTCATTGTGTGTTGCATTATTGCTTTGGCTATTTTTCCTTGTTCATATAGAATGAGATAAGCCTTAGGACTAGGTACCAGAGTGAGTTGTGGAAGTCATGTATGGTTTATTGGATACCCCTACATGCCTTTAGTGCTCTTATAGGCTAAGTGGCTAAACCACTATTCAAGTAACAAGAAAAGATGTAAAAGAACATTTTAAATGTCAAAAGAGCAACTTCTTTTTTTGTTAGAGAGAAAACAATTTGCTACAAGATAAGATGAATCATTATTGTCACACATTTAGTAAGAACATGAACACAATAGTATTTTAAATTTTAATTTCAAATAAGAGCATTAAGGTAAGAGATTAGAAACCCTCATCTGGTTAGAATTTTCCAAGTCTCAGCCAGCCATCTACAAGCGAGGGAAAACATCATCTGAGTGATTTTCCTCCATCCATGAACATGAGCAATTCCCTGCACACCTTCCCTTCTTACGAAAGGTAAAGTGGGAAGACCCTCGAAACAGCCATCTAAGCTCTGGTGGAGAAACCCTACCTAACTGGCTCTACCTCGATACTAAGGATTCCTTCCTACTAAGCAGGCATCTCTGGCTAGTTGGGTATTTGGGTTACATGTGAGTACTAAGTGCAGACAGAGGCACCTGCACCTACTATGGCCATAGCTTGTACTATTGTATAGACTCACCCACCCTGCTCGACATGGAATGCACAACTAATCTAGGGCTTCTGAGTGATTTTCACTCCCCCCTTACTCTTACAAGGACACCTGTCCTGGGGCATAATCTCTAAACCTATTTAGGATTAATCAACAAGACTTACTTTCCTTGCTTATCTGCCATGTGGAACCAATGTTCAAGAACTAGGGAATTCAGTATGACAACTAGGGAAATCGGCAAGACACACATTTTAGGCTACTTGCCATGTGTGCTACAAGAGCTAGGGCTTACTTATGTACTCCTTGAGGAGCGAAAATAAATTCTTTTATTTTTATTTTTTTTTGTAAAAGAACACTACCAGAGAAAGATAGATTATTGACTACATTCTTATTCGAAAAAGAGCTCTTTTAATACTGACTCATGTTGGCTCACCTGCAAGATTTGCATGGCTCAATAACATCCAATAACTAGAAAAAAGTTGGGTAAACAAACAAGAACGCGAAAGCTACAATTATTTTGTTTTCTTTAGAGAATATGCATTTTTTTTAACATAAAACTGAACATGCCTAGCTATCCTTATAAATTCTTGTCAACTTTCATAGTGCAAAGAAAAGAAGAGATTACTCTAATCCCCTACAGCTCCTGACATTATCCTATTAGCAGATTTGTGCAACCCATAGGGTTAACTAGAATTATAGTTACTTTTTCAAAGCTACAAGAAGAATTTCAGAGATTCTTTCTTTGTTCTAGATTCGCCAGGCATAAGGAAAGAAACAAGAGCATGCAGCTATCATTAATATAGCTCTACACCAAACAAAATATCTTAATACTTAAACTTGAGTGCATACTCAACAAATCTTACAAGGACGTTACCAGTATCTTAAACATTTAATTTTTGAAATCAACATAGGACTCGAGCAATACAGGCCTTACTCCTAGCTCATCTCTACCAAAAACAAGATCAATATATTTTGCAACAAAGTAGCATGATTCCAGTATAAAATTAATCTTAGGCAATACATGCCTGATAAAATTTGTGTCGAGAAGACTAAGCTTTCCCTGAAGTCAATTATTCAAGGAGCTCCCTCGTATCTCTTCCTAGCTCACATCTTTTTTTCTGGACCCCAAACCTTCTGCTTCTTAAATAATGCAAAAATCTTACAGGAGTTTCCCCTTTAGTGGCTACTACAGCTCTACACCTCCCAGCTCGTCACCTACAACTCTCTTTTCTATTTCTCTCCTATTTCGTTAGCCACTCCTCTCCATTTTTTTTTTTGTGAGCAAGATCCTCTCCCATCGTCTATCCAAAACCGAATGAATCCTTTCACTAAATTTTGATGCCAAAATATACTTTTGCCAAACCCGACGGTGGCCTCCTAGGTGGTTACAGTAACCATCCTCCTACTTGTCTGCACCCTCTCGCCCAGTCATTCACGCCACTACGAAAATCATTGGGGAAGCTCCTTCAAAAATGTCGAGACAAAAATGAATCCCGCCCTTCAAGGGTACACCAGTCGCATCACCATTTTCATTCCAAAAACAAGGAGAAACAAGCATAAATTTAAATAAAAATTATGTAAGAAGTCCCCCGAGAGCCAACTTGGTCGCCAAGTTAAAGACTTGTGCATATAATCATAATTATAAAGAAAACATTACCACATCACATCCCACTATTTAATTACGAATTAATAAAAAGACTTACAATCCTTTTAGCATATAACTAGAATAGATTTACATGAGTAGAAATCTCATCAATCAACACCAAAGAAATAACTAATAATATTATTTAGACAATATTATAATATAGTTTAATACATAACCAAATATAATATATTTATATATTTATATATATATAACAAACATATTCAATAACGTAGAGGTTAAGTCAATAGGCAAAGTTCCAACATGGATCACAGAGCCAAAACTAGGTTAATTCAATAACAAACAAGCTGACTTCTGAAACCCTAAAATTCTCCGACGAAGGAACAAATCAACGAAAAACACAAAAACCAAACATCTAGGGTTTCAACTTCCTTGACCACTCCCTACTCAGATGGTGTTACAAGAGAATTTCCAACAATACCTCTCTACTCATATGATGTTTTCCCTCTTTTGAGGTTCACGGTACGATTGTCCTACAACCAACTCCAAGCAAGAGAGAAATTAGTAAGATGTCCATGAATTATTTCATTGTAGAACTTCAATAAACATAAATCTTGCAAAATAATCTACTCTTTAATTTTTAGGGCATCGTACACATCAAATACACTATGTCTAGATCAAATCATGTGCTTTCATTGCATTAACGAAAAAAATATTCACAAGATTTCCACATCAAGAACTGGAATTCAAAATTGCATCATTCGTCATTCAAATATCAATAAAACTAGAGTGTTTTAAAAGCCACTAGGGTGGGATGTAACACTAAGGATATTTGGGAAGACATGCTCATTCGTGGAGCGTGGGACTTGTGTAGTTGTGCATTCTTGTTTGTATGAAAGGATGTCAATTTTCTATGGTGTCATCCCTTTGGGAACACGTTATGACTCTCTCTATAATTGCACTCTAGCATCTAGATCATATCTTAAGTAGCACTTGGAAGATATATGTTTCTTCCTCTTTTGGTTTTGAGTTTGAATAATATGTTCATATCATGTGTAATAGTTTGTATGTCATTTAATTTCTCTTATGAGTGATTGGTATATCAATTGTAATGGATTTTATTTCATTTGATTCCTCTTATGAGTGATGTGTTTTGCATGTAGTTTCCATGTGTGAGTAGCTTGTATGCCATGTATTTTATGTGTTGAAATTTTCTCTTACTTCGTGTTTGATGCATTAAATGTCTTATGTAGTTGCATGAATTCTACTCTTCTCCCTTGTGTGAATTGAATTGCATTGACATATATGTTAGTTTCCCCTAATTGGAATGTCTATCATTTATCTTGAATGAAGTGTATTCATTTTGATTGGTGTGTGTGTGTAAGCCTACACCTTTGTGCTTGAACATTGCTTGAGTGTTTGGGTCATGTGACTATCTCCATGAGCACGGGGGATGGACCTATGGGCTCCACATGGTTGGGTGGAATTGAAAACCACTGTTAGGGACGAGTGATCCCGACGTGGTGGATCTACATAAATTTTTTCCTCCTCCTTCTTTCATGCTTTCTTGTCTCCTTCTCCTCATGCTTTCTTATTAGTGTAAAGGTTATAAATGTATAATCCAAGGACTTTGAGTCCTAAGCTTGTAATTGTAATATTTTTATTGGACCTTCGTCATGAAGGATGTTGTAATCAAATGATATTGAGAATAGTGGTATTCTTTGATTAGAATAGATTTGGTGACTTGGTGTGGATGTCGTGCACCTAATTATTTTTGTCTTTTCCATTCTAATTGTTGAATAATTGATGAATGAATATAGGAATCTAGTTTGTGTTTTAAAATGAATTTAGAACCTTATGTTATCCAACTCTTGTGTTGTGAACGTTTAAGCCTGTCAATTAAGGTCTTGCAAAGGCTTGTAAAGTCTTGTTGGGGTGGAGACTCCTGGTAGACCTTTCCTAGAGTGTTAGTTTCATCTTGTAGCATTGGTTCACGTTGTTTAACCATTAGTATTTCACTTGTGCATCTTAGAGCTATGATTGAAGATCGTTAGCTAGAAGTTGATCTAGTGATCCTCTTCATGTGTAGTCCCTTGAACTTGTGTTAGTCACCTTAGTTGGATGTGGGTTGAAGGTCGATGATTCCCTCATCCCGTCCTCTTGTAGTCTTGTGAGAGAACACTATTGTGGATTTTATTTGCTCGTCATACAGATGTCAATCTCTCTCCTATTGCTTGCTCATGGTGATTTGTTCCACGTTGATAAGTCTCCCATTGTTATCACCTTGCTTGTGCAATGCTTTGGTCTTGTGCAGTTATTCTACAGTATTATTATGTTTTTATGACACTCATTTTTGCACATGGTGTGCAGTTGCTACGTGTTGTTGTCACATTGTTAGCGTTGTTGGTTGTTTTTTTTTAAAGGTTGTTTGGTCAGGTTTCAGCTTGGTCCTAATTGACGGGTCGTTACAACTATGATGGTTTTAAATGATATAAGACATATTTGTACATGAGGAAATGAAAAATATGATATATGAGTATTATTGGTTATATTGATGGTAGAATGTATTTTGTTTTCTAATGATTATGAATGTCATGTGTATGTTGAAAAATGTCACATGTATGTGTAATCACCATCAAGTGTGTCAAACGTATACAATTAATGATGATTATGATGAAAAGATGCATAGAGTAATAAATATTATGTATATGCACCTCCTTAAATGTGTGTTCATGAATGTCACCTGTATATATTTTCACATAAGAATGACTCACACATTCCTACATTGGTTCATGTTGGCACCTAGTTAATACTCAATAAATGGTATATATTTTGGACTTGTATTTTAGATTTCAGCTCTCCCATCATCCTTTAGGACAGAAGCAATTTTTGTTTCTTTTCATGACCTTCTAACTTCTTTTTCATATCTTTTATTTTAAGCTTTGGAGCAGTTGCTCCCTCATCGGCCCTTAGGACAACAGCATCCATTTCTTGGATAGAGTTTTCAATGTATTAAATAATTTTATGTAGCTTTGGAGCCACTTTTTGATCATCTTTGGGAGTGTCTTTTTTATTACAAAAAGCAGATGTTTCTTTTAACAAGTTCCTTGAGTATAATGGGGGAACTAGTAGTTTTCATTCTATTTTAGTTCATGAGATTCCTACATAACTAATAGTCTTTGTGAAAACCATACCCATCATCATAGGGATTATATTTTTTGTGTCTTCATTGAATATTTAGATTTATTTAATTTGGTATTAATGGGATATTTAGACTTGATTTAATAGTTTAAAAAAGGATTAAGGTTTGGGTTGGATTAATTGGGATAAGGAGATATGGACTAAGGTTGTTGTGGACTAATTTTATAACATTATTTTGAATCTTTGTTGATGGATATATGTGATTTGTTAGTCAATTATAAATGAAGTATGGTATGCTCTATTTTTAATTTATTCATGTTGAATTATGCCAAAATTTTAATTTTATGTCATATGTTTTGATGCACTAATTTCAAAAGGAAAAATCAAATTTCAAAATATCCATCATTGTTAAAGGGGAAATCTAACTTTATTAAAATGATAAATACCAAAATGAAACTATACAATCTAAGGATGTTAATGAATCAAGGAATCAAAGGGTAAAGAATGTTGCAACTATAGAGACTAACAATAAAGGGATTAAATTTGGTGAAGTTTCCCAAGGCGACCAAATTTAATGGTTGTATAACATGAGTGAAAATGATATGTAATTCATGTAAACTATTAAAGTTCAAGATTGAAATAAATCAATAGATATAACATGTTATCCATCATAGCTCAACCATTATAAAGTGATTATACATTCAAATTTTAAGTTTCAAAATAGGAAACCATGCACACAATGAACAAAATATGTCGAATATCAATTTTTATATATAAAAGTGTAAAGTAATTGTGTACATGTACATATAAAAATTTGGCATATATGCCAACTCAAAATAATATTTAAAAAATGTGGCATATGTCATCTCATGATCTATATTAATACAATATATGTCTCAAATGGCTATGTCATGTCAAGAAAATCTTAATCTTGTGGTGGATCACCAAAACGTAGCCTCTACACACCACCTAATGGATGAGAATATTTCTACACAAAAGTAGTTCAAACGACAAATTACATTAATTAGCTCAATGGTAAATAACTTAGACTACTAAATAGAAACTTATCTACTATTTTTTATAACTTTCAAAGTAACATCTAGTCACTATACTGAACTATAAACTAAAGTCATTCAATTTTTCATTACCTCAAGAATTTTTTATTTGGCTGAAATACATTCAGAAAATGATGGTCCCTTAGGATGGTCAGGAGTCCTACCATATTGGGTGATCCCATAATAGTGGTTTACAATTTTTGGCCAAACTGGACACTAAAATATTTTTTTTGTAACAAAATCTTCACTTTCAGGCACCTATAGCGACTAAACCGTGAGGAATTTGGAGATGATGAAAACTAGTGATTTGTGAAATTTTGTTTGTAGATTCTAAATATTTTCTTTTTAAAATTTTGGAATCATATTGCACTTCTTTTTCCATCTCCTTTGAAAACTAGTTTTTTTCAACAAATAATATTTTTAAGGAGTGGCGCTCACCGTATACAACATAATTTTTTTTCCATGAAGCAAAAAATTATAATTCTTTCAAATTTAGATTTGTAACTTTGATATCTAGTGCTTCCAATTGCTCTCATAGTTTTTTATTCAATATTCTTTCCTTAATCAAGTTTCGAAGTCAAACCAATTACAATTCATACATAGGCGGACCATATACAACGTAACTTTTTTTGTATGTATTGAAATTCAAAAAAAAAAATATTCGATCAAGTACTGGTGCACTCATTTTTTTAAAAAAAAATTGATAATCTGCTATTTTTCCACATGTGCAGAACAAAGAGCTTGATTTTCGGTGAAAACCCTATGTTTAATAAAATTAAAAAAATAAATACATATTAAAATTATATTCGTTGGATAACTCATTCCAAGGACTACCATCATCAAATTGGGTTTGTGAAGTCTCCTCCATTTTCATCCTCAACTTGAGTTTTGAAGCACAAAATTCTGGACTTTTTTGGTGCTTGAGGGGGAGAAGGAGGGAAAAGGGGGCTTCAAGTGAACCCTGGTTCATTCGAACCCCCTTTCAAAACATGTTTTTCTTTGTTTCTATGGCGAGAATGGTGGAACCTTATATTTAATTGGTTTGCTCGAACCAAGGTTCATTCGAACCCTTTTTTGGTTCGCTCGAACCTATGGGTTCATTTGAACCCTAAAAACTATTTTTTTACATGGGGTCATTTTTTGCAAGTTTTCCTTCCTCACTCGAATTCAAACCACTTTTGTGGGTTTACCTTATTGTCTTAGTCTAGGATCCACAGATGTGGATGAGGGCATACTCTTTAAGAAGAAAAATAAAAATAAAAAAATTAATATATATTAATTGCTAACAAACAAACATAAAATAGAACATGTATCTAGAAACCTATATATCTGCTAGATATAAAAAACCATATACCCAAATTGGTGATGCAACTGACATTGATTTAGAATAATTCATCATGGTAAAAGGTGTCGCATTAGTCACATCTAGAGTACACTGCAAAAAAAATAAGATCAAGATATAAATTAGTATGTATTTAATTAATCATAATTTAAATGATATGTGTACAACAAAGAAGTTGTACACATACAAAAAATTATACCAATGTCTGTCTGGAAAAATTCAATGTTTGAAAGAGTACCATGATGCACATCTCCAATCTCTTCCTCAATCATCAATTGTTCAATCCCACTTAAATACACATTAGTAACATGTAATATTTTTTATAATAATTTTAAATTAAATGCATTATGAAATAAATTTAAGTTTTAACTTTACAAAATATTTCTCTTGCTACTCCTCATCTCCAATGGTGAATGACACTGCATCTGTTCCTCCCTCACACATCGTCTTTGTTGCATTTGTAGTATGTGCTACTGCCTCATCTCCTCTAGGTGACACATCATTCACCTCATACTCAATTGTGTCTAGGGGAGGCCCATCCCTATCTCCCATATGACCTAGATATATATGGTTGCATGTACTACATTGATGAGGCACACAAATACATGTAGACGACTATGTTGCACCAGCATCAACTAAAGCATGAGTGTCACTATTAGGTAGCTAGGAAAACTCTAAGGATTGTATAAACAAATGGCCAATCAAAGAGTGTATGGACAAGAGACTGTTGGGTCGCATCAACAACAATGTCTAGATGGGGTGTTGGAGGTGGGGGAGGAATACGAGGGGAAACATAGGGACCTTGCATCATACACATTTCCCTAGGTCTATCTTGGGGCATTCCCATACATACAAACAGTGACAGTAAAAATTATTTATGTTTTTTTTGTCTTACTTATAGTTATAAAAAATAGATATCCATTTTGGAGAGCATTTTTATTTTTTTTCAATGTCTCATATCTGATATGAATTAATATTAATATTAATATATATAATACATATAATTTATTTAATAATATATTATATGTATAATATTATATATTATATGTATAATACATATAATATTAATATATATAATATATATGATATTACCACTTCCAATAGTGGTATGGTGTGATGGTTAAGTTGATTTAATGTTATTCTTTCCATCAAGGTTCAAACGCCATTGGGGTGTAATTGTTGAGAGAATTTATATTGGGGATGAGGTCCCCCGTTTGTGACCTCACTGATTCATAGCTCTGGATCAAAAGCATTTACCGCTCTTAATAAATTATATATATAATATAATATATATTGTACATAGTATATATATAATATATAATATAAATGATATAATATTAATATATTACCATTAATACTAATAATATAATATTAAAAACTAATATATTGTATAATAAAATTTATGATAATATTTTTTTAACCTATAGTTATAAAAAATGGATATTTGTTTTGTCAAAATGAATATCCATTTTGGAGAGAAATTTCATTTTAAATAGATCTCATATATGAGATGAATTAATATTAATATATATTTTATATATAATATAATATTAATATATATTAATATATAATATATTGTATATATTGTATATAATATATAATATAATTGATATATATATTTAATATATATTATTATGTCATATATAATATATATGATATATTTAATATATATTATTATGTTATATATAATATATATGATATATTAATATTAATATTGATAATATAATATTAAATACTAATACATATTGTATAATAAAATTTATGATAATATTAATATATAATAATATTTCATTGCACGGAAATATTGGTTCTCAAGAACCATGTAAAGCTTATTTTGTAACTTCTATTATATATTAATATATATCAGGTTTTAGCATTTCGCCAAAAAGAAATATATATAACAGTATAATATATATAATATTTTATTATATTATATAATATTTTATTATATTATATAATATATAGTATATAGTATTATATATTATAATATATTGTTGGGGATAAGAGATGGGTTTGTCATCATAGAACGGACATCTAAGACAGCAGTGTCTTAGTGATTTTCATTTTTATCACTTCAAAGACATAAACAACTATTCCATAAAGAGGAAACAGGCACAGTAAATCCCCCATTGATCCTCTGAGAAAAGTAAATGCTTAACATAAGAAAAGATTCAACACAAGCACAGATTCAGAATACAGAATCAAACAACCATGAAAGACAAACATATGGACATACAAATCTACGTGGGGAAAACCTTTTCAGGTAAAAAACCCCACCCTCCAAAACTCTCAGCCTCTCTCTTCGCTCATCATCCTAATTGACTGCACATGAGATTACATATAATCTCTTACCATGTACCAACCTGTTCTGCCCATCCTAGCATTCAACGGTCATCGAGATATTTAATTATCCTACCTGCAAGCATTCATCAATCTCTGATAACGTTCACCACTCCTACAGATGCATCAAGTCGGGTAGCATTAAAACTGGTTTTAGACATGTCTATCAACCTCCATTTAACAATCTAGCCCATCACAATTAGAAATTAAGGCTTCGGCCAATCAAATCCAAACTTCTTTCCATGTGTCGCCACTCCATTCATTTTCTACTTCTAACATTTGGTCCAGCTCAGTCAATCTCATTCAACCAAGCTCTGACCTCTCTCTACCTTCTGTTGTGTCACCACCGAGCTTGTCTTCACCAGCCATGGTATGGCGATAAGTCTGTGTTGATTCAACCTCAGCCTCCAATCCCGCTACCACCGAGCTCAGGTTGACCGCTCGCGGTATGGCGGTAACTGCTTGTGCTAACCACCAAACCACCAACCGTATTACCGCTGACCATTTCAACCCTTCTTATGGTGTGGCAGTAATCGCCAGCCAAACTGTCAATGGTCTCATCACGCTACCACGGAGGCTGCTAGGCCACCCCGCGGTAAGGCAGTGACCGCTCTGGCAGATTGCCAGCAGTCTCACCATAGCCACTACGGTGAGTACTCTCACCGCCTATGGTGGGGCAGTAATGGTCACCACTGATCACTAGCCACTTACCGCAACCACCGCAGTGAAAATTCTCACCGCCCACGGTAAGGCGGTAACACCACCCAACCGTCGGACCAAGCAGAGTGGCTCGTGGTAAAGCAGTAAACCGTTCAACCACACCACCAAGGAAAGCATGCAGTGGTATGGCGATAAAGGCCAATTACATGGAGAAAATGCCAAGTCCAAAAGGAATATCAAGGTAGAAAGTTGAGGCAGATTTCCCAACAATCTCCCACTTGACGAAGACTTTCAGGCTTCCTCCAAAACCCAAACAAGGACCAAACCAATCCTTCATGCTCCAACCAAGACACCTCCAATGACATCCAAAAATTTCCACCATCTCAGTAAACAGCTCCAAACATAGGAACACGCTAAGGAAAAAAATGCACCAGTCTCAAGACCGCAAACATTTGATCCTTCAAGCGGTAAAGGCACCACAACAACAGCAACAAAGCACAACGTGAACACAGAATGAGATAACATTCTCTAGAACAAGATAAAACCATCAGCTAGAAATGCAACCAGATAGTTGAATGCCCCCATCTAGTTGATCAAACCCACGTGACTGAAATATAGCACACATAGCTCGTGCTAATCCATCCAATAACCCATACCTCAAATTTATGACCATCAATAAAATCACGCCATCACATAACCACCCATCAATAGCAAAAACAAGCACCATGTGTCAACCAGTCAAAAGACCAAACATGTCTAGGTACTCCCACTGCAAGGGTACTATCTAGATGAATGCAAAAAAAGCATCATCACAAGTGATCTAGGCATAATGAGAAACCATTTAGTTCTGAGGAACAATCACATTGATATGCACCACCTGTTGCAAGAAACATTTCTATCAACTGTCTTCCAGAGCTCTTCCAAAAAAACCTCCATATCTGACTGAAGAAAGAGGCATAGGAACCTTCGTGTCATCACCCAAGTGACGACACATGACCATAAATTGTGACCAACTTGCTCCACAAAGGCATCTCACATCTAAAGTCATATGAAAACAAACATATAAGAAGAAAATACCAGATTAGAGAGAAACTGCAAATGAAAACATGTAGCATTCTCCTACATACATTTATAAATGCTAGTTGTGCCAAGAATGATCTTCTTCACATCCCAAAGGGAAAATCCATAACAACACCCAATAGTTTCATGGATGTAAGCACCTCAAAGAATATTAGACTAACCCATATAACCATATCCTATCAGTCCTCAAAAGCACAAGGAGATCCACTATGTTGTCCACCTTTCATTATGAATCCTCCAAAATCTTAAAACAACTCAAGATTTATATCATGAAAGCAAGCATAACAAATATCTGAAAGCTATAATGGGAAAATACCTTTCAAAGAGACACCACTGCTGAGTAGACCAAGAAGAAAAGAGAATATGCTCCTCCAAGATATACAAGCCACCATGACTTACCCAAGAGCATTCTCCTTCATGATCTTTTTTGAACTCTCATTCAACCAAGGTGCAGGTAACTCGAACTTTCAGCTGTAACAACAATATTCTCAAAAGAATTCCAGCCTCACCTTATTCTCCATGCATCCATGAGTACCAACAACTTGTCATCTCATGCTAACTCCAACCTGCATTACTTCACTAAACATGAATTCCTCCAGCATATGACCAAAGTACTCAAAACATAGAGAAACACCAAACCATTGTCAAAGCTCCAAACCTAGGAATGGGAACTTATCATGACACCATGATCTACACATCCCCCTTAGGAGATACCATGCTTCAAGTGAACAAGCTATGGTCTCAAGAGCAAAGCAACATGCGAAAACTCTAAGTAAGAGTAAATCATGACATAAATCAAACAAACTCTAAACCAATATCACCTTTCAAGCACCACCAACATCTCAACCAAAAAACTAACAATGTCCTCCATGGTTCCAGATGTTGCACATCTTCAAATAGTGACCCTGCAAATGTGAGAGAACTCTTCTATAGTGACAAGATCTAAGAGTCCCCAAGAAGCATCTACAACACCAAAGAAGATCATTCATCACCAAGTGATGAATCCATAGGAACTGCTAAAGCTCCCACTGAAACGTGACACCAATCTCTCCAAGCATCATGACTGACCACAACATCACTGTCAAAATCTTGCACTAGTCAGTGTAACAAGCTTTCCATGACATCGTGATTCACATGCTTCAGGTCCCCATCACTGATTATTCAGGTACTCAAATGTTGTCCATCCTCTCATCTCAAAATAGCCACGCCAATGCACAAGTGACCACAGACAAGGTCAACTAACAGATTCGCACTACCATAGAAGCAACCTCGTGGATAATGACAGTCCACTTCTGAGTTGACTCACAGAAAACATGTAGGTAAAGATAGCCCACAAAAATGCACAACTCATAGATCCACTTCAACGACAACCCTGCAAATCTATCATCACAATGGAAACTGCAAAACTGAGATAATGAAAGGGAACAACCCACGTAGATAACTTGAATCAAACACCAAATTAGCAATAGATCCAATTTTCCAATCATGTCCACAACTCAAGCACCATAGTCTAGGAAACCAGCAAGCAACACCACAAGAATGTTGAATAAAAAACACATACCAACACCCTCATGCAGAGAAGACATCACACCTCCTCAAACCATGTTGAACTACAACTATCTCATCCAGTCACACCGCAGAATCTAGGGTCTAGAAAATAGTTGAACAGCAGCTCCACACACCACAAGTTTTTCTTGACCATGTAAAACCTGCAAAATCATAGAGTTTATAAAACACCCACGCATCTCCATATTCATGTCTCATTTGGGTGACCCAAGAGTCTGCACATGACCAGCATGGTTAACCAAAACAATGAAAAGAAAAAATGAAAATTCATCATAGACTTTTTTAGGAAAATCTACAGAGAACCTCCAAAGCCAAAGACATGAATTTGAACCATGCGAGTGCAATAAATAGGTAAGTAGGAACAGTAGGTCCATTTCAGACCAATTCTAAAACCTCGGTCATGCACAAGCATATGAGAGATCTAGGCTATACAGAAGTTGCAGACCACTAGGATCACCTTCATAGCCTCCATGCAAACAGAGCAACAGAGAAACTGCCTTCAGTGCTAAGTCGGGAGATTACATCTTGTCCATCTAGAGAAGGAAAGCAACACAAATATAGAATCTTCACATAGTTACAATGTCTTCACATGACATACTGTGAAAATTCACTTCAGGTCCATAGATGACTCTCTCAGCCAGCCCCATGGCTAGCCCAGCCTCTAGGCATATCAGGCTCACATAATCTCAGATCTAAGAGACAAAGTGTTCATGGTAAAGACTGCTCAAACACTCTCAGCCTCTCTCTCTTCACTTATCATCCTAATTGACTACACATGACATTACATATAATCTCTTACCATGTATCAACCTATTATGCCCATCCCAGCATTCAACAGTCATTTGGGATAATTAATTATCCTACCTGCAAGCATTCATCAATCTTTGATAACATGCACCGCTCCTATAGATGCATTGATCTGTACAACACTAAAACTAGTTTCAGACATGTCTATCAACCTCCATTTAACAATGTATCCCATCACAATCATAAATTAAGGCTTCGGCCAATCAGATCTCAACTTCTTTCCACATGTCGCCACTCCATTCGTTCGTTTCTTTTGATATTTGGTCTAGCTCAGTCAAGCTCGATCAACCGAGCTCCGAGCTCTCTCTACCTTCTACCGCATCACCTCTGAGATCGTCTTCACCAGCCGCGGTATGGTGATAAGCCTGTGTCGACTCGACCTCGACCTCCAACTGTGCTACTTTTGAGCTCAAGTTGATCGCCCGCGGTATGGCAGTAACTGCCTGCGCTGACCGCCAAGCCACCAGCTGCATTACCACTGACCCTTTCAAGCCTTCCTACAGTGTGGCGGTAGCCATCAGCCAGACCATTAGTGGTCTCACCACGCTACCATGGAGGCCGCTAGGCCACCCCGCGGTAGGGCGGTGATCGCTTTGGCATACCGCAGCCACCATGGTGAGCATTCTTACCGCCTATGATGGGGCAGTAACGGTCACCATCGACCGCTAGCAGCTTACCGCGTCCACCGCAATGATACCTCTCACCACCCGCGATAAGGCGGTAGACCATCACCCACCAACTCGCCACTTCTGCACCACCCACCGTGCTACCTCCACTGCCAGATAGTGACCCCGCGGTAAGGAGGTAGGCCTTCACTCCACCAACCTGTCGCTCACCGCACCACCACACCACCAGAAGGAGCACCCTGTAGTAAGGCAGTAATTGCCTTCCAACTGTCGTCACTCACTGCACCATCACTAAACAAGAAGAAGACTATCATGGTAAGGCAGTAACACAGTCCAACCGTCGGACCAAGCAGAGTGGCTCGCAGTAAAGCAGTAAACTACTCAACCATGCCACCAAGGAAAGCATGCAATGGTATGGCAGTAAAGGCTAGTTACATGGAGAAAATGCCAAGTCCAAAAGGAATATCAAGCCAGAAAGTTGAGGCAGATTTCCCAACATATATGATACTATATTATTATATAATATATAATACTATATTATTATATTATATTTTTGTGAGGGTGAGAAAGGATGTTAGATTCATATCCAAAGAGGACATGAAAGAAATCTGACAAAGAAATCTAATCTACAGCCAAAATGAACAAATCTAAAATCTAAAAACTCCTATGTATACGAGATTCAACTATACTATTGCAAACATGATGAGGAACCAACCAATTACCAAATGAAAACAAAAGGATAGCTTTTACCATCCCGTAGTGGAGTGTATTCGCTTGACGTTGGATTGCTCTTATCACAGCGAAGCCTCCAAAGTTTGTGTGAAAACTGTAGATGAATGCTTGTTGTGTTTGGTTGATTGAAGATAATGGTGAAGCTTTATCAATGGCGTTCTTGACAACACTTCATTGCTCAATGTATGTTGATTCCCCGATCCTTTTTTTTTTTTTTTTCATTGGTAAAAGGTTATATTGTTTTTATTGATATAAAAAAAAGATTACATAATTATTTGCAATTTTATCATCCCATGCCCAACCTTATGTGGCATCATCTACTACAGCAAAATTCCTTACAAAATTACAACTCCTCGATATATTCCTTTGCTTTCTATGAGTCAATTTTTTTACAGGCCTTTTTAAAAACCAAAAAAGATAGTCTTTAACGTCATCTTGCCTTCCAATTTTCTTCAAAAAATTTGGTCCCCTTCTCCATTTTTCCTGTTTATGCTCGCCACCGTCATTCTACCAACCACCTCCACTTTCTTCACCTAGTGCTTTCAGCACCCCTTCTAGATCCACCGTAGCCCACTTCGCACCATAGTTCTGAATGTTCCACACCTAGGAAAAACTTCTTTATGTTCTTGCCAAAACTAAGGATTCCACATCAAATCACCTGGTTTTTCTAGGTCTTCTTCCTCCACATCTCTTCGACCTCTACTTCTTCAGAATTGGGTTGGCAATAACAGCTATCACCTCTCTTTCAAAACCCTCCTGACGATTTAGCAAGAATTTTAGGTACTTCCATGCCACCAACATTTCCAGCTTGTAGACTTCCTTGTCCATGCTCCTACGCTAGCGAATGAAAGGAATAAGGCCTTCTTCCATCGCTTCATCCATATCCTCAATGCCCTCGGAGACATCAAATCCACCACTCGGCACCGCCCATTCCAGGAAAGACTCTAAATTCCCCATCAACTCTGCCATGAAAAGTTTCAGCATCACCCCTTTTATCTCCTTTTCATCCTCGCCCAGCTCTAAGGCCCAGGCAAAGATCATCGAGGTGATATCCGCATTTAAATGTCCTTTGTGCATTGTTGTTAGGAATTTCAGTCCTAGTATATCTATAACCGCTTCCACTATCTCATCCTTTGGGCATTTGAGTAGTTGCTTTAGGCATTTCTATGACGGTGGCTCGAAGAACGCTTTTTGTTGCAATGTTGTTGAGAAAACGTGCATAGCCTCCATCGCCACCCGTTTCCTATAAAATCAAACTCCTAAACAAGAAGCAAACAATTAAAAACAAAAAATTTGTCTATCATTACTTAATGGCTTGTCTGTCCAAACTATTATCATCATATCGATGTGAATCAAATCACATTAATATCTATGAGGTAAGAGAAATCTTTCTTCTGCCAAAGCAATATTTCGCACGCGCCACCAACATCATATCTTGCCTTGCATTCCCTGTAATCTTGACATGGCCTATCCTTGGTGTGATAACGCAACCGCCACTCCACTAATGGGTTATTTCCATTAATGCCCTTTTGTACCCCCGCCTAAAAATGCCCACCACCCGACCAACCACCCGCATTCAAAAATGTACTTCTTTCTACCACTATTCGAGCATTGATTTTGAAAAAGAAATCATTATATCCTCCTCTAAGGAGGATAGTCCCCTAAAATATTCAACTACCAAACCACCAACTTCATCCAACATTGTCGCCCATTTAGATAATTTGTCTGCTTCTTTGTTTCCTTCCCGTCGAATATGACTAACTTTAAAATTTTCAAAGGATTCTAGATTGATAGTGATTTCTTTTATAATATTTTGAAGATGCCATGCTTTCAACCCCTGATCAACATTTTCCTGTACTATTATCAAAGAATCACCTTCTAAGTGTACCTTTTTGACTTCACATGATCTCACTAATTGCACAGCTAGTAACGCTGCCTTAGCGTCTGCCATATTATTTGTACCTGGTTCTAACTTCTTTGTTGCAAGTGCAATGACATTTCCTGTGTGATCCCTTATAATTGCCCCAGCCCCTGAACTACCTGGATTATTCTTTACAGCCCCATAAAAATTTATTTTATGCCACCCATCCACTGGTTTGTTCCAGGTAATAGGCAACTCTTTTTCCTTTCGAGACGAGAGAACCATGGAAGTTGAAATATTTCTGATCTGGATACCTGGCCAAGCCCTTTGCACCTTTCTATCATCAGAAGAGAAGGGTTGTCTCCAGTTTTGGATATCTGTTGCAGCAGTAGTCATTACTTCTTCTATGCTATGATCAATTCTATTGATCAATCTTTATATGGTTTATTTTTTATCCAGAAAAATCCTCCTATTTCTCTCTTTCCATATCTCCCATATGACGAGAGAGGGCGAAACCATCCATATACAAGATAGAAGATATTTAGTTTTGAGGTTTGGCCAACTTTCAAAAAAAATTCTAATTGAGCAATGTATTGGACTTTGCCATCCCAGCTTGTGTTTAATATGATCCCAACATTTTCCCGCCACCTTGCATTGGATAAGAAGATGATCAACCAATTCTTCAGCTTCACCACACATAACATATTTGGAAGGGCCAGCAAAACCAAGTCTCTTCCTCCTTTCTCCTGTTAAAATTCTTCCTTTAACTACTAACCAAGCAAAGGTGCCAGCTTTTGGTAAACTGTTTTTACTCCAACATAAATCCTTTGCCCAAAACATTTCTCCGTCAAGCGTATCCAAAATTTGATAGCCTATTTTGACCGAATAGCACCTATTTGTTGACCCACACCAAACTATTTTGTCTAGATTTCCAGTGAGGGGCACTCCCCTTGATTGGAGAATCAATTTCATTTTCTAAACTTGTTGAATGGATAAGCCTTCTTCGGGTACATCCTTCCAAACCCAAGAGAGACCAATCGGCCCCTGCCGCATTATAAAATAGTCTTGAACTTTAGAGCCCCATTTTTGTGTAAAGTGCATTTTAAGAGTTTGCAGCTCCGGATCCTCCCCTGAATTAGGATGACCATCCCAAGAGTCCTCCCAAAATATTGCTTGTAAACCATTACCAATTTGCCATGAAAGGTGACTAAGAATCATAGGTCGATAGGAGATAATAAAGTTCCAAATGGCCGAGCCACTTGGTGGATTATAAATTGTAAGAATCCTATGATTCTCATTTGAATCTAGATATTTTTCTCTAAGGACTTTGACCCATAATAAGTATGGATTAGCATACATATTCCAAACCAGTTTAGCACCCAGAGCTTCATTCAATATTTTCCAATTTTGCATACCAGCACCATCTTTCTCTTTGGGTTTGCAAATTTTGTCCCAAGCTAGTAGTGGAATCTTGTCCTCTTCACTAGCTCCACTCCAGAAGAACTTTCGCATTCTCTTCCCAATTTCTAAATTATTTTCTTTGGAATTTTTAGACACATCATAGAGTAAACCGGTATTGCCGATATCACCGATTTAAGCATAAGAATTATGCCATCAAATGTAAGCCATTTACTCTTCCACCCATCCATTTGTTTCAAACATGCATCT